>JAZKJV010009639.1:0-472678 GCA_037367405.1 Ottelia alismoides | reverse complement strand
TAGAAGGCAGTCTAAATAGATCTAAAACTTCAGGGTTTTTCAAGGTCTTCCAGTATGCAGGATGTACAAGTATTAGGAATACCTGATGGTGATGTGATCATAAACGATTGCATAACCATGACGTTTCCATTTCGAGGGTGTGATGAAACAGGTCTGGATTTTAGTGACTCCTCTCGGTAGAGAAGTAATCTAATCTTTGTCCAAATATTGGATATTGATCTAAATGTGATTCAGATGCAATGAGAAGATTAAATCTTTGGTATTGATTTAATCAAGCCTCTGTGGAAGGGCCTCGAGATATGGATTTGAGATATGATCTCAACATCCAAGTCACTATACGTGGAACGTACAATCGTCGCGTCCTTATCTCCAAGTATCAGCGGAGAAAGTGCATTATTTTTGAAAGAGTTCAAAATAATTTCATTGTTGATATTGTATCTGAGCATTGAGTAAAAATAGATAATTAAATGTGATTTAATTATGATAAATAATGTGAATGTGATTCATATTATTTGGGGTCATGAGAATGGACATCTGAGATGATTAAATGTGATTTAATTATCAAGGATGTGAATAATGTAGATAGCATTATCTTTATTATTCATGGATATTATAAATGTGATTTATAATATGTTAGAAAGAGATAATTGTAATTTGTATTTATGAAATAATAGTTGATGTGAATTGGATTCACATTGAACAATTAATTGTAAATGCAATTTACATTTTATTTTGGATATGTGAATATGATTCACAATTTATCAATGGAATGATTGAACATGTCATAAATAATTTGGAATTATTTTTGATGGATAATTATGCAATAAAAGTTATTGCATATGTGGAATTATTGTTGGTGAATAATATCTCAACAAAATTGGAATGATGAAGCCTCCTTGCCATACACGGGTGGACGGCCAAGTTGAGCTCTCTCAACTTTGTGACGTCTACTCCATATATGGAATGGGGCTCCATTCATTCCAATTAATTCCATCCTTGATTGTGTGATTTAAATTGAAATATATTGATTTATTTCAATATATTTAATTTAATTAAAAACCAATAAATTTGTTGTTGTTAATTAAATCACAATAAGATCATGGCCATTGATTGAAAGCACAAAAACAATCTCAACCATTGAATTTATGAGCACAATGATTGTGATCCATGGACATCCAAAATAGTCTAAATAGAAGGGTATTCCTAATCTTTTATTCACACAAAGTGAAACACAACAAATCTATCTCTCTTTTATTTCTCATTGTCGCACTCTCTCTTTCTTAACAATGCGGTCATCCACTTGTTGACCTAGAGATCCCTGTATCCACCGCATCGCAGTTATTCTGCCAGATCAACTGGTAGTGGATCTCCATCTCATTTGGTGTATCTCGCTCATAAAGAAAACATCGGATCTCGTGTGACGAGATTAGGATATTCGTCACTCGGATCATCAACATGGATTGCGAGGAGCAAGCGTTTCATCAACACGCTCGTAAGCGTCTCCTCCATCAGATCGGACTTGAGACAGGAGTTCTTTTCCTTTAGAGACTTGATCACAACCATGCTTCAAGAGATGACCTTAATACCTAATTGTGGTTGAGATGAAACGATCCGAGAAGTGTTCTCGATCAAGTTATTTCATCATTTTAAATTTTTTTAAACTCCGCTACCCTGAGCAACTAGTGCGACTAGTCGCTCCTGATTGCATATGATGCAATCTCCACGCTTTGTGATATGCTTAAGGATTTTCCCATATCCTTCATCTTACACAGTGTCAGTGATATGTAGCTCTTCTCAGCTGAAATGGTAAAAGTCAGTCTTCTCCGACATGGTGACCCTAATTCCCCAATCCAGCAACTCTTTTCTCAAGAAGCGGGGTACCTTCTAAGTTCAAGTGCAAGTGAGTCAAGAAGAGGAGATGGAGAAGAGAATTGGTGATATCCAGTGTAGCTACCTATCCTAGGATGCTTGAGTAGTGTAGCCAAGTCATCCGGTTGCAGGCTCGCATTGATTTGACTTTGAAGCTCGAGCTTGCTCATTGGCTATATACGTACTCTGATGAAAATTGACTTTTCTTTGATTTTTTTCTCATCTATTCTTTTGAAGTTTTTTAATATGCACTTTTTAATAATATATAATACAGCATTTACATAAAGACTTTTTCCTCTAAGCTAGTAGACTATCCCTCTTTTGAAGCATTATTGCAATCCACAGACTTCTGTCATTAGACCCCATGGCTACTGGATCGGGTTGGAGTACAATGGCCACAAATGTGTGACTTCTGATGTTTCCATTAGTTTATGTCTCGCACTGGAAAATCCAGCCATCTACCACTTCAGCCGAGGTGAGCAAAGTGTATGGTGCAAGTGTGCAAGTTAGGTCACAGTTGATAAGAGTCATACGTATGTTCCGAAATATTCTACTTAGGCAATCAAGACGACATTGAACTATGTCTTGTGGAATCAAAGAATTAATTCTAGTAGACATGAAGTATCTCAATACCAGTTTCTTTAAGGTTCCTATGATTAAGTGGATTAGGTTCCTACCAAACTCCAATCTTCAGACTTTACTTAGACTAGCTCAATTATTATTATCAATCTGAAAAATGCAAATGCTGTACAATGTAGAAATTATTTTGTGATGCGGTTTTTCTATTTTGAAATTTTTATGAAGTTCTGAAAAGTTTTGTAAATTTGTATGCAGTTTTCGAAAATATTTTGCAAATTTTTGTAATTTTTTTATTTTTAAATTTTTTAGAGATTTTTTAAAAAAAAGTTTTGGAAAACAATAATTGCAGATATTTACATAGGAGTGCATCTTTATTTACAAGGGTTTTATTAATGAGTATTTACAAATTTCAAAAATTTGTTGAAAGGTTCTTATTTAAGTTGTCATTTACATAGAATTTCTAAAATATTTTTGAAAATATTTTCGCAAATATTTTGAAAACTTAATTTTGCAAATAATTTTGACAGACATTTCTACAAACATTTACAAGCTTTGAAAATCATTTTCCAAATACTTTCCAAACAGTATATATAGGCTTTTTATATAATTTTGCAACCAATTTTCAAATCATTTGCAAACAGATTTTCAAAATATTTTATTCAAACAAATAAAATAAGTTTTTATCATAAAAATATTTTTACAAAGGTTTGAAAATATTTACAAAATATTTTCCAAATAGTTTTTAAAATATTTTTTCAAAGAGATTTTCCAACATTTTTTCAAACATTTTACAAAATATTTTGAACATGATTATTACAAGTATTTCCAAGGAATTATTGTTTGTTTTATTAATTATCCATATTATTGAAAATATGAAAGTATGAGTTATGGCTAAAGTATATACATCAGATATATGAGCCCTCTATATTTAGATTGAGTTATGTCATCATAGATCAGAGAGGAAAAGGAAGACATAACTCCTACCAAGTATAGAGTAATTTATACTACAACGGCTAAAGAATGAACGAATGAAAAGTCGACCGTCCTCCCTATGCTAAGGATGAAATAATCCTAAATATAGCAGGTTGTACTCAAGGCAGGGAAGGTCAAGGGTGGAAATATAAGAAGCCATCGACTCGACCTGTCCCCCAAGAGTTGAGGAGATATGTGAGGGATCAAGAAATGAGCAACTCCGGGTGATCACTTCCCCCTCTCCATATTTAGGACAAAGTATGTCCTAAGTATAGCAATGATGAAAGGGATGACCATCTTTTTGGAAGAAATAGAAAATTGAAAATGAAAAGAATAAAATAAAATCTTTTTGTGATTTTTCAGCTTTTTGTGTCTGATCCTTCATTCTTTGAGAAATCATCTTGAAATACAACTTTGATTGAATCAACAACGGACGGGAATGTGTCATGCTCGAGATACGGCTTCGATTGAATCATCTTGAAATCGTAGGACTTGTGTTTGCGTGATTTGGAACTTGTTTTCTCGAGATAAATGAGAAGCGCGAACAAACAACCATCAACGAATATAGTGCTTTTGTCCCTCGCTTACAACCAACCTCGCCCATCTCACAATTATCCTTACAAATACAATATAAGAAAAAAACCCAGCAAAAAATAATAAACTTCGACGAAGAGATGATAATAATAAATACCATACATTGGCATAGAAAAGGAGGGTGAATTGTCAAGGAAAGGGAAAGAGGGGAGTCATCAGTTTTATTTTGTTGGTCTTACTATACTGCATCGATATTTCAAATAATTACCTTGTGGATAAATCAATGGGTTTTTATCAGTTGTGCCCCTTTTAGATATTGCAATATCAGTTGCCCCTCCCTTTTGGAATATCAGTTGTGCCCCTACCTTCTTGCGAAATTCATAGTTCTGCCCTTTTATAATATCAGTTATGCCCCTACTTTACCTTAATAAAAGGGCAGAAATGTGAATCTCGCAAAAAGGTAGGGCCACAACTGATATTCCAAAAAAGGTAGGGGCATAACTGATATTGCAATATTTCAGAGGAGCACAACTAATAAAAACCCTAAATCAATTTATATTGGGTATTCAAATATTTTATTGGACAATTTACAAATCAGGTCCTCATCACCCTCCTGTGGTCGCATGACCCTCCATAGCTCTCCTCCAATGGTTGAGCGAATCTTTGGGGATTTTTTAAATAATTATTAAAAAACTCACATTTAATTAAATAGGCATGAAGTCAACAAATTTTAAAAAAATGTGTATCAATCAGTACCTGAAGTGCTGATGTAGGGAGCCCAGTCCAAATCGGCACCTGAGGTGCGGATTTCGAATGTGGCCTTCAAATCGGCACCTCAGGTGCCGATTTGGGCTTTGGTAAATTCCATTATTACCATGTCCCTCCGTTTACTTATTATTCGATCATTATCCCTCCTTTTACTTATTATTCATTCCTCTAAATAATAAAACTATATTTATTTTTTCTATTAGACAAGAATGAGGATTTTCAAAATAATTAATATATTATTAAATAAGCATCATGTAAATTTATTTAAGGGTTTTTATCACTTGTGCCCCTCTGAGATATTGCAATATCAGTTATGCCCCTCTCTTTTTTGGAATATCAGTTGTACCCCCGACTTCTTCCACGATGATCACTTATGCCCTTCGGGTTAGTTGTCGTCAATCCTCATTCTAAATGACCATTAACTTTGGGGACACGAGAGTAATTAATTGAAAAATGAAGGGTAAAAATATTTTTTTTCTTCCCCCATTCCCTTCCAAGCATACCTCTATCGTCATCCCTCCCCCTCCCGGCCCTCCTCCGCCACCGCCCCTCCCCTTCCCAACCCAGACCATACTCCAACACCTCCTATGTCGCTGCCACCACCCCTCCTCCTCCTCGACCTCCTCCGCCTCCGTCCCCTCCTACATAGTCATGCCCATCTTCCCATGCCCTCTCCTCCCTAGCTCTGCCCCTGCTAGCCCCTCCTGCCCCTCCCTTGTTGCTCCTGCCCCGCACGCTCCTCCCCTCATGCCCCCTCCTCATACTCTGCATGTTTCTCCTCTCCGACACCCTCCTCCTACACTCTTTGCTTCTTCCCTATGTCCTCCTCCCTCCGTTGCCCCGCCCACTGCTCCTCCCACATGCCCGTCCTCCTCTGCATGATGTTGCTCCCCCGTGCGATCCTCCTCCCCCACACGCTCCTCCTCCTCGGCCTCCTCGACCTCCGCCCCTTGCTCCCCAGTATCGCTCCTCCTCCTCCCTCCACCCCCTCCTCCCTAGCTTCGCCCCTGCCAGCCCTTCCTCCTCTGTAATCCCCCTCCCTTGTTGCTCATGCCCTGCACACTCCTCCTCCCATGTGCCCCCTATTCATACTTCGCTCGTTTCTACTCCTCGTGCCCTCTTCATTCTCCTGATGCTCCTCCTCGACACCCTCCTCCACCCGCTGCTTTTCCTCGTGTCCTCCTCCTCCCTCAATTGCTCATTCGCCAGCTGCTTCTTTCTCGTGTCGTTCATCCCCTATGTCCCCCCATCATCCTCCGCCTGGTGCTCCCTCCTCCTCGAGCATCGCCAGTAAGTCACCATCCAAGAACCCCCTCCTCCTCAAGTGTCTACCAGCAAGTCACCTGCAATCGATCCTCTTGTTGGTGTTCAGCTGAATCGGGGTCATGAAAGACCTGAGGGAGAGGAAGAGGATGAAGAGGAGGAGGTGATTGGGGTGTTTAGACTGTAATGCCCTCTTAACTGCACCATAAGCTTGAAAAAACCATGGTTAAGTTCAACTTATTGATGGCTAAAGTAACGGAGGGGCACAAGTGATAAAACGACAAGAAGTTGAGGGCACAACTGATATTCCAAAAAAGGAAGGGGCATAACTGATATTGCAATATCTTGGAGGAGCACAACTGATAAAAACCCTTTATTTAAAAAATATAATAATATTTAAAAAATATTATTAAATAGGCATCATGTATATTATTAAATAAGCATCCATGACACTTCCCTGGCATACTACATCGGCACCCATTCCCACATTGCTCCCAACAGAGACCCGCTTCATCTCCGTTCCCCATTACTGAGAGTTGGCTTCTGTTCCTGTGAGTTAACTTCCACTACCTGAATTGACTTTCCGCGTGGTTTTTGTATTTTCCTCCATCACGAGCATCTCGACCCATCACTAGGAGCTTCGTGCTCTCATTGTCGGAGGTGGAAAGATGGAAGCTTTCCTTCTGCGCCTCCTCCTCTTCCTCCTCCCCGAGCACGTCATTCTTAAGCGGGAATGATGTATAAGAGTCAATTAGATTTATTATATTAACAATTTTATTAGACAAATATGATATATAGAGCTCAACATTGCACATTTTAACATTAATCAATTTGGAAAATGCAATTATTTTATTAAAATCATAAAAGTGTAATAATGTGTTTACAAATAATAAAAAATATGTTACAACATCTTATAGTTTCCATATTTTAAGAAATCCTTTCAAACCTCCTCCTCCACCGCATGCGCTTCCTCCTTTGTCGTTTCCTTTTCCACCATCTCTTATTTTCATGTGACTCTCCCCATGTGTCATTTCTTCTTCTGTTGCTTGATGTTTTGTTCTGAATGTGTTGAAATGTGACCTGGAGGATGCGACCTAGCTAATGACTTCCGTGGAGGTTCGGCTGGTTGAGTTTTTTTATTTCTCGTACTCCTTACGCTTGTTTACTGGTGGGCAGCTCTAATGGAGGAGGCTCACTGATCCTTACTCCTGGGGAGGGTCTTCGAGGTGGCTCCGGACGTTGTTGTGATATTATCATGGGTATACCAAATAACTGTCTATCAAAATTGGTTGTGTCTAATTACCGAACACTAGCAAATAATTCTGCTTGCAAATTTCTTGAACTATATTGAGTCGACGATGTGAGTTGAGAGGGTCCAGAGTCAAATTGGCTTGAAGGACTAGCAAGTGATATTCCTGCAAGAATGAGATATTCACGGTGTAGTAAAAATTATAGAAGATAAATATAACTTCTTGAAATTAGTCATTTCATTAAATAAGTTGTTTAAACCTGAATCTCCAAATCCGATTTCACTGTATTGAAACCCTGAAGTGTTATATTTTATGTAGCTCATAAATGAAAGATATTAATTACATTAGATGTCACATAAATTAAATGATAAGTAAGAGAAGGATGCAATTTAATAAATCAATTATAACAACCTGATGATACGAATCCTGGTTGAATAAGCGGGAATCCTTATCCGCTATATCTCTGACTCAAAGGACCAGCAAATGATGATCCTGCAAACTGTGGCTGACTAAAAGCTTCTCCATATCCTGCAAGAATGAGATATTCATATTTTAAGAAATATTACAGAAGATAAATATATTGGAATTGATCGATTTATTAAATAATTTGTTAAACTGAAGCTCCAAATCCGACTTCACTGTATTGAGACCTTGAAGCGTTATATTTCATGTAGCTCGTACCTGGACGATTTTAATTATATTAGATGTCACCTAAATGAAACTATTAGTAAGAGAAGGATACAATTTAGTAAATTAACTATAACAACTTGAAGATCTGAATCCTGGTTGAATTGGTGGGTACCCTTGTCTGCTATATCCCGCAGATGTCATTCCTGATATATTCTCATAATATTCAATAATGAATTATATGAGCACTGAAATTAAGAAAAACATATAACGAATTAGTTGCAACCTGAGGTTCCAAAAATTGATTCCTCCATTGGTTGACCTTGTGAAAACTCATGTCCATTGTATCCTGCTATAATACGGATAAAGAATTATGGTTATAGGTCTAAAAATCTATACACTAATTTAAGTTAATTATACATAAAGAAATAACTGAAACCTGAAGTCCCAAAGGTCGGTGGTTGTTGCAATCCCTCTCCGTCATATTCTGCATAATTCAAACCTATACGATTTACATCATATAGTTAAAAAATAGTCGTTCGAAAGAGAATCAAATTAATCTCATTTTATGGCAAAGAATTCACGAAACCTGATGCACCTGAAGTATGATGATCGTGTGAGGGCGTATATGGCTGGTCATAGTATTGAAATGGATACATCAACGAGAACATGTTGATTATCTTATCAAAGTAATTAATTGCATCTTCGACCTTTGTCTTCATACTCGAAGGTAAGTCTGTTGATCGTCTAATCTCATCCAAGTTGTTCCTTCCATATAGAATCGTATCCACCTATTTGATTTATGATATAATAACTTAATAAAATATGGAAAAATAAGTAGATTTTTTTAGCATACCATGCGTCTTTCTACTGGTTTGTGTGGTTAGTAGGTTATTGTAAGAGGAGGAATCTGTGTCTAGATCCACCTTCTTGTTATATTCCAATACCACTACATGTAAATATCGTTGTTTGCATCCACATGCTTAAGAACAAATGTGGCTTCCCTCTCATCCCAACGATCCACGTATTATCAGTGTATAGTAGACCAATTTAGGATGTCGATAATTCTTGTCTTATTACGTCGAGAGAAAACGTTTATCCTCTTAACAGAAGTAGAAATATATTGTTGATCCCAAACTGGCGCACTACACGATCAGGTACGTGCATAACTATGATGTCGTAATAGATTAGTGTCACCCGACTCATCCAAACAACCTGGCCACTTCTACAAATATGATACAATTGTGTAATTTCCCCATCAACGTATGGCATCCAATTCATCTACATTTATTAAAAAAGGATATGTAAGCATCCACCCAAATTATAAACATAGAGAATAATTATGAATTTTTACCTGATGAACTTATTGTGTATCTAGTTCATTACGGTAAAATACCAGTGTTGCAGTATGAACATTCTCCTTAAAATTTCTCACACATTTCCAGTTCAAGGCCAATGCTTCTCTGTTGATCTACGTACCAGCTCGCACCACTAGTCTTCCTATATGAACATGTTCTCATACCCAAACCTGCATATTAAAAATATTAAATGACATGAAACGAAATAATACGATCGAAACATTAGACATATGGAATACACTACATGCCTGCAAAATTGAGAAGAAGCTATAGATCCTCGACGTGCCGATCTTTACATTCATATCCAACTCAGAATACATATGCGCCAAAGCAACAGCACCCCAAGCAAGTTGAGTGCATTCTTCTAAATTACGTAAATGTAGTAGGTATCTACAAAAATAAATTAAACGATATTTCTAAGAACGTAGTAATAACATGCAAATCTAGGTTTGAATTGCAAATGCATGTCTTAGAGACACTATATCTCTGTTGCTATCTGCAAGAAGACTGCAGCCTATATGATAAAAAAATAAGTGTTCTAACTATATGAGTTGTTTCATGTTCATCTTCAATACTCAGCAGTGGATGTTCCTGACTAAAGAAGACATTGCGTATCCATAAGAGTTTTATATTTCCACTCTTTATCCGAATGGGTATTACTCCTAACAAACTCAAATATAGTGCATCCCATCCAATTTTCGGAACATCAGGTGCAGTGACAGGATGACTGTCAACTCTCAAGCCACTAATCAATCCCATATCCTGTAAAGTAATAATGGCTTCTCTAAATCGTAGATGAAAAGTATGATTCAGGTTTTCATCGCTCCAGTAAACTAGTCAGCAAGGAAGGGTCCATCTGTATCCTTCTCATATTCACTACGCATGAGAAACCCGATTCTAACACTCGTATTACTGCAATCTTATTGTCAGAAATACTATTGAGTAGCTCATTATGTTCAACAAATCGAATCTGTAATATATATTGCGCAAAATATAAATAACAATATAAATCAAACGGAAAATTATAAAACTTACTTAATTACTTACCGAGCTAGTATGTTGTGAAGGCCGATACTCATTTTGCATGGTCCATGTACTCTATCCATATGTGCTATCTACATATAATATTTAAACATGTTATTAAAAAATTAATTCTAAATTTATTTGCAAATGAAATATAAAATATGCAATTAAAATGTCCTTACATATCCTATGTTCTGCGTGGACAACTTAATATATTGTGTCCTGGCTGCTTGCATATTTACATAATTTTGGTCGCACACACATTTCATCTATTTCATTTCTAATTCTTTCATGTATAGGTTGTTCGGGATTCCTCTTCGTGATTATTGGAGGTAGCATAATAGTGTCGTCTTCTGCTCCCCAATAACGTCTATCTACGATAGGATGAAAGAAGAAGTTGTACGACTTACGATAATAATCACTGAAATAATACTGTGAGCATAGATGATAGTTATCCAAGTATGTATGCGTATGTGAAGCAGCGGCTATGACATATGGACATACAAAGTGTTTCATCTGCATAAAACCGCACATGCATTCACTTTCTCGACCATTTAAGTTGACTTCATATGCATATCCATCACGATTACAGACTTGAAATTGAGTTAGTGAAAATCGTCGTACGTGGCATGATCTTGCCTCTCTAGTTTGTTTCTCTAACAACTCTTCGTATTTCTTAATCAAATATGTGATCTTTCCCTCTTACTCCTTACGGTGATCATTGAAATAATCATTAATTCTGAAAAATTTGTTAGAATCAGAGATATGACTGGTAAACCGCGTGCTCCTCTAAAGGCTCCGTTAAAACTTTCAGATAAATTTGTTGTCATGTGTCCGTACCGATGTCCATTATCTAAACTTACTGTCTAATAACACTGGTCACCATTGTCTTGAGATACGATCCACTCGAAAGCATTTCTGTCGAGTATGTTAATATCTCGCATCATACTATTAAACTTGTTTTCACATGGTTCCTCCCAGCAGCGTAGAATCTGTTTTGAATTGTACGAGTCTTATGTCCAGCTCTTTACATGTTTGCATGCATATGTCTGAGACAATGACGATGATTGAATCCCTCTTCTGGTGGAAATAAACTACTCACAGCATCCTTCAACCCAGGAAATCGATCACTGATAAAACATACGTCCCGACAGTCGAGGATTTGTCTTAATAAATTAAGAAACTATCTCCATGTTGCAATGTTCTCGTTCTTTTCAGCTATAGAAAATGCGAGCGGAAATAGGCCATTATTTGCATCTATCATTGTGACCACGTACATGTGACATGCGTATCTACCATACAAATGTGTTCTATTAAGACTTAAAATAGGCCGACAAAATTTGAATACTCAGCAGCAAGGTCCAAATGATATAAAAAATCTTTGAAAATGTACAGTATTCTCGTTTTGACCTCCTTTTATTTTAAACCACGTACAGGTTCTGGGGTTGTGTCGTTGTAAAGCACGAACGAAACTCTGAATATCACAATATGACTCAATCTCATTCCCATAAACAATATCTGTTGCACATCTCCCGATATTCCAAGTTGTCATGTAATTAATTTCAGTCTTCAACTCAGTTTTTATTTTACACATAATTGCACTCGGGGTCATATTAACTTATGCTCTAAAGAAAGATAATGTGTACCGTGCTACAAATACAAATGTGCATTGACGATTGTTTTAGTAAAAAGATTGGATTTATGCATGTATGCTTTCCCCTATATCCTGAAACGTACCAGTCCTTCGAAATTTCCTCTCTGATACATGCAAACGTCATTTACAATCTTCATAAATACAAACAGCTGTCAAAATTTGTTTGTTTGAGGCCTTGGGTTTATATTACACATGATTTTCTATACTCCATTTTTGTAGGCCATATTGTCAATCCCTTTTCGACTTATAACTCCTATCCAACCAATGACTTAATTCAGAATCATCGGTGGGATCAGATTTTCTCTCTACAAAGGCTACATCTTCTGCTTCTGTAGTTTCGTGATCAAACACATGGGGTAACTCCTCCCTAGGTTCTTCATCAGCATCCTCATTATTGGTACAATAAGAGTCTCCCCTATCCTTTTTTTAATACTAGAACTAGTGAACCGTATCTAAAATCATGGCAAGCATTAACATGTATGTTCTCTTCCACTAATTATTGAGATTTATTTTCAGACTCCTCACTTTTTTCTTCAAATATAGGTGTCAATAATTCATCTTCAGCATTTACATGCGAGGAACCCTCAATATCCTCAAACATAATCTCATTTGTTGGCTTGATTGATTTATATCTTTGTCAGTTTAGAGAAAGGAAATATAAGATTATTCCTTAATTTAAATGTGATTATTTTACCTCGATGATGATGGCTTATTTCCATACTAAAAGGGGTAGATTCTACGAAAAGGTGGATGAATCTCACATTAATGATTGAATTCATACTTGCTAAGGTGGATTCATCATCGTGAATTGGTACTCTGAAGAATGTTGATCCTTCATACAACCACTTGCACGTTAATGTAAGTATATATTGATCGAACGGGAAACCAGTGGTTGCGGATACTCGAGCCAGTAGATCAAGGTATGTTAATTGGCATGGTAATAAGACCATAAGTTTATTGCCCCCAATATATTTTACATGATCATCAGAGACACTAACCGATCCACCCCAATATAATAAGATAGGAACAGTGTTGGATGCCATATCTATGAATCAAATACAAGATTTGATTAGTTTATTTGAAATAAGAGCATAACAATCATATACATTTAAACATTATTAAGTTATTAATTAATAATATTTTTAAAATTAAGTATTTACTATTTAATTATTTTACATGATAAAAAAGATTACTTTTTAATAATACATGCTGAAACGAAAATAAACTAAGTGATCAAAATCAGAGGGAGAGAGTCGAAAATAAATGCGAGGTGAAAACAATGATGTATGCTAAAGAGAAATGGCCACCTTACCTCCAACTCTCTACATACAAGGATGCTTAACAGAATTGAAACATATCTATATGCAAATGCAATATGATAAAATTGTCCTAGATGAGAAATTGTTAAGCGTGAAGCACAATATGCTAATAACTCGAAGATGGAAACCAAAAGTCTAATCTTGGAGAGCTCATCGGTGCTCACCACAATGAGTCCTGCAAGCGCTGTATAGAATCCCACTCGGTGCTCGATTCCAAATCTAAATGAGAAGCAATTAAAATTTGACTAAGTCCAAACGCAACTATATGTGCATGCAATGATAATTAGGAGTGTGGCCTTAATCTATCGACAAACAATCCTATAACTATGGCTCAATAACACAAAATAAAAAAATCAGAAATCGGAAAACAAGTGAAAAAGGCGGAAAACCGTAACATTAATAATAAATTTGATATTAATATTAATATTTAAATTTAATATAAACGTTATATTTTCATCTTTTGTAGGGTAGTTCATCCAAAAAAAATTAAAACACATATGATTGCAATTGCAATATATAATTGATCCTAATTTTAATGTATTTTTAAATGACACTAAAATTCTTTAAATGTATCTAATTTTGCACATCTAATTAATGAGTACAATCAGAAATAAAATTAATAAATGTAAATTTACATGAATATCGTGTGTCTTCAAATCGAGATGATATATCCAAAAAGAAAAGAATAAATATAATCGAATATCCGCAATAATACATCATCTTTGCTACTAAAAAACCCGCAAAAAATATTCGTGAAAATAGTTTACGAAAAAAAAAATCTTATTCTTACTCGAATAAGAATAGCGGGTTGGGAGAGATGCTGAGAAGTCAGAAAGTTGCTTGATAATATGGATTGGAAAAGATGATAGAAGTAGAATTAAGGGAGGAAGAAGTAGAATGAGAGAGGGAGGGAGAAGTGTGAGGAATGAGGGGTGAGGGGAGATATATATATAAGAGAATGGAAGAGGTTCCAGGGGACCGTTGGCAATTTACCAATGGCTCTATCTCAAATCGGCATCTAAAGTGCTGATTTAGAGGTGGCATCCCAATCGGCACCTCAGGTGCCGATCAATGCCTATTTTAAAAAAAATAAATTTTTATGATACCTATTTAATTAATTTCGAATTTTTTTAATAATTATTTTAAAAAAGTCCAGTCTTTGGAGCTCTCCGTGTAGATGTTTTTCTGATGGGGACATGCCTCTCTATCATATCGACCAGAGAGATGCTGCAACTTGCTCGTCTGATTCTGCTAGCAATGCCGAGTCTCTCTTAATTCAGACCTTAGGTATTGGAAGATGATGAGCTCGTATTATTTTGATGGCGACCTGAAGTTGCCCTTCTTTTCCCTCACCTCCTTGCTAGGATTATATATACACAGTTTCAAACATATGTGGGAATTACCTGCAGATCTTCGGGGATTCAAAACCCTCTGCTTTATGGTAATTATATCTTGTTGCCCTCCGATGCTGTCATTACCTGAGGAGGGCCTCCCCACCTCTCTGCAAGAAATCCATACTAAAGAATGTCCAATGCTGAAGAGTGAAGAAGGATATGGTCAGGCAATTAGATTCTAATTGGTTGTCAACCGACCCTCGAAGATGGAAGAGGAACTCTCCGACCACCAGTTTTAATTACTGTTGACATCCCTGCCTTTTTTAAATCTCAATTGCATTGAGTTGACTTCTCTCCATCTATCTTTCTTCCTTCTTTTGCTATTTAATTAAGAAAGAATAGGAATAATTAATTAACGAAAATTCTCCCTTTTTGTTGTTCAATTAGAGGAGGAAGCAGCGCATGACGAAGATGTAGTAGGAGGATCATGGCGAAGAGGATTCCAATGATGGGAATTTTTTTTTGATAGATTCTTTTTATCTCGAAGTAAGGGGATAACATCCATCGATGATTTTTTTCTGGTAAAGATTGTTCCAACATCTTTTACAATACAATATTAGAAACATAATTAAATAAATCTCATCCATTGAAATTCAATATAATGCATGCTCACTTGTATATAATTTCGACATGACAAGTTCCCACCCCGAAAAGAGAAGGGAATCATTATCTAAAGTCATGTTCGATTGGAGAATAAGTATTGGAATAAGAGGTCAATTTCCCGCCCGACATGATTATCAAGAGTACGGCTATTCACATCACATTATTTACCCTTATTCCACCTTATTATATTTATTCATATCTTTCCCGCGAAAAGAATAAACCATTGTTCTCTTTATTCCCCATTTTTATTCAAGTGTATTCTCGAACCAAATGCCCCCTGATGGAGCAATCATACTCCTCTACCCATCAATCTTCATGTCTCATTTTTTAAGAACGAGATATTTACCCCATGATCTTGAATAGTCGTATTTAAATACATAACCTTCAATAATCCATAATTACATGAGAAATCTCGAATAATCGCTCCATCTCACGCCTATAAACCTTTGTTAGTTTAGTCCATTAACTCAACCAGTCCATTGATTTAATCTAACATATATTCTGTCCAACGACTATTAATAAAATACAAAAGAAAAAACCTAAGCCCCCACCCCCTTCTCCAGCGCACCCACCCCATCCAAACTCCTTCCATGCTCCTCCTCCGCCTCCCCTCCGCACACACAACAACAGTAGCACCAACTTCCCTTTGCTAACACCGCCTCTGCCCACACAACAATAGTAGCAACAGCCTCACTCTATCATGCCATCCTCTGTCATCGCTCACTGAGCTTCCACTGCCCTAGCTTCCTCCCCCTCCCCTGGAGGGCGCGTCCCATCGCCGTTGAGTGTTTACCCTCTTTTGTCATCACCAGCATGTCGTCGTTACCATTGGTCGATGGAGGACGAGTGGTTGACGACACATTTTGCAAATGTGATTGAGTTCAACGGGCAAAATGGTCGGAAAATAATCTACTTCAAATATAATGGAGAAATTAATGGAAGTGTAAACAAGGTTATGGCAAGGGTTAACAACTACTCAAGTCTATGATTGTAATTATCGATTATGGAGGATTACATAGGTAATTACAAAAGTATACATGGTTGTAGGTGTACACATCCCTTTAAGAATATATAAGATTTCTCACGCTTCACAGATTGAACATCACCTTGTTTAGCTGTTTAGCGTGTGAAGGTCAGCTAATGCATCAGATAAAAGATACGAGATTTAGAATGTAAAGCTGACTAAAAGAGGACAAGGAAAGCCCAAAAAGTGTTGAAATGAGGCTATCCGAAGGGATATTAGTTATTTGTATTTAAGCTCAAGAATGGCACATAAGAGATCTGAATAGAGGTAAAAAAATTCATGTAACCGGCCCTATTTAATTGTGAGAAAAAATCTATTATTTTTGTGAGAGATGATGCACGGGTTTTTTTCCTGATATGAAGGGTGGTATTTTTAACTGTGAAGTTTGTCGGTTGCTATGCAGAATGAGATGAACACTCCTATAAAGACTGGAACTATTTTTGCTCCTTCTAAATTAAATCAGATTTCGGGTACGAATTTCTTTTTCCGATATACGGGGAATTCGCAGTGTTTAAACTTAGCAAGGATAGTGCTATTCAGGGATACAGTATTTTGTAGCGCATTTGTTGATGATGATCGGCCAAGACATCTGGCTTTGAAAACAGAAGTGGTAATCTGGAGGCTGGTGATAAATCAAGCTGGCGGGTTGCTATGCAGAATGAGATGAACACTCCTATAAAGACGATACATGAGAGGTTGATATTCCTGACGGCATTCTCCAAGTTAGATCAAAATTAATGGGTTCCTGATATTCTAGTTGATACCTGAGAGATTGACATATAAAAAATTAATGCCGGCGGCATTGACACCTACAAAGTATCCTACCTCAAAACTTGCTTAGTCAACGGCAGTGACTGGATACAGGAGGCAATCCATGACAGTGTGGACGAGAATGATTAAGTTTAGGCAAGAGAGAGAGAGAGGAGAGATGGAGACGTAGAAAGTGTGACAGACCGATACTTACAGCGATGGAAGTGAGCGTGAAAGCAATCGCTGGTGGGGAATAAGAATCAGAATTAGCTAATCAGTGTGCCATTGCCATCCATATGCTAATTAATTGCATCAAAAGGATTGAAGAGTCAGAGGATGGTTAATATTTGTGGGTTGGAATGAACAGTTCTTTCATGTACCGCATGACAGACACATAGGAACTTGAAGGTTGAAGAGCACAATCGAAGGAAAAAGGGACTTTTTTCTGGAACAGCATGAGAGATACAAAACCCATTAGCCTCCAATCCATTTGACGTGCGGGATTTTGTATAATGTTGTGATTTATTTTCAGGCAACCGAACTACAACAAGCATTGAGTTCCCGACTCCAATCGGGCATATAAAAGCACGACCAAATAACAGAACATGAACTGAAGACGTGTACCATAAATTTTTGATTATACAGTAGTTGCCAAGGAACAACAGAACAAAATAACCCTAAACAACGGCAATGCCCTAAGCAAAAGAGACAAGACGCTGAATATTTTGCCCAAAGCTCTTTCTTCAACATATCCAAGACAGAAATTTAGAGATTTTGAATAAAATATTTTGGCTCCCGAATGCGGTGCAAGAACAACTGCCTCAGAACAAGGGAGAGATGAGGAAACGCAAAATTGTAACATTTATCTGGATCTTACTATGCGGCATTCGATGTCTCCATTGGCTCCGTCTCTGATGGGTCCTCAGGGTTATCACCTTTCTTTCCTGTAAGACAAGGATCACCAATTTTATAAGGCCCGGCCAACCTCATAGAATAACGCCACTGAATTCATACAACTTTCAACACTAACCTTTTTTCTTCTTCCCTCCGCCTTTCTTCTTCTTAGTTGGCAAGGCTAGCCAGCCTTTTATTTCAGCATCACCTTCGAAGCTTTTTGTGGGTTGTAATTCCTGAAGTGGATGGGATGTGATTCTATCGGACCCATTTGGCATTAATAAAACTGTGAACTTGATATGAGCTACCAGGTCACCTGCAATGTGAAGGTAATATCAATGCATTATAATAAAAAAGTCTTGTAAGAACCGCTAAAGATATATCTATTTACCAGGTTTCTCAAAAAGAACAGGGTACGGCTGCAAGAGGTCATGATTCATACATTCCACCAATCCCAAGCGTGCACGCTTCTCCTCCAAAGCTCTAGATACACAGACAAATAGATGAGATAATGTCAAGAGCAGAGCGCTGAGTGGGAAAAAGCACCGAGCTAACACCAGAAACAAACCTCGCAGTGAAAGGCATGATAGGGAATTTCTGGCTTATTTCGCTAAATATATATCGTGATGATTTCATCTTCAGGTGATAGTTCCTGTCGACAGCTCTCTTGTATATGGTAGTTTGCTTTTCATCTAACAATTTAGGCTGCAAATTTCAAAAAGAAATCCTAGGTAAGGAAAGAAAACCTTCTGGGAAGCAATGACCAACATATGAAGGGACAGCTCACCTTTCCCTCACCAGTGCTAGTAAATATATCAACAGCATAGACTTCATTCTCCTCAAACTCAGCATCATCAACCCTTGTATCAGGATTGCTCACACTGAGGATCACCTTATTCCCATCAATAACAAATTGCTTCAACTGATGGCTGAGCACACCTTCAACAATTTTGCAATCGTAGGCAGCCGCAACCTTCTGAAGCGCATCTGTAACATCCTTGTTCTGTACAAGAGTAAACAAATCTTCGAATTAAAAAAACACATACTGAAAATCAAGATTTATAGTGCAAAAAAAAATGATTACATAGAAAATATAAAGATTTTGCCATCCTTAGACAACTCAAATCAAATATTGCTAAAATGGACAGATGCAACTAAGTAATAATGAATCAAATCCGGTAAACTAGCAATGTACACTTTAAGAATAAGGAAAGAGAAACTCCCGTTGAGAATTATTTACATAGCCTTACAGATAACCAAATATTGAGAGAGGATAATATAAAAATGATTAAGAAAAACAATACATCAAAAGAAAAAAACAGCAAAACATTATTCAAAAGATGACAATGCTAAATTCAGGAAAGGAGTTGCAAATACTATCAATCATTAGTTTGCATCTTAAAAATACTAACACAATGAAAACAAACATTAGTTTGCATCTTGAAAATATACAGACAAACAAAATCCAATTCAGAGCATCCTCAAGGCAAACAAATAGGCAACCTACCAAAAATAAAAAATCGGGCAAGGGGCAAAAAATCAAATGTTCATTAGTAAAGATTTGACCAGTTCAAAAAAAGAATTTTGAAGGGTCTAAGATGCATAATAGATCACATACTTTAGGCAACAAGGAAAAGAGGAAAACAACTGGAAGTTGTTCACCTCGCCAAAGTTGCCAGACATTTCAGAAAAATCATCAGAAAACTAAGATTAACAAAATGAACAAACATTTGCATTACAGAAGAAGGCATAAATACAATATTTGCTGATAAAAATTTATTTTTTTGAGTAAAATAGGGGTTGCCGATCATGAAGATGAAATATAGGCTGATAGAAATTTAACCAAGTCAAATATAGAATATAGAATGATCACAGAGATGCCTTAGCCAATTGTAATTTAGGAAACAGGGAAAAGAGGAAAAGTACTAAAGTTGTCATCTCGGCATAGTCGCCATAAGCATTTCAGATGAAAACCTCTCAAATCAAAGTGGACTGTAAATAAAAAGAACAAACAATTGCATCACAGAAAAATGCAAAAATCAAATGTTGACTAATATAGATGATACCAAGTCAAATATAGAATATTGAATGGCCACAGAAACATATTAGTCAAATGTAATATAGGCAACAGGGAAAAGAGGAAAACAACTGAAAGTTGATCTCCTCGGCAAAGTCGCCATAAGCATTTCAGGTGAAAGCCTCTCAAAACACAGAATATTATTAGAAAGAACAAACATTTGAACCACTGAAAAAGGCAAAAATCAAATTAGCCAAATGTAATAATATGCAACATGGAAAAGAGGACAGTAAATAAAAAGAACAAACATTTGCATCACAGAAAAAATGCAAAAATCAAATGTTGACTAATATAGATGATACCAAGTCAAATATAGAATATTGAATGACCTCAGAAACATATTAGTCAAATGTAATATAGGCAACAGGGAAAAGAGGAAAACAACTGAAAGTTGATCACCTCGGCAAAGTCGCCATAAGCATTTCAGGTGAAAGCCTCTCAAAACACCGAATATTATAAATGAAAGAACATTTGAACCACAGAAAAAGTCAAAAATCAATTGTTGGATGTTACCAAGTCAAATATATACGATTGAAATATCTAAGAAACGTATTAGGTTACTAGCCAATGTAATAATATGCAGCAGGGAAAAGAGGAAAACAACTGAAAGTTGATCGCCTAGGCAAAATTTCCATGGAAAGGATCAGATCAAGGTAGGAAGCATCCGCAAACAAAACAAAAGCATTAAAAATTGACAAGAGAGGTGATCTTATAAGGCTAAAAGGCAGATTTCAATCAAATAGACAGATCACAACTTCTTCCAGTTAACAAGAAAAATCTTAAAAACTTAAAATATCAATGAACAGAGAAAAAGCATCCGCGAAAGAAACAAGATTAAGCAGATTTAGTTTCAAATGGCCAGCTAACCGACCAGTCACCAATAACATAATACTTTAAAGACCCCAAAATCTAAAATATGGGATAACAAAATACTATAAAGTATAAAGAGATAAATATGGAAAAGGTGGAACAACTGTCATTTGTTCAGCTCAGCGAAGTTGTCATGGCATTTTAAGACAAGGACAAAAACACAAGGAAAACCATCTGGAAAAAAACTCAAAGTAGAAAACAAAAGATAACACCTAGTAAATTCAAGAGTTAGGGCACAATCTCACCACAATTAGGAGAAAGAAGAGGTGATGTGCATACGATTCAAAAAAAATGAGAAAACTGCCTAATCATGGGATAAAGAAGCTGCATATTATCTTCAAACAAGAAGTTCTGTATGGGCTAAATGGTATTGGCATATTCCAGTATACTATCAATGGATCCGAACAAAATTAGCCAAAAAATTGAGCAAACTGCCTGTTTGGGGGATAAAGAAGTTGCATATGGGCTAAAATGGTATTGGCACATTCAAGTATAACATCAATGGATCTGAAACCAAATTAGCCATACTATGGGCAACAGGGAAAAGAGGCAGACAACAGAACATTGATCACCTCGGCAAAGTTGCCAGAGTCAATTCATATATAACACTTAACAGAACAACATTCAGAATACCAACAATACAGAAATGACAGCAAGCTGAGACAGAACATCATACATTCCTCCTGATAAACAAATAGCAAGCTAAAAAAATCATAGAATATAGTAGGTACACTTGGTTTAAAAAAACAGTAGTGTCGTTTCAAGCTAAAACCAATGCATCTAATAGAATTTATTACCGATGACAAAAAAATAAATCTAAGGACAGGTTATAAACTAGGCAAAGTGGTCATAATCAATTTAGAAACAACTATCACATCGAGAAGCAAATCCAAGAGATAAAGAACTACAATCCTTCAACGAAAATAGCCCAAAAATCATCAGGATCCTAGTACAGAACATGCCAACCATATTCTACATTTAGTGAAATCATATATTTCATAAAGGTTTTCAAGCTTTTGAGGGCATAAAAATTCAATTTCTACAGTTATATAGACAAGGTAACCAAGTAAATTGACTGGCTAAAATTTCTGCTTTAATAATGTAAATCATTCACCTCACTGAAGATGCAAGCGACAAACAGTGCACACCTTCATACAATAATAGTTATTCCAAATGCTGGAAAAACAGAAACAACAAATCTAACTATAATGTATAATCAATTGGTCGTTAATTACTGAAATATAGACTTAGAGACACAGATACAAACATATCTAACCGGTGTTCTTCCATCTGTAGGGAAAAAGGTTTGTAGAAGTAGAATGCATAAAAATAAAACCAAGACGAGCAGCACTCATAGGAAAAATAATTTGGAGCTCTATGTAATATAGAAACTATACAATTGTGTCCATACAAGACTGACATTAATTTGATTAGTGTATAAAAAAATATAATCATATCGATAAGAAATCAAAAAAGCAAATATTCCGATCCTACTCCCAAGTTAGAACTGAATTTCTAAAGCAAACACGGACAAAGATTAGGTCATTATTGAGTAATCATTGACCTGAGAAATATGTAATCAATGTCTGAAATAATATATATATATATAAATGATGATGACATTACAGACAGAACTGAAAGACTTCACCACAATAACAAGGCTATTCTAACACTTTTTTGATGCAAAATCATTCCTACTTTATAAACCATTCAGAGTAACTATGACATAGCTTCATCTGGATAAATCCATAGCTATTAGTAGTTCTCATCATTATGTGGCAAACCTCTTTTTTAAAGTAACTGAAAGAAAAAAAATGCAAGCAAAGATGAGACGGGTTGAGTATGATGGGCACAACTCTGTAAACAACAAAATATATTAAAAAAAGATATGTCCGCCCATTCAAATTAAGAAAGATGAAAGAGAAAAAAATGGAAGCATGATGAGACAGAATTCAGTATGACAGGCACAAGATACCAAAATAAAAATATCTAAAGAAAAAGAAATGTATTTCTGATCACTAAATTTAGAAAAATGAGGAACATGGGGCCATGCACTATCTGAGATGAGTTTCATATTTTCAACAGTAAACCAAAAATCCACATTATGACAAGATATTACATACTCTTACAAGTCCGGTTAGATCACTAAAGTCAAAAGGCATAAGGTAACAGCATAGTACCAGCCACAAAATATTCGAAGCATGAGGAGTTGTACAGTCAGACAAACAGGTTTAACTTTGCCAATTTCAAAACTATGTATGAAGCATAACATAAAGCAAATTCAAATGCAAATGAAGAATCAAACAAAATACATGAGGATGCCGTCCCATTAGAGTAACTATGACAAAAGCCTCATTTGGACAAAATAATCCATGGCTTTAATTGATATTATCATCATTGGGAGGATCCTTGTTATAATACCACTAAATGCCAAAGCAATTAGCATACACCTTAGCAAAGAAATGTGCAGAGTACCATATTTGCGAAAATCTACTTAATAAATAAAAGAAATAGCCAAAGTGTTTTCCAACTAAATAATCAACAATCCGAAGTATGCACGCACATTTCATGATTATTCCGGCCACCTACTTTTCTAATGTGCAACACTGGGCACTAAAAGAAGGTATGGATAGAAAGACGCTAAAAGAAGTTATGCATACCTTCCTCCCCGGTCTAACAAGCCTCAAGGCAACTTCCGCCGCAGTATTGGCCGCTGCTATCACATCTGCTGCTCTCCCGGTAACCGGGCCCCCTTGGATAACATGCGTGTGTGCCATCACCGCAATGAAACCATCTATATGCACACCCATATCACTGAAATCAACCCCAAAACTCAGACCTTTCATTCAGTCAAAACTCATCATTATAAAAAAAGTCAGAATTACAAAATAACTAACATTTTGATAATGTCGTTCTCCTCCAGAACAGCCTCATCGCTTGCAAGCGGAGAGAAGTGGCACACGAGGTTGTTGACCGAGACGCACGTGGGGAACGCCACCCCTCTTTCGATCTTCTTCTTCACGTTCTTGTACATATTACCGGTCTGCCTGTACGGAAAAGATACCCCCGCCACACGATGATTATACGAAATCGAACCCCGAGCAAAAGAACAAACAAGGCGACTCACTCTCTGATAAAGGCGTCGCCTTTCTCGCACAAATCCACGATCCTCGCTTTAGGCTTGCACTCCGCTACAACGAGCTGCATCGCTTCTGGTAAACCAAACAGAAAAAAACGCATCTTTCCATTGAAAAACGAATCCACACCAACGAATTTGATGCGTAAAAGTACAGAAAGTGGAAGCATTACTGTTGACGATCTCGGCAGCGGACTTGTACTTCGTGACAACATCAGTGGAGCTCAGATCGAGCTCGCGCTCCTCCTTCGCCTCGTCGTCCGACATCGGCGAGGATGGAGCAACGAAGACTGCGAGGAGAGGAGCAAGCGAATTGGAGGAGGCGAGATCTCGATCGAGAAACCCTAGAAATCAAGTGGGAGCTGTGGGGCGGCGGCAGGAGCGTTTTAGGGCAAAGAGATCGGGGGTTATAGTTTAGGAGAGGAGGAGGAGAAGGGACGGGATTTTTATACGAGCTGGGGTGGAGTGAGGTGGATCACGTGTCAGGCACGTGAGAAGCAGTAACGGTCTGGGTTTTGGTGTTTAGGTTTTTCTTTATCATTCTCGATGAATGTGTGTGTTGTGCAGCTTGTGCTTGATAGGGAAGAACATGTCCTTTGAACATAAATATATTCTTTTGGGGTTGGTTTGGTTGCTGGGTTTAGTTGGGGTAACTCTGAAAATAGTAAACTTTGAGGAGGATTGCGAGGGTTGGAAGGAGGGGTACACCGGTGTGCAAAAGTAATTGCTTCGTCGATATATTTTGAGTTACGAACAACTGATAATATGCTCCAAGATAGAGATGTTGATTAAACCTATACGACTAGAAAGATATACGCTATTGTACAGTGTTGTACCTGACATTTCATGGGGCCTAGGAAAAAAATAGCTCTTACCGTTTTTCTACTAAGAGCAAATTGTCCTTAACGTGTTTAGCATCAAATATAAAATGAAAGATTCTATTTTTGGAGAACAATTGGCCCTTATATAATCTTATTAATTTTTTTATTTTAACATTGAGTTATTCACCAAAAAATAAATATGTAAGAGCCCATTTTTTAGTGAGTTGGTTTACAAAAATTCAATTTTATAAGAGCCCACTAAGACAGATGTTTGTTTATTCCTAAACTAAAAGTCATATCACATATAATGCTGGATTCCCAAAAGCTAATGGACCGTGGACAATTACACTTTAAAACTATGCCCATGGTCGGTCCTACTCACATGGTTAATGTAGAGCATGTCCCTTCAATGATACAATGAAGGCTTTAGTTGTGTATGCCTACCCGACTCATGGAAAATCTATAGCATGTGCACCCCATGTTGTTGCATGTGTTTATAATCTATTTACAATTTTTATTGTCTTGATTTTCATTTGTCAATAAAGATATTATCACATGTAATTGTCACTAGCACGAGTTTTAAACAAATATATTGCAACGTCCCGGATTTAAATCCATAGTCTGTTATTGAGGAAAGCTGGTCATAGCAACTTGTTGAGGTTGGGCCTAAACGGACCCATTGACAACTACCCAAAGTACTTAAGCTCAAATTAGTAAGTAGTAATCCCTAATATTTATAACGCACACCTATACTTCGTGAGTTTTAGATGTTGGACTATCTTTCAGGGTTGGGGTATTACAACATCCACCACTTATATTTGCAGCATTCTCATTACGACATGGTCAAACACTTATAAGTGACAATGGCGGTTACACGATCTGGGTATCCTTTCACTTATACTCTTTGCAGGGTGGCTCCACCTCTTAATAGAATTTTCCACTGTCAAAGGAAAATTAGCTCTAATATCATTTATAATGTCCCAAGCTTAGGTCTCCAGTGTATTATCAAGAAAACCAGACATGATAACTTATTGGGTTTGAGATCAAACGGTCTCGTTGACAACCACACAAAATGCTTCAGCCCAAATTATCAGTAATAATCCCCGCCTATATAACTCACATCCACACTTCGTGAGTTTTAGATGCGAGAATACCTTTGGGTTTGGTACATTACAACCTCCCCCACTTATATTTGCAGTGTCCTTTTTGTGACATGGCACATCACTTTATTCTCAATGATAGTGGTGGGTGCACGTTCCGAGTAGCATTTTTTGTAGCGTCTCGGGTTTAGGTATCCGATCAGTTAATGGATAAAATTGTCCCCGGCAGCTTGTTGGATTTGAGTCTAATTGAACCCGTCTACAATAACACAAAATACCTAAGATCATTGTCAAATAGTAATCCCCGTCACTTATAACTCGCTCTAAAACTTAATGAGTTTCTGATGCGAGACTATATTCGAGATTAGGGTGTTACATATACTATCCCATCAGCTAAAAAGATGACGTAAATTTCACACATTGATCAATACATATGAGCTGAATATGCCCCTCTTCTTATTTATCACCCCTACCTCCTAAAACATAATGACGGAACAAGTTTAATGAGCAAAAAATAACGGTCACAGATGTAATCGTTATCTCTTCTTTTTTATTCTCCATTTTTATTTTTCACCCAACGTATTTGTCTAATTCGCATTCTTCTTCCTCGTGAGACCATTTGTAATTGAGATCATTTGTAACCAACATACCACTGGTAGAATGATGGAACTGTAATTTATGTAAGATCATGGAGATGCACGTGTAAAAAAGTGAGGGGCGTGTGTAATATTAGCATATATCGGAAGAGCAAAAGTGTAAAAATATATTTAAATTATGATTTATTTTACCTCACAGGCAGTCCTCTAAATATAAATGGAATTAGAAAAATGTCATGAACACAAGTGTTGTTGAAATATCACACAGGAGTAGTACATAATTTCCGTATAAATATTGTTGAATCTATAATATATATACAAAAGCTGGATTTTTACCTCGGCTCTAGTAACGTGGACAGTCGGATCTTCTTCATTCTTCTTCTCTTCGCTCGCGCATTACTGAAGTTGGACATTCGCTCCTTACCCTCGCGTGCCAATTTTTTTATCCTCTCCCCCTTTCTCCTTTCCTATCTCCCTTTATCGTTACTCGAAGTCTCAATCGTCAACGATGAGCATCCATCTTCCCTTCTACCGCTCCGAATTTATCCATCTCCAAATTCCTGATCGAAGCTCGAGCTCCACCCTCCTTCACGCATGAACTTTTGGTCGAGTCAAGTTGGCTCGAGTTGCCCCAATTCCTTTGCATGTCTTTCGTCGAGAAAAAATGCATCATGACTATCGCTCCGAGCAGCAGCACCACGAGGACTTCACCTCCCCTCCTCGGTTGCGTCCATGCCCTCGTTGGCCTATCCAATGTCCAAGTTGTAGCACCCCAAACATAATACCACATTTAGTGATCACAAAGTGTAGTAGCAACTTATAAGTAATGGGGGGCTACTACGAAACAAATTGGACTTAAGTATTTTGGGTTGTGGTTGAGGGCTCCAGTTGGGCCTAAGCCCAGCATGTTGTATGGTTAGTAATCCCCGATAACAGATTGAGCTTAGGGCTTGGGACGTTACAGATGGTATCAGAGTCAGGTTCCTTCAAGTTGTGGAAAAGGTTGCCCAAAAGGTGGAGTCATCCCTACCTTAGAGTTGGAAGAAAAAGGCTACCCAAAAGATGAAGCTGATGAATCCATGATTCATCTACTCTGTATGAAAATCTTAGTGGACTTCCCTTGTTAATTCACTAATTAAAATCACTAAGTTGGATTAATAAACATTCATTTGCAGTGCATGAAATCTGGGCTAAAATCTGTAAATAAATAAGCATGTTTTTGTCTAACTTGAGCTTATTATTTTATGTATAAAGCATCGCCTTTTTAAGTTATTTATTATTCTATTATATTTTTTAATTCATTAACTAACTTGACATAAAGAATCAAAACCCATAAAAGGCATAAAATCAAAAGAAAAACACAAAGATCTGACCCTGGATATCTTGTACATACTTTATCTTGTTGACTTTATTTCATCTTTTTCTCAACCTATAAAAAACCATAAAAATTAGATTAATAATGCATATTGTATATATTGATTCATTAATTAAAACCCAAATAAAAATACAAAGAATAAAACCTTAAATATATGGGTTAATTAACAATTAATACATATAAAAAGATTTGTCTACATATGATTTTATTTGCTTTTTGGTCATTCGTGAAAGTTATATATCTCATTGAGATCAACAGCTTTCTGTTGACCACTTTTTTGTTTTGATACTTCCTTTTATTTCCTTTGTTATTTCCTTTCTTTTTATCTCTTCGGTCAACCACCTGGTCAACGACTCACACCACATGGTGCTCGCTTATTTTCCCATTACGCATCCCAGTCAGCGGTGACCTTTGACCCGCTCCATGCTCCTTGGCTTCTAACATCCTCCATTCATGGTCGTTGGATCATATCGATCCAATGGTCAAAGCTTCCTCGTGCACACCTCACATACAAGGCAAGTGCCTCACACTTGACTCCCATCCTCCAACCCCATCGTTGGATCAATCCCGATCCAACGACATTTGTATGTTGTCTCCCACCTCCATCCCCCCCTTCAGACATTACAAGCTTCCTTCTTCTCCCTCAGATCCCGACCACCTCGGATAGTTACCTGCCATCACTTCCCTCTGCATGTAACCCCTAAACATCAAATACCTTCGCATCACTCTAGCTCATGCTCTTATGCCCTGAAATTTTCCATATTCATCGTATAAAAACCCCTTAACATCCACCACTAGAAGAGCTCCTCCTCCAGCTCCAATAACCAGCCCATGTGACATCAAGCATGTCCCTTGTTAAGTGATCAAGGAGGAGGAGGTTAGGTGCGATCTGCGCCCTTCTCCTTAGCCATGTAGCAGTCGCCTTGAGCTGCTAGAGCTTGGTCCCTTTTTGTCGAAGACCTCGAGCAAAGACCAAGCAGGCGCTCTGAGCTCCTCCGTCCCAGGCGACCTTTGTAACTGATGAATTCATGATTCATCTACTCTATAGGGTCATTTTAGCAAAATTCCCTTAATAAATTACTATTTAAATCCATTAAAAACAATTAATTAACCTTCCCTAAATATACTTAAATTAAGGTTAAAATCTGTAAATAAATGACTTTGGTTTTTCTACCTAAATTGAGACTATTATTTTATGTGTAAATAATCTTTATTTTAACATCATCAAGAATTAAAAACCATAAAAAGAGCAAATTAAAAGAAATAAAAAATATCATACATTGTATATTATGTACATATTATCTCTTTATTGATCTTATTTTATCTTTCTTTAACCTATAAAAATCCATAAAAATTATATTAATTCGGTATATATTCTTATAATTAAAATCAATTAAAAATACAAAAAATCATAAATTATAAAAATACGATATTTTATTATCTATAGGGTACCTTCAAAAATACTTTTTGCATAGTTGTCCTCTTTTGATTTTGGGTCCTTTACGAAAGTAGTGGATCTCTTCGAGACGAACAACTTTCGTGTTGATCACTTTTTAATTTTATTTTATTGTTATTTCTCTTAATTTTTTTCTTTTAATTTAATTTTATTTTATTTTAATTTTATCTTTATTTAATTTTTAATTTCCTTTAATTTTATTTTTATTATTTTTAATATTATTTTTACTTAACTTTTATTTTCAATTTAATTTAATTTTCTCCCTTCTCTCTCTCTCTTTCATATCTCTTCCCCTTTCCTCTCTCCTCTAGCCTGAATCACGTGCCAAGCACGTGACTTGCCTCCCCTTGGTCTCTCTCTCTCTCTTCACTTTCACGGGGCACGTACCCCGCACGTGACCCCTCACTTCCCATAGGTCACGTACGCACACGTGACCCCACCCCCTCCCCTCCCAGCCGACCGCAACAGCCCCGCCGCACTCTGCCTCCGCCCGCTCCTCTTCCCTCCACCTCCTCCTCTCACCACCCTTACGCCTACCCTCTCTCTAGTAACTCCCTCCGAGCTCCCACTTCCTATAAAGCCTCGACCGCCATCAACCATCGCCCCCATCCACCATCCTCAAAAACCACCTCTCTTGTCATGTTCTCCTTGTAGGTGACAACAACTAGGGAGCCCTTCACCGGGAGATGAAGAGAGGGAGGCTTTGGTGAGATCCGCAAACGCCTTTTCGGTCGTGTAGTTGCCTTCAATAGTAGAGCTCGTGCTCTTCGCTGGAGCACTCGCAGCGACGATCAGGAGGCCAAGTTCCTTCCCCACCAGGTGACTTTCTCCGCTAAGCTCAATTGCACGCCACCTCGACTCCACCTCATAATCTTCTACCTTCAATTCTCTTCCTCTCCTTACAAGCCTCCCAGTTGAACGAGATCTAATAAAGGTCGTACGGTTTCACAAGGTGAAACCGCAGTCAATGTGTTGACCGCTCAATAGACCTCAATCAATCAACAATTAACCCACAATAATGATTCAGCAAAAATAAACAAAAATGTGGAGTTAAAATTTATTATAACTCTACAACAAATGTGTATAGGTGTAAGTACGTGTAGAGGTCGAACACAGGGAACAAACGACAGAAGGAGCCAAAGATAATGCTCAAAAATGTATCTTGTATCTCTTGTCCATTTGTATTTTTCTTTTTATATTTTCCAATTTTTATATTCCTTTTTAATTCAAATATATAAGATATGTATAGATATGTGTATATATACACTATAAGGTATATATAGATACTATATATATGTATGCAAAAATATTCAAAATACAATAAATACAATATTTTTATGCTTTTTATATTTTTATATTTTTGTTATTTTTCTGGAATTTTTTCTAATTTTTATATATTTTTGTAAGTCAAGAATATCCCAAATAAGGGATTAATTAATCATTCGAAATTGATTTGAATTTTAAAAATATTAAATAAGTCCCAAAATTATCTACATCAATTTGTTTACATCAATAATTATATAAATACAATTATGAAACAGGAAGAAATGTTTTTGGTATTTTTCTAGAAATTTTATATTTTTTGTTGCATTTTTAGGCTTTTTTATTTTTATCATTTTTTCTATTTTTAGGGGTTTTTGTTCTTTAGACTCAATAAATAAATATATAAACTATACATGATTTTTTTGTATTTTCAAAAATGTTTTGCTAATTTTTTTGGCATTTTATAAGTTAAATAGGGAATATATAGTGCTCATTTTATTTTTAATAAATGGACAAAATGCACAAAATTGTAAAACAAATACATGGTGTTAAATACAATGCAAAATGCATCTAATCATATTTTTTTGTATTTTTAGGAGCACATTAACTATATATAATAAATATATGAAAAACACAAAATTATATGTCATGGCAAGGGTATATCCGCAATTTACATATAAATCAGGGGTTCATCTGCAAATGTGCCTAAATAAAACAATGTTTATTTAATATTTATGAACTATTGTACAATATACAATAATCATAGGGCATGTCTACAAATTACCCATCACGTGGGACTACACCTGACTCTACCTGGATGGACCTATATGTAATAAGAGATACAAATAGGGGCCTGGTTACAAAATTCCCAATTTATTTACATGCTAATTTTAATTTACAGGACTAGACATTAAATATACAAAAAGTGGGGCTAGATGTGTAAATTACCCCATAACAACGCATGGATGGACAGCTGGATGGATCTCACTTGACACGTGGCGTCTCATCGTGGACCGATGATAATTCGCCTTCGACGGTGGAGATTAGACCTTCAAAGCTCGATCGAACGGCTGAGGTACGTCACGATCCAACGACTCTTGATCATTTTGGAGCGGCTAGGGAATCCAACGACAAGAAGAAGGCTTGGACGAACAGGTCAAGAACTCAGCCTGACCGAGATGCAATCCACTTGCTAGAGCGCCTCTGGCCACCTGGAATGCTCGGGTAGGAGGCAAAATGCAGCACTTGCTCCTCCACAACAGATGATGTCCTCTAGAGGTACGCAGGAGCACAGATGGCGATAGGTGACCTTCAGGAAAAAAAGGGGGCTCTAGGTACCTCGGTTTTCAGCAAAAATCGCCTCGATTGAGGCTTTTACGCGTAGGCTCCTACAGGGTTAGCACTGCTAGAAGAAAACAACTGGTCCTGATGTGTTTGGGAGGTGGATCGGCACGTAGGGAGTTGAGGCGAGGAGTTGAGGCGGAGGTGCTCCGGTGTTGAGAGGATTTGAAGCACCAAACTCCAGATCTACAAGGGATCTAGATGGGCGAAGCACGACAGGGCATAGGGATCGGTTGGGAAAGAAGATGGTGGCGGTAGCGAGGCGAAAGACATGCTGCAATAGGTGGATACGTGATAACTAGGGTTAAGCAAGGGTCTAAACAGTCCACACAAGGCGGGACCACAATGTCGCTGCGGCGACCGCTCACTAAACCCTAATTAATCAACAATAATCCCACAAAATATACTTCAAGCAATGAAGAATAAAAGTGGAGTCAAATTTATTATTAACTCTACAAACAAGTGTATAGTGGAAGTAGGTAGAGTGTCGAACACAGGGAGCACACTGGATAGATCAAGCAATTGGGCAAAATGTGATGTGATTAATTGCCTACAATATGCAAATGTTTTGTGGGTTTTTAATTTTTGATTTTTTCATTCAATTTTTTTATTTTGTATTTTGATTTTTAATTTTCTGATTTTTTATTTTATTTTTATATTTTATATTGTTGTTTTCTTTTTCAATATTAGAATATATATACTATATATGAAAAGAGGGGATAATGTATTTATAAAAATAGGAAAAAATACATAAAAGTTACAAAATAAAATATTTTTGGTCTTTTTGTAATTTTCTACTATTTTATGATTTTTGGGGATTTTTCTAAATATTTTTGGTATTTTTAAAAGGCAACACACAAGAAAACAGTGAATTAACTCCTGGCCGAAATTAAAATGGGAATGAAAAATAGCAAACAGTGTCAAAACTTTCCCAAATTAATTTTAAAATAAAGATAATAAAATAGGGAAGCTACAAGACCTGGGTTTACATTTTTATGATTTTTCTACGATTTTTTAGATTTTTTTTTGAAGTTTTTAGATGTTTTCTAATTTTTAAGGTTTTTGTTTTGAAATTTTTAGTGATTTTTGGACAGTAATTAAAAGACACTAAAATAGACAAAATCTATTTTTTTGGATTTTTTTTCAAAAAGATTTGATTTTTTGGTATTTCCTAATGCAAACAGTAGCTAAAATGCATGTTTTTTATTTTTAATAAATATAAAAATGCAACAAAAATGAAATGCAAAAATAAGGCATGAATCAGCAAGCAAACAGGAGCCTATGCTATTTTTTTGAGAATTTTTCGAGTTAAAAATATGCTCTAAATAAATAGGGAAAGCAAGAAAGAATACAAGGCCTAGTAGGGACCTATTTGTAAATAGCAGGAAGTTGGAGGGCCTGCACGCAATTTTCACACAAGTTTATAACTGAATAAAACTTTTACTAGACCAAACACAAATGCCAAAATCCGTAAGGGTGCCCTTGCAAAAATACCAAACGTGCGTGCCCAAGCACGCGCGCCTGGCAGGGGCACGAATGCAATTAATGAAACATGTAGGGGCTATATTGCAAACATCACAAAAGTATTACACTACGTTTCAAAATTTCTGGACTAAATGCAAATACAAAAAGGGTCGAGGGCCTCCATGCAAAAATCCCTGCACCTCACGTGTACTTGTCACGTGAGGTGACGTGGCTTGTCCTTAAATGCAATAAATGAAAAGATCTAGGGGCGGTATGCAAATGTTACAAAAATTTATAACAACAGATGAATGTTTAAGTTCTATTTAATAAATACAAAAATGAGCGGGTCTAAAGTGCAAATTACCCACTCACGGGCGCGATCCAACGACCGTGCGCCGTTCACTTAAGCCACGTGGCGCGACCAGACGCTCTGATACCCCTTCGGTGCAATGGCTAAGATTAGATGGATCGTCGATGATCGGACGACCCTGGTGCATTTGATCGAACAGCTCCTGCTATGCATGGGGCGCCTTGATAATCCGACGGTGAAGAGCATAGATGGACGAACAGGGAAGAGCTCCGGCTGGGCGAGACTCCTCCGGCGAGTGAACCCTCCTCCGTCGCGTGAAGATACTCCAAAAATGCCTCAATCGATTCCTGCGAGGTTCCTCTACGAGCTGGCAACTCCAAAAATCCCCGGCGAGGGCCGGAGGGCTCGTACGAGGTCGCCGGAGCGAAGGAGCTCCAGGAACCTTCGCCGCCTGCAAAACGAGTCACAGGTGCTTTCGAAGGCTCCAGACCTGCAAAGAACGAGTGATAGGGTCGGGGGTAAATTGCCCCGACCCCGTAGGGTGGTGCAAAAGCGACGGGTATAGCGTGAACGACGCGGTCGGAGGTGCGCTCCGGCGAGGTCTTTGATTATGCGGATCGATGAGCGAAAAATGGAACGGAAGATGGGTACGTGTTGCTACAGCTATGGTGGATAAAAAGAGCAAAGAAAAAGAGAGGGATAAACACCTCAAAGGACTGCTCCTGAGGTCGGGAGTACCTCAATGGCAAGGCTCGCCGGAGGTGTGGAACACGCCCAGATCTTCGTCGATCCGCCACCTTGAAGAGGCCAATCTGGAGCTGTCACCTCCAGGTAGCCCAAGTGAGTCCAAGGGGAGAGAAATCTGGATGAAATGCGGTTCAAAATCGAATCGAAAATCAAAGTTGGTTTGTGTAGGGTTGACGGACAGGTCTCAAAGATCGAGGGGTAGCGGTCGAATCGATGGCCATCTCCCCTAAAAACATAATGATGTGTATCATGGGCAGACGAGCAACAAAAGTCAAGAAGACTCCTTCGCAAGATGGTGTAAGTGGCCTCCTCAAAAAATTGTTGAAGTTGGTCAAAAACACAGGTCTGACAAGGTCCAGACCTCGGTCAGAGAGTTGACCGAGGTCAACCAACGGCGCTCTCTAGTTGGTCCACGTGGACCAACTAGAAAATTCCTTGGCAAAATTCCTGCTAAAATCGATAAAAAATAGAAATCGAATTATTTAATTTTTAGTTAATAAATAAAAAATGTTTATTATTTTATAAACTATTTTATGGTGATTTTTAATTATTTTTATGAGGTATATTTTTACAAGTTGCTTTTTATAGCCTATATATGTATATTACCTATATATTTTATTATTTTTTTTATTTTGTGAATTTAATTTAATTTATTTTGTTTATTATTTTGTAAATTTATAGAATATTTTTATACACTTGAAAGTATTTTTATTTTATTTTTCTGAGATATTTTGTACACTTAATAAAATATAAGTATAAAATATACAGGTATAAGTATAGGTATTATACCTATGTATTATAAATATACAAGTATTTTATTTGATTTTTCTTGAGGTTTTTATTCTGATTTTAATGTACATAATTATTATAAATAATATTTACAAAATTATAAAAATATAAAAATATAAATATAATGAATAAATAATAAAATGAATATTTTAATCTGTACACGTATACAATAGGGGTCCAAAACACAACTTTCAAATCGTAGCTCCGCCAAATGCGAAACCACAGCCATTAAATAGCTTATTTTAAACTATATACAATTAAGGGTGAGTTTGATGCATTTGGAGTTTTCATTTGTGAGATACGGGCCTGGGAAGTTGGGATTCTAGAATTTTATTCAAACCATATTTTTTATCTGTGTATTATTTTTGAGTGAAATCAATTTTGGATTTTTCTTTATTTAATTATCTATAACTTTCATGTACAAAGTTTCTTTATTTGATGTATAAAAAGTGGAACCAAAAATAGGTCCCAAAATGAATCAAGAATGAATAGTAAAACATTGTATTCTCGCCCTTATCTCCCCCTACTTTATTCCTTGTCGACCTATTCATCAAGATGCCTAGGTCTCGGGTTTTGAGTCATAAAATATTTACAATATTTTATTATTTTTCTTTTCTTTTTTTTATTCTATAATTTTGGCTTTAATTACAGTATTTTATACACTACTTACATGCACATGCATGAATGCTAATATGCTCTAATTAAGGGTATTTACACGCATTTGCTAGGGTTTTTGAGGCCAAAATGATAGAATAAAGATGATGAAATGTGGATTCATCATCCCCCTATACTTTACCTTTTCTAGTCCCTAGCAAACACTTATGCAATATGTGAAGAAAAGAAAACAAAGAAAAGAAAAGAAGAAATGTGGATTGAATTTAATTATCAAACTTGTCTTCACAAAATCAAAGTTTGAAGCTTAAGTCGGACCTTTGGAATTTTAGTACAGGCGGAACCTTAGCGAGAATTGAATTTGAAATCCAACAATCCCAGAGAATCCCAAAAATCTTTCCAAGCCTCCTCAATAGCCAGGTCAGAAATATCTCAATTCATATGCAAACTCTTACGACTATGAATCTGACTTGAGGTGATGAATCTCCCTTTCATCACCTTTATTCTATCATTTTGGCCTTAAAAACCCCAGCAAATGCATGTAAATAGCCTCAATTTGTACATAATAGCATTCATTATTTATTGTACATAAAATAAGGTTTTTAATGCCAAAATTATAGAATAAAGAAAAGAAAAGAAAAAGGGATAAAATATTGCAAATATTTTATGATCCTAACCCCGAGACCAAGGCCAGCATGGAGTTGGTCGACAAGGAATAAAGTAGGGGGAGATAAGGGCCAAGAATACAACAAATACCTAATTTATTTATTCATTTATTTATGTAATTTTGACAATTATTTTGTATATAATTATTTATTCATCAAATAAAGAAACTTTGTACATGAAAGTTGTAGATAATAATGTAAATAAAAATACAAAATTGAGTTTGTGTAAAAATAATACTCAATGTACATTTTATACCCAGAATAAAAAGCCAAAATCTCAACATCACAGACCCATATCTTGCAAATAAAAACTCAAAATCACCCAAACTCACCTTTAATTGTATATAGCTTTCCAAGAACTATTCAATAAAATTGGTTTCATAATTTTTGGAGCTCATCTGTAAAAGATAGGTTTTTGGCCCTCATTGTATACAATACTGATTAAAATATTCATTCTATTCATTATTTATTATTTCTATAAATTGATAATTTTAGAATCTTGTAAATAATAGACATAATACATACACATACTGAAATTAGAATTAAAACCAAAAAGAATTTGTAAAATAAAATAAGTCTATGTAATATATAGGCAAATACCTATGTTACAGATATACATGAATAAAAGGGGAACACATTCTTTTATTATTTTATTCTTTCATATTTTTATTAAATTGTAAATATTGCATCTAATTTCTTAAAAATACAAATCCAAAATAAAAACAACTAAAATACATTAAATAAATAAAGTATATATAATATATAGGTAAAATACCTATAAGTATACCTACATATACATATACCTATTTATTTCTCATAAAAATTAAACAAAAATATATCTATACTCACAAAAATAAGTTATAAATTTATAAAATAAGAAAATAAAATAATAAAATAAAAATAAACAAAATAAAAATAAATACATATAAATAAATATACTTATAAATACATTATTAAAATAAACTCATAATAAAATACATTTAAAAAATAAGTAAAAATCATAAATAAATACTACACTAATTAATAAACATTTTTTATTTTATAAGCAAAATTTAATTAATTCATTTATTATGTCTAATAATTGAGTCAAATTCGGGCTGACATGGACCAATCACAGCCCAGCCAATGTTGACCACGGTCAACTGTCCCCTCAGCCTCTGCAGCCCGTCAAATTTGTTCAGACCTTGCGTTTTTTCCAAATTTTCCCGGCCAATCCATAGCTCAAATAACATCGGTCTCTTCACGGAAAATACTCCCGAGACAACCCTCATACACGCCCATACCTTGTTTCCCTTGTATATAGCTTTGATTTATTATTTTTGGCCGGTCAATAAGGGCTCTCCATTATGTTCAAAAATAAATCAGCCACCAGCCCGTCAAATCTGTCAGACCCCCCGTCTTCTCCCATTTTCCGACCGCCCCGTCCATCGATCGCAATTGATTCCTTCACAAGAAATGTTCCTGGCATATTGTACATCCACGCCCAAGGCTTGTTTCCCTTGTATATATCACCGATTCCTTATTATTTGCCGGTCAATAAGGGCGCATACACATGTTTATAAATAACCCATCTTCCTCCTCCAAATTTTTTTGGCCATTTCCCTAGCCCTAGAGCTACAGCCTTCGGCCAAGAGTGCATCCGGGTGACAGATGGAGGTCCCCTGAAGGTTGTGGAAGCTCGTGGAGGAAGGAGATGCGCCCACGGCGGTGCTCCGACAGTCGTCCTGCTCCTTGGCCAAACCGCCAAGTTTGAGCTACGCCTTAACTTTATTAAATAGATTTTCATTTCAGTTTTTCATTGCCGCATTTTATTTCGCATTTAAATCAGTAGCATAGCTTAGTTTAGCAAAATCGAAGTTCGTCGGAGCTCCGCTCTCGTGACTTCTCCACCGTGCCTCGACTGTGTTCCGACCGCCCTCTCGCGTCCATTTTCATACCCCTTCATTTCACTACGCTCCAGGCACCCTCATACACCCAGATCTTCATCCGATCTGGAGATCTGATCTCCTTCTTTCACCCATCGCCGGAGATCACCACCCGAGTCCACCCTTCGCCCATTTTCCCTTCTAACGGGACGAGGCAGTTTGCCCTCGTCCCTTATTTACTTCTGTGCAGGTACAAGGTGCGTTGAGGCACCTGGAGGTGCACTTCAACACTCGTCGGAGGTACCTGGAGCGCCACCTCGACATCGACCTTGTGGCGGCGCTCCAGTCATCCTTTGGCCGATCTGAAGCCTCCTGCAGATAGAGTGGAGCACCTGCGACGTATGGGGACCCTTGGGAGCAGCAAAGACCGGGCAGAGCACGAGATCTTGTCGGAAGAAGCTCGCCCCGGTGAGCCTTCTTCCCTGTTCTTCCAGCTCCGTCCTCTGCCGTCGGATGAAGATCAAGGTCCCAGGTTTAATCACGGGCGTCCGATCTTCCAGAGCCTTAGCCGTTGGATCACGTGAGTGATGTATCTCAGATGTCAGATAGCGAACCGTCATCGGCTCACGTGGAGGCGCCACGTGGATAAGTCACGCATGCCAACCGTTGGATGGTGCGCCTTTGGGGGTAAATTTCAGATATGTCCCCCGCCTTTTTGGATTTATATTTTAATTCTGTAAATAAACTTTCACGTTATAAAATAATTGTTATTTTTGCAGTAGGACCCTTGTACTTTCCTTAATTACATTTAGGTCCTCCAGCGCCTCACGTGCAGTCCCACGTGAGGTGCGTGAATTTTGCACTATAGCCCTGACTCTTTTTTTATATTGGAAAAAAGTTCGAAAACTTTAAATAAATGTTTATTTGTGTAGGTATTTTTGCACTGTGTCCCCTGTTATTTATTTTATTTGCAGAAATGCCCCTGCCTGGCTGTTTAAACTTTGTGTCTTTTATCCATTTATTAAAAATGCCTAGCTAGCTCCTAAAAATCCAAAAAAAATAGGGTAGATGCTTCATGTCGTGTACTTTCACGCCCATTTATTTTGCATTTTTTGCATTTATCCTAATTATTAAAAATGAAAAAGGAGCCATTTTGTACTGTTAAATTTATAAAATACCAAAAAAATATAAAATGTTTTTGAAAAAATCCAAAAAATTATATATGGTATATTTATAAATATATTGAGTCCAGAAAATGAAAAAAACCTAAAAACAAGAAAAAAATAAAAAAAATCAAAAAGCTCCAAAATCCAACAACAAATAGAAAAACCCTTAAAAAAATCCCAAAAATATATTTTTCTCTTCTATAATTATCTATATATTTTTATTAATGTATTAAAATTAATTTGGGTAATTTTTGAACTTATTTTATATTTTTAAAAACCCAAATTACGTTCGGCCTAGTTAATTGGTCCATATTGTGGACATTTTTAAATTAAAAACATATAAAAATTAGAAATATTCTAGAAAAATAACAAAAAAATTAGAAAAATACCAAAAGCTAAAAAAATATTATATCTATATATTTTAAGCATTTATATCTATATATATATCCATATATTATATTACTTCTCTCTCTCCTCTTATATATATACCTCTTTATATATTTAACTATATTATATAATTAAAAATATAAAAAAAATGAAAATATCAAAACAAAATAAAAATTATAAAAACAAAAATATATAAAATATATAAAATTAAAAACCCACAAAACAATAAAGGATTGGACAAGATCATTGAATTGTATAATTGCACAACAAATTTCACCATACAACCTTTCGCCTCCCATTGTTCAACCTCTACTTGTGCTTACACCTATACACACTTACATGTAGAGTTATAATAAATTTTAACTCCACATTTTTGCATATTCATTGCATACATTTATTGTGGGATAATTGTTGATTGATTTGGGATTCTGTCTGAGGTCACCTCAGCGACTGTCGATCCGCCTTGTGGAAAGACACGACCTCGGCTCGATTCCTTTCAACAAATGGCGCCGTTGCTGGGGAGACAATGGATTTTGTATGAATTTTGTGTGGTTTTTAATTCATTTATTTAATTCTTTGCTCATGTCCATGATTCATTTCTTTATTTGTTTTTTTATTGAAGATTATTGATTGACTGTTCTGACCCATCTCTCTTATTTGTCTTTGATGCGAGGGACCGCCAAGCGAAGGAGGACCTCCTAGGAGGACCAGTGCACCCAAGCGGGGCGTAGTTGGCTCTTCTATGCCAGCCAACGGGAGAGAGCGTCAAGGACAGAAGAAGGAGAATTTTTTTAAGACAGTCTTTATTTTTATGCATTTTCATTTATTTTAATATGTATATTTATGTGAGAGAGCGACTTAGAAACATGTAATAATACAGGACTCTCACAGGTACACTACGACTCTCGAGGTCCAGTGCCCGAGGGATTGTTCCCTTGGGGGCCTCGATGGTTTTGACACTTTTTCTTTTCTTTATTTTATTTTTATTATTTTGTGTGAATGAGCCCTTAGCCATAGGAATTGCTTGCTCGTAGAGTTAGGTCCAAACACCCTAATATATTTGCATGTACCTATAGTTCGCTTTGGACCTAGATCAAACTCTAAACAGTCGCCTTGCCATCTCTTAGCCCTTGTGCCACAGCGAGCCCCGCAAAGCGCTTTCTCCTAAACTCAAGTGTGTTGAGCAGAGGAGGGGTGAGCCAAGACCTGACTTTTTGGGCTAAGGATCGGCGAGCGACTTGTGGTGCTTCACGATAATAGCAATTTCTGTACCTAGGGCGATTTCTTCGGCTTGCATTTGCATATAGCATAGGTTTCAAATTCTGTTCTGCATCCCGCATGGAGAGAGCTGGGAGGCATTGTAAGTCTTCTTACTTAGCATGCATCATCGATTTCCGACTTGCATGGCTTTTCCGATCTTCTCCCTCTAATTTTGCCAACCTAGGATGCTTAATGGAAATTGGAACCTTGATAGGCACGTGCATTGAAAATACCCAAAAAAAGTGATAACTTAAATAAAATCGGGACTGTTAACTCTATTGGACCAAAAAATAAAACATAATGGACTTCCTTGTCTTGGGGAGAGCAACCCCCTCATTGTATGTGTTTTAATTGCTGACGTACACACTAAGGAGTAGAGCCCAAATCCCATCAAGCCTCTCAAGTGATTGTACAATTTTTGTGGTTCTCACCTAACTCTAAAATCAAAAAGATAAATGGCCGTCACCTGATGGTCTTCACTGTGTTGAGTAGGTGAATCGGGGTTTTGCCTTGTGTATTGATTGTGACTTGGAGTTCGTTGTGTTTTCGTTCATTAGTAGAGTAGTCGGTCCCGCCCGTGTGAGTCATGCATTTTTTATCTTTGAGTCTCTCTACCCCTCTTATACATATATCTCTTCATTTTGCATTGAGTCATGATATTGGCTCTTGAGCTCAATAATTCTTCGCCAAGTACTTTGTTTCCCTCTTCTTCATCCTTTCCTCGTATTCTCCGTACCATCCTCATCCTCTTAGGTTCAAAGAGAGCATGCTCTTCGGACCACCCTTTTGACGGTGTTCCCGCCTTGTGTGGAACACCCAATTTTGTCTATGTCCCGATCTTCTCGCCCGCCCTCCTCGTTCCCTCTGCATCACCCTTCTAGCTCACATGATATTGGTACGCACGCTCAATCAACTTCTCCACTTCATTGTGTTACACTTCATATCCATCTTCCTTGTGTCCCCCGTATCATCTCTCCCTTTACCCGTGAATGCTGTGCATATTGATGAAGCCCGCATCGAGGATTATGTATACTGATTATTTGTAAGTCGGACCCATGATGTTGAGGATGCTGAGATTGATGTGATGGATTTGTCTTTGATACATGCATATGGGCTTCTTGAGGATTTTTGCTGATGCATAGAGCATAGGTGTGATGCATTATTGAGGAATTTTAGTTCTTGCACACCGGATTAAGGATGTGATATGATGCTATGATTCGATGAAGATTTCATGAGTATTGATTGATCTATCTATCTTGAGGTTCCACCCATCTCGATTTTGAGGATTGACTGATTATTCTAATTTGGACTTCCTGATAAAGGTGTGCGGATCCTACATGATCTCTCATCTTCTTGATTGACCCATCCTTGATCTCCTGACTCTCTAATCCACCCTGGCAATTAGAGGATTCCTGACTATTTTTCGTGCCATCTCAGCTGACTGGATTGACCCAAGGGATGTTTGGTGAATGACATGATTATTTGCTCCCTTGCATGATCTTATGCCCTCCAAATGATTGAATGATTTATTGCTTTTGAGGACCTGAGATGACTTTCCAGCATTCCCATGACCTACATTGATCTAGCTCGCATTCCTCCCCGAGGACTATCTGCGGGAGAATACGACAATTTCTAGGACTGCGGTTTCATTCACTGCTTGGGTCACCATTGTGGTGGGACTTGGAACCGAGTCAGATGATATGCTTGATTGGCCTCCCCCTGTGATTGTGTACCTGACCTGTCAGTACACAAGGCCAATGTACTAGACTCATCTGTGTCCGCTCTCCTTGATGGTCCTCGCAAGGCAGAGCTCCACTTTTCTGATTATTCCATGCCTAGTTCATAGCTCTCCGAGGGTTATCTGCGAGAGGCTATGACACAGTATAGCTCTCTTGGTCTCTTCTGCTGGTAGATGATCTGTCGTCTATCGAGACCACATTTTATGTGGATCCGTATGATGGATCCGGCTCCTTTGAGCCCTCGTCTCTCCTTGACAACCCTCGCAAGGTAGAGGCACTTTCTGACTATTCCTTGCCTAGCTTGCATTACTCCCCGAGGACTATTTGTGGGAGCATGCGACACTCTCTTTACGCTCTGTTCCCCCTGCTGACTGTGTCTCCGATCTGCGGAGCACAGAACCGAGTCGTTTGATATATATGATTTTGGTCCCATCCTGAGTTGCCTATCCGATCTGCGGATCATGGGACCCATCTGTTTGCTCAGATCTTTGACTCCTTTGAGTCTCCTTGCCTTGACGGTCCTCGCAAGGTTGAGCTCCTAATATCTGTTATTTCCATGACTAGTTGGCAGTACGTTCCCCGAGGGTTAGTTACGAACTCTGTCACACTTTCTTGATTTGTCAGTCTCTTCTGCTGGTAGCCGATCTGTCGCCTACCGAGACCATTTCTATGATCCATCTGATGGATCAGGCTCCTTTGAGCCCGCTCTCCTTGAAGACCCTCGCAGGGGTGAGCTTCTGTTCTGATTATTCATTGCCTAGCATGTACTACTCCACGAGGGTTATCTGCGGGAGAGTACATCATTTTCTAGGTACTCGGCTTCATTTCTGGTGTCACCCATTTGGTGGAGCACGAAGCTGGGTCTTCTGACTTGTATACTCGGTCTCCTCCCTGGTTGTGTCTCCTGTCTGTTGGAGCACGAAGCCGAGTCTTCTGATTATTCTCTGATTCCGCTCACCTTGAGGACCCTCGCAAGAGTGAGCCAATATATTGTGTTGTTCGGTGTATTCTTGTGACTTTCAGATTATATCACCACCGTGCATCACACAGTCTCATATGCTTTATATCCGATCTATCTGAGACCATGATTGACTAGGAGGAGTCTGTACTGCTCTTTCTTCCTCCCGGTCTTACGGTATCGGCTCTGTGATGACTGGGACCTTCTATTGGTCTAGAGCAATCCGTACAAGGCGGGATCACAATGTCGCTGAGGCGACCAACAAAAGATCCCAAGATCGATCAACAATTAACCCACAATAAATATATGCAATGAATATCCAAAAAATGTGGAGTTAAAATTTATTATAACTCTACATGCAAATGTGTATAGGTGTAAGTACAGGTAGAGGTCGGACACTGGGAGGCGAATGGTTGTATGTAATGTATCATTCAATTATTCAATCATTGGTTCATGTCCTTTTATTGTTTTAGTGGGTTTTGTATTTTTTTATATTTTTGTTTTTATAATTTTTTTATATTTTTTATATTTTTATTTTTTTATATTTTCTTTTAATATTTTTAATTATATAATATAAATAGATAGATATATATATATATAAGACATATATATATAAAGAGATATATATATATAAGAAGAGAGAGAGGAGTACTATAGTCTATTGATATATATACTTAAAAGATATATATATATAAGAATTTTTTTTAATATTTTTCTAATTTTTTGTGGTTTTTCTGAAATATTTCTAATTTTTATGTATTTTTAAATTCAAAAATGTCCACAACATAGGACTAAATAATTGGCCGAATCTAATTTGGGTTTTAAAAATTATAAAATAAACTCCAAAAATTCCCAAATTAATTTTAATATATTAATAATAATATATAGATAATTATAAAAGAGAAAAATATATTTTTGGGGTTTTTTTAAAGATTTTTCTATTTTTTGTTGGATTTAGAAGCTTTCTGATTTTTTTTAATTTTCTTTTTCATATTTTTAGGGTTTTTCAATTTCTGGAATCAATATATATAATTATACCATATATAATTTTTTGGAATTTTTCAAAAACATTTTCTAATTTTTTTGTTTTTTCTAATTTAGACAGTGCAAAAATGGCTCCTATTTCATTTTTTTATAATTAGGAAAAATGCAAAAAATGCGAAATAAAGTATGAGCGTGAACAAGCATGGCATGGAGCATCTATCCTAATTTTTTGTGGATTTTTAGAAGCCATCTAGATATTTTTAATAAATAGATAAAGATACAAAAATAAATCAGCCTGGCAGGGGCATTTTTGCAAATAAAATAAATGACAAGGGCACAGGTGCAAATATGCCAACATAAATAAACATTTATTTAAAGTTTCAAAATCAAATTACAATATCCAAAAATCGCCAGGGTACACATTGATGAATCTCGTATTCATCATGCTAAAAAGTCCTTATTAAAATCCCTGCTTAAACAAACCAATAAAAATCACCTCTAAAACTCTATTTTTATCATGTATTATATTGTCTATAATTAACCTTAATTATTGTGTATTTAATTGTCCTTATTTTTCTGTAATTATTTTATCACTCAAAAACCCCTAAAAATTAGGTAGATAAGTTGTCTATAATTCACTGACCTTTAAAACCACAAAAATACAAAAAACAACTCAAAACCACAAAATCGGTGTTTTTATCCCCTTAAAAATGCCCCCAAAAATAGCTTTTGTACAGATGACCTCTTTTGGCTTTTTGCCCAACATGAAAGTTGTAGATCTCGTCGAGACGAGCAACTTTCATGTTTTGACTTTTTCCAAATTCGGCCTCTAACTATTTCTTTTCTATTTTTCTTTGATTTTACTTTTGAATTGCTCTGATTGGGCCACGTGGCGCCCTCTGGGCCGCCCACGTGGCCCGCTCTCCTTCCCGCCACCTGGCGCCCCTCCTGGGCCGTTGGATCTGCTCTGCCCAGCCTCCATCCTCGCCGTTCACTCCGCTCCAATCCTCAGTCGTTGGATCCGACCTTCAGATCAAGATCTCAACCGCTTCCTTGCGCCGCGTCTTCAGCCGTTAGATCGATCTCCCATCCAATGACCAACCACCGTCCACGTCTCCCCTCACCACAACCCTTCGATTCCCTCTCCCATCCAACGCTCCCCCGCAATCCACGTCACCCAAACTTTCCCGACCATCCGATCTTCTCCAACTCTCCATCAAAACCGCTCCTTCGCGCTCAACCCTCAGCCATCCGATCAGATCTATTGATCTGATCGCAACCCTCCATCAGCGCCGTTGCCCTGACCGTTGGATCGCAAGATCCAACGGTTCAAACACCTTCGTCAACCTCCGTAACCTCCCTTGCCTCCAGCCGTTTCATCTCGCAGTCCCCCGCCCCCTTCCTTTTTTGGGCCGACGCTCCAGCCACTCCTCCACCACCTAACGGCCGCTCCACGTAGCCCATTCATCCGCCTCCATCGCGCCACCACCATCAATTACCATCTTCACTCCCACGCCATCAAAGCCCCGCTCCAAAACGGCCATCCACCACCGTAACCTCCGACCTTCTCCTCCTATATAAGCCCATCCCCCGCCACCAAGCCAACCATCCACCATTTGGGGGCTTCGGCCCGAGCCCCTGGCTCTCCGGTGACAGCGGAGGAGCCCTTGCAAGGGGGCGTCGACGGCCGAAGCCCCGGTGAGATCCATGGCTATTCCGCCATGTGCGCTCCACCTCCTTGGTGGTAGCTAAGCTCCTTGGAAGGGTCGTCCAGGTCGAGCCATGACCCGAGCACCCCCGGTGCTCATCCCAGACCACCTCCTCCGCCCAGGGTTCCCCTCCCCGATGAGGTCTTCTTCCTCCTTCTCTTTCTTTCATTTTCCCCGATTTATTGCGCCCTCCTCAGCCACCGGCTCCCTCTTCAGACCAATCCATCATCTTCGCCACGCCACCAGCAACCTCGCCGACCCTCTTCCCCGTCTCCAAAACCTCCCCCGCTCCGATTCCCCTCTCCTCCAGCTCCGCCGTAGGAGATGATCTCCGGCCACCATTCCCGACGCCTCCACGGCCGGCCACTCACCTCACCTCTCTCCCGCACGCATTCGCACGAGCCTCGGCTATCACTAACACTTGCAGGTATCTTGATTGGCCGGATCTCGCGCCGGGGCTACTTCAAGCCTCGATCCTCCGGCGGAGCTCCATCGACAGCCCACGCCAACCACCTCTGGAGCATCGCTGCACCTCCAGCTCCTTCGCGAGAACCTCAACATTCTTATCCGATCTTCGGAGGGACTCGCGGAGCCTGGCGGAGCACTAGGGGGCACACCGGAGCCCCGCCTTCTCCGGTGTCCCCGCGGCGGAGGACGAAGAACAGTTACCGTCCGATCATCTGGATCGGACGGTTCTGTCACTGACACGTGGCGGTCCAGACCTCCAAACGAAGCTACAGGCTTGGGTCATCCGAGCCTCCTGACAGACCTCCAGACAGCTGCCACGTGGCCCGAGCCAAAGGTGTCGTCCCGAGCCTGAGTCCTCACGTGCCCCGCACGTGAGGGCTTGGGTAAATTACATGAAAGACCTTGGGAGAGCTGGAATTTGCAGATTGGTCCCCAGGTGCGTGCCTGGGTATTTTACAGGGACGCCCTCGAGCTTTTGAAGAATTGCAAATACACCCCTGCGCGTAAATGGACAAATTACAATTGGGCCCAGGCGGTTTTTGGTATTTACATTTAGGTCCTTCCAGGGACCTAAATGTAATATTTATCCTTTACTTTCCTCGCATTTTTATTACATTTATGCCCTTGCACTATTTTTAGCATAACTTGAGCATCGTAGGTCCAAATTGCATGATTTTAGTGTCGTTTTGATCCTTGTTTTGTCCTCTACAATCTAGCATACTTATTTGTCTCATTTGACACTGTTTTAAATTAAGTGAATTTTTATGTCAAAAATGGGACCATGCTCTATCTGTCTTGCTGGGTTTGATGATCGATTTTTAATGATGTGTTCAATTAGACTCTAATTTCATTCTACATTGCAATGCTCACATTTTAGGGTATAATTGTAGCATTTTATTCTTCCATGCATATTCCTTAGCATTATTCGCTCATGTACCATTTTAACTTGCATAAAAACAAAAAAAAATATACATGCATCATGGCATTGCCTTGTAAATAACATAGTGCATTGTAAATTGCATATGGACCTGAAATTGAAATTAATTGATATTATACCTTCATGAATCAAAATTCAAAAGCTATAATTAAGCAGCTGTATCCCTGTGTTCGACCTTGGTACACTTACCAAGTATAAATATTCCACAGCATTCAAAGACTGTGGTTTTTGCTGAACAAAATTCGCCTCCTGTGCTACAGCGTAATTCATCATTATTATAGAGGCGAATTTTACGTTCATCACACATACAATTTTTCACGCGCCTCACGTGGGACTGCACGTGAGGTGCGGAAGGACCTAAATGTAATTTCAAGAAACTCAGGGATCCTACTACAAAATTTACATTTTATTTACAACGTGCTATATATTTTACAAGATTAAAAATTAAATACAAAAATGACGGGGTTAAGATGTGCAAATTACCCCCAATAGGCGCTTCATCCGACGACTGATCTTCTTCACTAATACACGTGGCGCCTCCACGTGCGCCGATGACGCTTCGCCGATGAGCGGAGAGGATTGGATCTCGCGTGAGATCTGACGGTCATAGCAGCGCTCCATCGGACGACTGTGATTAGAACTGGGGCCTTCGTCTTCATCCAACGGTAGGGAGCTGGCGTGGAAGAACAGGGAAGAAGACTCGCCGGGGCGAGCTTCCTCCGGCTGGATCTCGCTCCTCCGCTGGTCATCGCTGCACCTGAAGGTCCACAAAGCTTCCTGGCAGGGTCTTCTTCATGCTGGAGGTCTCAGGTCGGCCGGAGGTACCCTGGAGCGTCGCCACGAGCTCGAACAAGAATAGCAGCTCCAGGTACCTCCGCCGCGTTTGGATTCGACTCCTGGTGTGCGTTGGGGCACCTACCTGCACAGAAAGATAGAGGGGCTCGAGGGCGTCTCCCTCGACCCGGGGTTTGAAGCTGAAAGCACAGGAATGAAGGTGGGCGAAGAAGCTCCAGCGAAGGGTGGTGGAGGAGCTTCGATTCGCGGATCCAGAAGCGAAATCCGGTTGGACAAGGTGGCTGGGGTATGGATAAGGCGTAGGGGAATGAAATGGCAGTGGAATGGTGGTCGGAAAACGTCGGGGTAACAGTGGAGAAGTCACCGGAGCGGAGCTCCGGCGAACTTCGAATCACCTAAACTAAGCTATTCTACTAATCTAAATGCAGAATAAATGATGGGAATAAGATGCAAGAACGAAAAATTATCTAAGAAACATAAAAGCGCAGCTCTTATACCTGGGGGCCGCCAGGGAGCAGGGTGGCCGCCGGAGCGCCACCACGACAAAATTTCCCACCTCCTTGGGCCGAATCGAGGTGCTGGGAAGCGCCTCCTGTCACGAGGGCTCCGCTAGGAGCTCATTCAAGCTCAAAGAAGATGATGAAAATGGCCAAAGTCGACCAAGGAAGTGGGAGGAGTTATTTATATACATTCCAAGGGACCCCCAGTAACCGACGATTATTAAGGAATCGGGGCTATGTACAAGGGTTCCAAGTGATCGGCGGGGATCAGGATGATCAGAGAATAAAACTGTTGGTGATTGATCACTGAGCCACGCGGGAAAAAGGCAAGAAAAGAGGGAAAAGACAGTCCGCGTCAACTCAGGCGCCTGGAGGTCAAGTTGACCGGGGTCAACTCGCGGAGAGACCTGATTGGTCCACCTCAGCCGCTAAACGCCAAGACATGGAACCTTATTAGAAATGAATTATTTAACATAGTAAATGATTTTATTAATTTTTTCTTATAAAATAAAAAATGTGTATTATTTCATGTAGTATTTATTTATGATTTTATTGAATTTTTCGAGGTGTTTTATTATAGTTTTATTTTAATAAGGTATATATGTGTATATTTACATTTATTTTTGTGTATTTAATTTTTAATTTTTTATTTTCTTTTATTATTTTATTGACTTATTTTATAAATTTATAATTTATTTTTGGTGAGTATGAGTATATTTTTATTTGATTTTTATGAGTTTATTTACATTTTTAAATAAATGTGTTTGTGTATATGTAAGTATACTTATAGGTATTTTACCTGTATATTATATACATTGTATTTATTTAATGGATTTTATTTGTTTTTATTTTAGCTTTGTATTTTTAATAAGTTATATATAATATATACATTACTATAAAAATATAAAAGAACTAAATAATTAAAGAATGTTTTCCTCTTTTATTTATGTACATACTCCTCATAGGTATTTTGTCTAAGTATTGTATAGACTTATTTTATTTTACAAATTCTTTTGGGTCTTATTCTAATGCTAGCATGCACATGAATTATATACATTATTTACAAGATTCAAAAAAATATAAATTTATAAAAATAATGAATATTGAATAAAATGAATATTTTAATCAGGTATTATGTACAAGAAGGGCCAAAAACCTAACTTTCACAGATGGACTCCAAAAATTATGAAACCAATTTTATAAAATAGTTTATGAAAGGCTATATACAATTAAAGATGAGTTTGGGTGATTTGGAGTTTTTATTTGCAAGATATGGGTCTGTGAAGTTGAGATTTTAGCTTTTTATTTTGTGCATAAAATGTACACTGGGTATTATTTTTACACAAACTCAATTTTGTATTTTTATTTACATTATTATCTACAACTTTTATGAACAAAGTTTCTTTATTTGATGAATAAATAATTATGTACAAAATAGGTGTCAAAAATTTATAAATGGATGAATAAATAAATGAGGTATTTATTGTACTCTTGGCCCTTATCTCCCCCTACTTTATTCCTTGTCGACCAATTCCATGCTGGCCTTGGTCTCGGGTTAGGGTCATAAAATATTTGCAATATTTTATTCCTTTTTCTTTTCTTCTCTTTATTCTATAATTTTGGCATTAAAAACCTTATTTTATATACAATTAATACAATAAATAATGAATGCTATTATGTACAAGTAGATGCTATTTACATGCATTTGCTAGGGTTTTTAAGGCCAAAATGATAGAATAAAGATGATGAAATGGAGATTCATCACTCTGTTCCCTCATGTTGACCATATGAGCCGATTGACTGCTTCATGCTACCGGACCCGATATCTAACCATTCGACCTGTTGTCCCCGGTAGCTGACACCCACTTGATTGCAGATTCGGGTGTCTTTTCATCTTCTGAATGCGTCCTCGTTCTCACAGGGAGACGACGACGAGAGCACGGTGGTCGCTTACCAGATGTCGTCCTGTACTCCACCCGTTTTTCACCGCTTATATATATGTGTGCCTTTTTCATTCTTTCTCCCGTATGTTTTAGTGTACCCCAGATCTATGGCCATATCTTTGTGTCTACACTTAGGACGTACCTTGTCCTAAGTGTAGGGGGGTACACACCGTGTTGTTCTTTCGTCGTTCAGTTTCGTCACTCCTGTTGTTGCCTATACTTAGGGATATCTCACCCTAAATATAGGGGGAGTGACGCGTATATTCTACATGATCTTTTCATCAATCTGTATATATCTCTTCTTTTCTTCTTTTCTATCTTCTGTATCTAAATAAAAGGTGTCGTCCCTTTGTGTCAGTTTTCTGTACTTAGGACGTACTTTGTCCTAAGTATAGGGGGGTACACCCCTGATTTGTTAATTCTTTGATCTGTTTATTCCCACCCTTGACCCTCCCTGCTTTGTATACAGTCTGCTATACTTAGGATTACTTGATCCCAAGTATAGGGGAGACGGTCAACTTCTATTTCCTTCGTCTCTTATTCGTATATTCTTTAGACTTGTCTATACTCAGTACGAGTTATGTCTTCTCTTTTCTTTTCGATCTATGAGGGCATAGCTCAAGCTAAGTATAGGGGGGTCATATATACTATGTATATACTTTAGCCATAACTCGTACTTTCGTATTCTCTTAATAATATGGCTAATAATTCTTTAAATTCGTTAAAAACCCTTAATAAAAAGATGTGATTATTCCTCAAATTCTTTTTGTATTTACTGATTAATAAATCAGGTGAAAATATTTTTTGCAAAATGTTTGAAAAATAGTTTGAAAATCTTTGTGAACATTTATTGAAAACTATTTTGAAAATGTTTTGTTACATGTTTTCAACCTTTGTAAAAATGTGTGGTTTGTAAAAAATTATTTTCTTTGTGTGAAATAAAATGTTTGAAAAATAATTTGCAAATGGTTTGAAAAATGGTTGCAAAAATATTCTGAAAAATCTATATATATTGTTTTGAAAAACCTTTGTAAAATGATTTTCAAATGTGTGTACATGTTTGTAAAAATATTTGTAAAAATTATTTTGGACTATAGTTTTCAAAAATTGTTTGAAAAATTTGTGTCAAATAAGTTTGAGGACTAGATACATCTAATAAATAAATAATATATATATAATAATAATAAAATTATTATAAATAAAAATAAAAAAATAAACACGATTCTTTAATAAGTGTGCATATATACCTATAAATAAAAACTAAATTGTAAATTCTTAATTCTTGTAAAATAAAGCGACACGCCCGTGTAAATAGGTGTACATATTTTATACGTTGAGTGCCAAAATTATTTTATTTGTAAAAATTCTTTGTGTAAAAGTCTTCTCTTTGTTTTCAAATTTTTGGAAAAATTGCATTATTCTTTGCATATTTGTAAATAGCATTTGCATAGCATTCATATTCTTTGATTGAGCTTGATGATTGAACTAGTCCAATAAAGTCGAAGATTGGAGCTCGGTTGGACCTTACTGCACCTAACTGCACTGGAACCTTGTGGGAACTAGGTTTAAGGTACTTCAGGTCTATTCAGACTTAATTCTTTGAGAAATCAGGGCTGGGTTCAAGTCACCTCAGTGGACTAACTAGAACTTTTCGAAACACACGTATGACTCTTGTCGACAGTGACCTAATTTGGACACTTGCACCTTTCACTTGGCTCAACTCAGTTGGAGTGGTGAGGGGGTTGGATTTGCCAATCTGAGACGTACACGGGTGGAAACATTCATCCTCATCTAGGGAGGGAAGTGCACCCCAACCTAGTCCAGTAGCCTTGAGGTCTAACGACAGGAGAGTGTGGGTTGCAATAAAGCTTCAAAAGAGGGATAGTCTTCTGGCTCGAGAGGAAAAAGTCCTTATGTAAATGCTGCTGTAAATAGTATGTTTGAACAAAAAAAATCTCCAAAAAAGAGGACAGGCTTGAAAATAAAATAAAGTGCCTGCCGGAGTATGTATATATGTTGTATAGAAAATAAGCAAGCTTGAGCATCAAAGTTATACTATGTGAGCCTGCAGCTAGATAACTTGACTACACTGGTCAGGCATCCCAAGATAGGTAGCTACACTGGCTGCCATCCATTCTTTTCTCTACCTCCTCCTCTTGAGTTGCATGCCACTTGAACTTAGAAGGGAATACCCCGCTCCTCGAGGAAAGAGCTATTGGATTAGGGAATCATCGGGTTGTCATTCTGGAGAAGTCAGTCTCTTTGTCATTTCAGTTGGGGAGAGCCACCATCACTTACACTGTACAAGTCAGCTTCATAGTCATAAGGGTTTGCGTATGATGTAGGCTAGTTCTGACCTAGCTATTGAGGTGATTTGAACCAAGTTCTGCGACTCTCGAAGGTTGTTGCGTTTTAAATTTGGTTCCCTACCAGGTTCCACACATATTTTCACACCAAGGTCTAACATGAGCTCCAAACTTTGATTTTGTACAGATAAGTTTAATAATCATGATCGATTCAATTTATTCTTTAAAATCTTTATTATTGCTTTTTCTTTTATTCTTATTCTTTGTTCTTTTTGTACTTATTGCATATGTATTTGCTAGGGACTAGCAAAGGCAAGTATAGGGGGGTGATGAATCTCCCTTTCATCACCTTTATTCTATCATTTTGGCCTTAAAAACCCCAGCAAATGCATGTAAATAGCCTCAATTTGTACATAATAGCATTCATTATTTATTGTACATAAAATAAGGTTTTTAATGCCAAAATTATATAATAAAGAGAAGAAAAGAAAAAGGAACAAAATATTGCAAATATTTTATGACCCTAACCCCGAGACCAAGGCCAGCATGAAATTGGTCGACAAGGAATAAAGTAGGGGGAGATAAGGACCATGAATACAATAAATACCTCATTTATTTATTCATTTATTTATGCAATTTTGACACCTATTTTGTATATAATTATTTATTCATCAAATAAAGAAACTTTGTACTTGAAAGTTGTAGATAATAATGTAAATAAAAATACAAAATTGAGTTTGTGTAAAAATAATACTCAGTGTACATTTTATATCCAGAATAAAAAGCCAAAATCTCAACTTCACATACCCATATCTTGCAAATAAAAACTCAAAATCACCCAAACTCACCTTTAATTATATATAGCTTTCCAAGAACTATTTAATAAAATTGGTTTCATAATTTTTGGAGCTCATCTGTAAAAGATAGGTTTTTGGCCCTCATTGTATACAGTAATGATTAAAATATTCATTCTATTCATTATTTATTATTTCTATAAATTGATAATTTTAGAATCTTGTAAATAATAGACATAATACATACACATACTGAAATTAGAATTAAAACCAAAAAGAATTTGTAATATAAAATAAGTCTATGTAATATATAGGCAAATACCTATGTTACAGATATACATGAATAAAAGGGGAACGCATTCTTTTATTATTTTATTCTTTCATATTTTTATTAAATTGTAAATATTGCATCTAATTTCTTAAAAATACAAATCCAAAATAAAAACAACTAAAATACATTAAATGAATAAAGTATATATAAAATATAGGTAAAATACCTATAAGTATATCTACATGTACATATACCTATTTATTTAAATATGTAAATAAACTCATAAAAATTAAACAAAAATATATCTAAACTCACAAAAATAAGTTATAAATTTATAAAATAAGAAAATAAAATAATAAAATAAAAATAAACAAAATAAAAATAAATACATATAAATATACTTATAAATACATTATTAAAATAAACTCATAATAAAATACATTAAAAAAATAAAAAAAATCATAAATAAATGCTACATTAATTAATAAATATTTTTTATTTTATAAGCAAAATTTAATTAATTCATTTATTATGTCTAATAATTGAGTCATATTCGGGCTGACATGGACCAATCACAGCCCTGCCAATGTTGACCGCGGTCAACTGTCCCCTCAGCCTCTGCAGCCCGTCAAATCTGTTCAGACCTTGCGTTTTCTCCAAATTTTCCCGGCCAATCCATAGCTCAAATAACATCGGTCTCTTCACGGAAAATACTTCCGAGACAACCCTCATACACGCCCATACCTTGTTTCCCTTGTATATAGCTTTGATTTATTATTTTTGGCCGGTCAATAAGGGCTCTCCATTATGTTCAAAAATAAATCAGCCACCAGCCCGTTAAATCTGTCAGACACCCCGTCTTCTCCCATTTTTCCCGGCCGCCCCGTCCATCGATCGCAATTGATTCCTTCACAAGAAATGTTCCTAGCATATTGTACATCCACGCCCAAGGCTTGTTTCCCTTGTATATATCACCGATTCCTTATTATTTGCCGGTCATTTAGGGCGCATACACATGTTTATAAATAACCCATCTTCCTCCAATTTTTTTGGCCATTTCCCTAGCCCTAGAGATACAACCTTCGGCCAAGAGTGCATCCAGGTGACAGATGGAGGTTCCCTGAAGGTTGTGGAAGCTCGTGGAGGAAGGAGATGCGCCCACGGCGGCGCTCCGGCAGTCGTCCTGCTCCTTGGCAAAACCGCCAAGTTTGAGCTGCGCCTTTACTTTATTAGGTAGATTTTCATTTCAGTTTTTAATTCCCGCATTTTATTTCGCATTTAAATCAGTAGCATAGCTTAGTTTAGCAAAATCGAAGTTCGCCGGAGCTCCGCTCCGGTGACTTCTCCATCGTGCCTCGACCGTGTTCCGGCCGCCCTCTCGCGTCCATTTTCATACCCCTTCATTTCACTACGCTCCAGGCACCCTCACACACCCAGATCTTCATCCGATCTGGAGATCTGATCTCCTTCTTTCACCCATTGCCGGAGATCACCATCCGAGTCCACCCTTCGCCCATTTTCCCTTCTAACGGGACGAGGCAGTTTGCCCTCATCCCTTATTTCCTTCTGTGCAGGTACAGGTGCGTTGAGGCACCTGGAGGTGCACTTCAACACTCGCCGTAGGTACCTGGAGCGCCACCTCGACATCGACCTTGTGGCGGCGCTTCAGTCATCCTTTGGCCGATCTGAAGCCTCCTGCAGATAGAGTGGAGCACCTGCAACGTATGGGGACCCTTGGGAGCAGCAAAGACCGGGCAGAGCACGAGATCTTGTCGGAAGAAGCTCGCCCCGACGAGCCTTCTTCCTTGTTCTTCCAGCTTCGTCCTCTGTCGTCGGATGAAGATCGAGGTCCCAGGTTTAATCACGGACGTCCGATCTTCCAGAGCCTTAGTCGTTGGATCACGCGAGTGATGTAATCTCAGACGTCAGATAGCGAACCGTCATATGCTCACGTGGAGGCGCCACGTGGATAAGTCACGCATACCAGCCGTTGGATGGTGCGCCTTTGGGGGTAAATTTCAGATATGTCCCCCACCTTTTTGGATTTATATTTTAATTCTGTAAATAAACTTTCACGTTATAAAATAATTCTTAGTTTTACAGTAGGACCCTTGTACTTTCCTTAATTACATTTAGGTCCTCCAGCGCCTCACGTGCAGTCCCACGTGAGGCGCGTGAATTTTGCACTATAGCCCTGACTCTTTTTGTATATTGGGAAAAATTTCGAAAACTTTAAATAAATGTTTATTTATGTAGGTATTTTTGCACTGTGCCCCCTGTTATTTATTTTATTTGCAGAAATGCCCCTGCCAGACTGTTTAAACTTTGTGTCTTTTATCCATTAATTAAAAATGCCTAGCTAGCTCCTAAAAATCCAGAAAAATTATGGTAGATGCTTCATGTCGTGTACTTTCACGCCCACATTTTATTTTGCATTTTTTGCATTTATCCTTATTAATATAAATGAAAAAGGAGCCATTTTTGTACTGTCTAATTTATAAAATATCAAAAAAATATAAAATGTTTTTGAAAAATTCCAAAAAAATTATATATGGTATATTTATAAATATATTGAGTCCAGAAAATGAAAAAAAACCTAAAAACAAGAAAAAATAAAAAAATCAAAAAGCTCCAAAATCCAACAAAAAAAAGAAAAACCCTTAAAAATCCCAAAAATATATTTTCCTCTTCTATAATTATCTATATATTATTATTAATGTATTAAAATTAATTTGGGTAATTTTTGAACTTTTTTTATATTTTTAAAAACCCAAATTACGTTCGGCCTAGTTAATTGGTCCATATTGTGGACATTTTTTTAAATTAAAAACACATAAAAATTAGAAATATTCTAGAAAAATAACAAAAAAATTAGAAAATATCAAAAGCTAAAAAATATTATATCTATATATTTTAAGCATTTATATCTATATATATCCATATATTATATTACTTCTCTCTCTCCTCTTATATATATGCCTCTTTATATATATATAACTATATTATATAATTAAAAATATAAAAAATGAAAATATCAAAACAAAATAAAAATTATAAAAACAAAAATATAAAAAATATATAAAATTAAAAACCCACAAAAACAATAAAGGATTGGACATGATCATTGAATTGAATAATTGCACAACAAATTTCACCATACAACCTTTCGTCTCCCGGTGTTCGACCTCTACTTGTGCTTACACCTATACACACTTGCATGTAGAGTTATAATAAATTTTAACTCCACATTTTTGGATATTCATTGCATACATTTACTGTGGGTTAATTGTTGATTGATTTGGGATTCTGTCTGAGGTCAATAAATGTAGGAGGTCCTCCTTCGCTTGGCGGTCCCTCGCATCAACGACAAAGAAAGAAGATGGGTCAGAGCAATCAATCAAATAATGTCAATAAAAATAAGAAGTCAAATAAATAAATAAATAAATAAAAATAAGAACTCCTCCTTAATTAGACCCTTGATTTTCCTCTTTCATCAAATGGCGCCGTTGTCGGGGAGGCAACAGATTTTGTATGAATTTTGTGTGGTTTTTAATTCATTTATTTAATTCTTTGCTCATGTCCATGATTCATTTCTTTATTTGTTTTTTTATTGAAGATTATTGATTGACTGTTCTGACCCATCTCTCTTATTTGTCTTTGATGCGAGGGACCGCCAAGCGAAGGAGGACCTCCTAGGAGGACCAGTGCACCCAAGCGGGGCGTAGTTGGCTCTTCTATGCTAGCCAACAGGAGAGAGCATCAAGGACAGAAGAAGGAGAATTTTTGAAGACATTCTTTATTTTTATGCATTTTAATTTATTTTAATATGTATATTTATGTGAGAGAGCAACTTAGAAACATGTAATAATACAGGACTCTCACAGGTACACTTCGACTCCCGAGGTCCAGTGCCCGAGGGATTGTTCCCTTGGGGGCCTCGATGGTTTTGACGCTTTTTCTTTTCTTTATTTTATTTTTATTATTTTGTGTGAATGAGCCCTTAGCCATAAGAATTGTTTGCTCGTAGAGTTAGGTCCAAAAACCCTAATATATTTGCATGTACCTATAGTTCGCTTTGGATCTAGATCAAACTCTAAACAGTCGAATTGCCATCTCTTAGCCCTTGTGCCACAACGAGCCCCACAAAGCGCTTTCTCCTAAACTCAAGTGTGTTGAGCAGAGGAGGGGTAAGCCAAGACCGGACTTTTTGGGCTAAGGATCGGCGAGCGACTTGTGGTGCTTCACGATAATAGCAATCTCTGTACCTAGGGCGATTTCTTCGGCTTGCATTTGCATATAGCATATGTTTCAAAATTATGTTATTCATCCTGCATGGAGAGAGCTGGGAGGCACTGTAAGTCTTCTTACTTGGCATGCATCATCGTTTTCCGACTTGCATGGCTTTTCCGATCTTCTCCCTCTATTTTTGCCAACCTAGGATGCTTAATGGAAATTGGAACCTCGATAGGCACGTGCATTGAAAATACCCAAAAAAGTGATAACTTAAATAAAATCGGGACTGTTAACTCTATTCGACCCAAAAATAAAATATAATGGACTTTCTTGTCTAGGGGAGAGCAACCCCCTCATTGTATGCGTTTTAATTGCTCGCGTACACACTAAGGAGTAGAGCCCAAATCCCATCAAGCCTCCTAAGTGTTTGTACAATTTTTGTGATTCTCACCTAACTCTAAAATAAAAAAGATAAATGACTGTCACCTGACGGTCTTCACTGTGTTGAGTAGGTGAATCGGGGGTTTTGCCTTGTGTATTGATTGTGACTTGGAGTTCGTTGTGTTTTTCATTCATTCCTAGAGTAGTCGGTCCCGCCCGTGTGAATCATGCATTTTTCATCTTTGAGTCTCCCTACCCCTCTTATACATATATCTCTTCATTTTGCATCGAGTCGTGATATTGGCGCTTGAGCTCAATCATTCTTCGCCAAGCCCTTTGTTTCTCTCTTCTTCATCACTTTCTTCGTATCCTCCGTACCATCTTCTCTGGTTCGGGGAGAGTATTCTCTTCGGACCACCATTTTGACGGTGTTCCTGCCCTGTGTGGAACACCTAATTTTGTCTATGTCTCGATCTTCTCGCATGCCCTCCTCGTTCCCTCTGCATCACCCTTCTAGCTCCCATAATATTGGCATGCACGCTCAATCAACTTCTCTACTTCATTGTGTTACCCTTCTTATCGATCTTCCTTGTGTCCCCCGTATCATCTCTCCCTTTACCCGGGAATGCTGTGCATATTGATGAAGCCCGCATCGAGGATTATGTATACTAATTATTTGTAAGCCGGGCCCATGATGTTCAGGATGCTGAGATTGATGTGATGGATTTGTCTTTGATACATGCATATGGGCTTCTTGAGGATTTTTTCTGATGCATAGAGCATAGGTGTGATGCATTATTGAGGAATTTTAGTTCTCGCACACCGGATTAAGGATGTGATATGATGCGATGATTCGATGAAGATTTCATGAGTATTGATTGATCTATCTATCTTGAGGTTCCACCCATCTTGATTTTGAGGATTGACTGATTATTCTAATTTGGACTTCCTGATAAAGGTGTGTGGATCCTACGTGATCTCTCATCTTCCTGATTGACCCATCCTTGATCTCCTGACTCTCTAATCCACCCAGGCACTCAGAGGATTCCTGACTATTTTTCGTGCCATCTCAGCTGACTGGATTGGCCCAAGGGATGTTTGGTAAATGACATGATTATTTGCTCCCTTGCATGATCTTATGCCCTCCAAATGATTGAATGATTTATTGCTTTTGAGGACCTGAGATGACTTGCCAGCATTCCCATGACCTACATTGATCTAGCTCGCATTCCTCCCCGAGGACTATCTGCGGGAGAATACGACCATTTCTAGGACTGCGGTTTCATTCACTGCTTGGGTCGCCATTGTGGTGGGACCTGGAACCGAGTTAGATGATATGCTTGATTGGACTCCCCCTGTGATTGTGTACCTGACCTGTCAGTACACAAGGCCAATGTACTAGACTCATCTGAGTCCGCTCTCCTTGACGGTCCTCGCAAGGCAGAGCTCCACTTTTCTGATTATTCCATGCCTAGTTCATAGCTCTTCGAGGGTTATCTGCGAGAGGCTATGACACAGTATAGCTCTCTTGGTCTCTTTTGTTGGTAGATGATCTGTCGTCTATCGAGACCACATTTTATGTGGATCCGTCTGACGGATACGGCTCCTTTGAGCCCTCGTCTCTCCTTAACGACCCTCGCAAGGTAGAGGCACTTTCTGAATATTCCTTGCCTAGCTTGCATTACTCCCCGAGGACTATTTGTGGGAGCATGCGACACTCTCTTTACGCTCTGTTCCCCCTGCTGACTGTGTCTCCGATCTGCAGAGCACGGAACTGAGTCGTTTGATATATATGATTTTGGTCCCATCCTGAGTTGCCTATCCGATGTGCGGATCATGGGACCCATCTGTTTGCTCAGATCTTTGACTCCTTTGAGTCTGCTTGCCTTGACGGTCCTCGCAAGGTTGAGCTCCTGATATCTGTTATTTCCATGACTAGTTGGCAGTACGTTCCCCGAGGGTTAGTTGCGAACGCTGCCACACTTCCTTGATTTGTCGGTCTCTTCTGCTGGTAGCCGATCTGTCGCCTACCGAGACCATTTCTATGATCCATTTGATGGATCAGGCTCCTTTGAGCCCGCTCTCCTTGACGACCCTCGCAGGGGTGAGCTTCTGTTCTGATTATTCATTGCCTAGCATGTACTACTCCACGAGGGTTATCTGTGGGAGAGTACATCATTTTCTAGGTACTCGGCTTCATTTCTGGTGTCTCCCATTTGGTGGAGCACGAAGCCGGGTCTTCTGACTTGTATACTCAGTCTCCTCCCTGGTTGTGTCTCCTATCTGTTGGAGCACGAAGCCGAGTCTTCTGATTATTCTCTAATTCCGCTCACCTTGAGGACCCTCGCAAGAGTGAGCCATATATTGTGTTGTTCGGTGTATTCTTGTGACTTTCAGATTATATCACCACCGTGCATCAAACAGTCTCATATGCTTTATTTCTGATCTATCTGAGACCATGATTGACTAGGAGGAGTCTGTATTGCTCTTTCTTCCTCCCGGTCTTACGGTATCGGCTATGTTCCCTCATGTTGACCATATGAGCCGATTGACTGCTTCATGCTACCGGAACTGATATCTATCCTTTCGACCTGTTGTCCCGGTAGCTGACACCCACTTGATTGCAGATTCGGGTGTCTTTTCACCTTCTGACTGCGTCCTCGTTCTCATAGGGAGACGACGACGAGAGCACGGTAGTCGCTTACCAGATACCGTCCTGTACTCCACCAGTTTTTCACCGCTTGTATATATGTGTGCCTTTTTCATTCTTTCTCCCGTATGTTTTAGTGTACCCCAGATCTATCGCCATATCTTTATGTCTACACTTAGGACGTACCTTGTCCTAAGTGTAGGGGGGATACACACCGCGTTGTTCTTTCGTCGTCCAGTTTCGTCACTCCTGTTGTTGCCTATACTTAGGGATATCTCACCCTAAGTATAGGGGGAGTGATGCGTATATTCTACATGATCTTTTCATCAATCTGTATGTATATCTTCTTTTCTTCTTTTCCTTTTCTATCTTCTGTATCTAAATAAAAGGTGTCGCCCCTTTGTGTTTGTTTTCTGTACTTAGGACGTACTTTGTCCTAAGTATGGGGGGTGCACCCCTAATTTGTTAATTCTTTGATCTGTTTATCCCCACCCTTGACCCTCCCTACTTTGTGTACAGTCTGCTATACTTAGGATTACTTGATCCTAAGTATAGGGGGGACAGTCAACTTCTATTTCCTTTGTCTCTTATTCGTATATTCTTTAGACTTGTCTATACTCAGTACGAGTCATGTCTTCTCTTTTCTTTTCGATCTATGAGGGCATAGCTCAAGCTAAGTATAGGGGGGTCGTATATACTATGTATATACTTTAGCCATAACTCGTACTTTCGTATTCTCTTAATAATATGGCTAATAATTCTTTAAATTCGTTAAAAACCCTTAATAAAAAGATGTGATTATTCCTCAAATTCATTTTGTATTTACTAATTAATAAATCAGGTGAAAATATTTTTTGCAAAATGTTTGAAAAATAGTTTGAAAATCTTTACGAACATTTATTGAAAACTATTTTGAAAATGTTTTGTTACATGTTTTCAACCTTTGTAAAAATGTGTGGTTTGTAAAAAATTATTTTCTTTGTGTGAAATAAAATGTTTGAAAAATGATTTGCAAATGGTTTGAAAAATGGTTGCAAAAATATTCTGAAAAATCTATATATACTGTTTTGAAAAATCTTTGCAAAATGATTTTCAAATGTGTGTACATGTTTGTAAAAATATTTGTAAAAATTATCTTGGACTATAGTTTTCAAAAATTGTTTGAAAAATTTGTGTCAAATAAGTTTGAGGACTAGATACATCTATTAAATAAATATAAATATATATATAATAATAAAAAAATAAATTATTATAAATAAAAAAAATAAACACGATTCTTTAATAAGTGTACATATATACCTATAAATAAAAACTAAATTGTAAATTCTTAATTCTTGTAAAATAAAGCGGCACGCCCGTGTAAATAGCTGTACATATTTTATACGTTGAGTGCCAAAATTATTTTATTTATAAAAATTCTTTGTGCAAAAGTCTTCTCTTTATTTTCAAATTTTTGGAAAAATTGCATTATTCTTTGCATATTTGTAAATAGCATTTGCATAGCATTCATATTAAGCTTGATGATTGAACTAGTCCAATAAAGTCGAAGATTGGAGCTCGGTTGGACCTTACTGCACCTAACTGCACTGGAACCTTGTGGGAACTAGGTTTAAGGTACTTCAGGTCTATTCAGACTTAACTCTTTGAGAAATCAGGGCTGGGTTCAAGTCACCTCAGTGGACTAACTAGAACTTTTTGAAACACACGTATGACTCTTGTCGACCGTGACCTAACTTGGACAGTTGCACCTTTCACTTGGCTCAACTCAGTTGGAGTGGTGAGGGGGTTGGATTTGAAAGTCTGAGACGCACAAGGGTGGAAACATTCATCCTCGTCTAGGGAGGGATGTGCACCCCAACCTGGTCCAGTAGCCATGAGGTCTAACGACAAGAGAGTGTGGGTTGCAATAAAGCTTCAAAAGAGGGATAGTCTTCTGGCTCGAGAGGAAAAAGTCCTTATGTAAATGATGTTGTAAATAGTATGTTTGAACAAAAAAAATCTCCAAAAAAGTGGACAGGCTTGAAAATAAAATAAAGTGCCTGCCGGAGTATGTATATATGTTGTATAGAAAATAGGCAAGCATGAGCATCAAAGTTATACTATGCGAGCCTGCAGTTGGATAACTTGACTACACTGGTCAGGCATCCCAGGATAGGTAGCTACACTGGCTACCATCCATTCTTTTCTCTACCTCCTCCTCTTGAGTTGGATGCCACTTGAACTTAGAAGGGAATACCCCGCTCCTCGAGGAAAGAGCTGTTGGATTAGGGAATCATCGGGTTGTCATTCTGGAGAAGTCAGTCTCTTTGTCATTTCAGTTGGGAAGAGCCACCATCACTTACACTGTAAAAGTCAGCTTCATAGTCATAAGGCTTTGCGTATGATGTAGGCTAGTTCTGACCTGGCTATTGAGGTGATTTGAACCAAGTTCTGCGACTCTCGAAGGCTGTTGCGTTTTAAATTTGGTTCCCTACCAGGTTCCACACATATTTTCACACCAAGGTCTAACCTGAGCTCCAAACTTTGATTTTGTACAGATAAGTTTAATAATCATGATCGATTCAATTTATTCTTTAAAATCTTTATTTTTGCCTTTTCTTTTCTTCTTATTCTTTGTTCTTTTTGTACTTATTGCATAAGTATTTGCTAGGGACTAGCAAAGGCAAGTATAGGGGGGTGATGAATCTCCCTTTCATCACCTTTATTCTATCATTTTGGCCTTATAAACCCAGCAAATGCATGTAAATAGCCTCAATTTGTACATAATAGCATTCATTATTTATTGTACATAAAATAAGGTTTTTAATGCCAAAATTATAGAATAAAGAGAAGAAAAGAAAAAGGAATAAAATATTGCAAATATTTTATGACCCTAACCCCGAAACCAAGGCCAGCATGGAATTGGTCGTCAAGGAATAAAGTAGGGGGAGATAAGGGCCAAGAATACAATAAATACCTCATTTATTTATTCATTTATTTATGCAATTTTGACACCTATTTTGTACATAATTATTTATCCATCAAATAAAGAAACTTTGTACATAAAAGTTGTAGATAATAATGTAAATAAAAATACAAAATTGAGTTTTTGTAAAAATAATACTCAGTGTACATTTTATACCCGGAATAAAAAGCCAAAATCTCAACTTCACAGACCCATATCTTGCAAATAAAAACTCAAAATCACCCAAACTCGCCTTTAATTGTATATAGCTTTCCAAGAATTATTTAATAAAATTGGTTTCATAATTTTTGGAGTTCATCTGTAGAAGTTAGGTTTTTGGCCCTCCTTGTATATAGTACTGATTAAAATATTCCATTTATTCATTATCCATTATTTTTATAAATTTATATTTTTAGAATTTTTTAAATATTGTATATAATACATGTACGTATTGAAATTAAAAGAAAACCAAAAAGAATTTGTATAATAAAATAAGTCTATGAAATACATAGACAAAATACCTATGCTATCTATGTGCATATAAATAAAAAGGGATATTATTCTTTTATTTTTTTATTCATCTATATTTTTATAATAATATATAAATTATATATAATTTATTAAAAATACAAATCCAAAATAAAAGCAAATAAAATTCATTAAATAAATAAACTATACATAATATATAGGTAAAATACCTATAAGTATACCTCCATATCAATATACCTATTTATTTAAATATAAAAACAAACTCATAAAAATTAAATAAAAATATATTTATACTCATAAAAATAAGTTATAAATTTATAAAATAATAAAATAAAATAATAAAATAAAAATAAACAAAATAAAAATAAATACATATAAATATACTTATAAATACATTATTAAAATAAACTCATAATAAAATACATTAAAAAAATAAAAAAATCATAAATAAATACTACATTAATTAATAAACATTTTTTATTTTATAAGCAAATTTTAATTAATTCATTTATTATGTCTAATAATTGAGTCAAATTCGGGCTGACATGGACCAATCACAGCCCTGCCAATGTTGACCGCGGTCAACTGTCCCCTCAGCCTCTGCAGCCCGTCAAATCTGTTCAGACCTTGCGTTTTCTCCAAATTTTCCCGGCCAATCCATAGCTCAAATAACATCGGTCTCTTCACGGAAAATACTCCCGAGACAACCCTCATACACGCCCATACCTTGTTTCCCTTGTATATAGCTTTGATTTCTTATTTTTGGCCGGTCAATAAGGGCTCTCCATTATGTTCAAAAATAAATCAGCCACCAGCCCGTCAAATCTGTCAGACCCCTCGTCTTCTCCCATTTTTTCCCGGCCGCCCCGTCCATCGATCGCAATTGATTCCTTCACAAGAAATGTTCCTGGCATATTGTACATCCACGCCGAAGGCTTGTTTCCCTTGTATATATCACCGATTCCTTATTATTTGCCGGTCAATAAGGGCGCATACACTTGTTTATAAATAACCCATCTTCCTCCTCCAATTTTTTGGCCATTTCCCTAGCCTTAGAGCTACAGCCTTCGGCCATGAGTGCATCCAGGTGACAGATGGAGGCCCCCTGAAGGTTGTGGAAGCTCGTGGAGGAAGGAGATGCGCCCACGGCGGCGCTCCGACAGTCGTCCTGCTCCTTGGCCAAACCGCCAAGTTTGAGCTGCGCCTTTACTTTATTAGGTAGATTTTCATTTCAGTTTTTCATTCCCGCATTTTATTTCGCATTTAAATCAGTAGCATAGCTTAGTTTAGCAAAATCAAAGTTCGCCGGAGCTCCGCTCTGGTGACTTCTCCACCGTGCCTCGACTGTGTTCCGACCGCCCTCTCGCGTCCATTTTCATACCCCTTCATTTCACTACGCTCCAGGCACCCTCACACACCCAGATCTTCATCCGATCTGGAGATCTGATCTCCTTCTTTCACTCATCGCCGGAGATCACCACCCGAGTCCACCCTTCGCCCATTTTCCCTTCTAACGGGACGAGGCAGTTTGGCCTCGTCCTTTATTTCCTTCTGTGTAGGTACAGGGTGCTTTGAGGCACCTGGAGGTGCACTTCTACACTCACCGGATGTACCTGTGGCACCACCTCGACATCGACCTTGTGGCGGCGCTCCAGTCGTCCTTTGGCCGATCTGAAGCCTACTGCAGATAAAGTGGAGCACCTGCGACGTATGGGGACCCCTGGGAGCAGCAAAGACCGGGCATAGCACGAGATCTTGTCGGAAGAAGCTCGCCCGGCGAGCCTTCTTCCCTATTCTTCCAGCTTCGTCCTCTTCCGTCGGATGAAGATCAAGGTCCCAGGTTTAATCACGGATGTCCGATCTTCCAGAGCCTTAGCCGTTGGATCACGTGAGTGATGTAATCTCAGACGTCAGATAGCGAACCGTCATCGACTCACGTGGAGGCGCCACGTGGATAAGTCACGCATACCAGCCGTTGGATGGTGCGCCTTTGGGGGTAAATTTCAGATATGTCCCCCGCCTTTTTGGATTTATATTTTAATTCTGTAAATAAACTTTCACGTTATAAAATAATTGTTATTTTTGCAGTAAGACCCTTGTACTTTCCTTAATTACATTTAGGTCCTCCAGCACCTCACGTGCAGTCCCACGTGAGGCGCGTGAATTTTGCACTATAGCCCTGGCGCTTTTTGTATATTGGGAAAAAGTTCGAAAACTTTAAATAAATGTTTATTTATGTAGGTATTTTTGCACTGTGCCCCCTATTATTTATTTTATTTGCAGAAATGCCCTGCCAGGCTGTTTAAACTTTGTGTCTTTTATCCATTTATTAAAAATGCCTAGCTAGCTCCTAAAAATCCAGAAAAATTAGGGTAGATGCTTCATGTTGTGTACTTTCACGCCCACATTTTATTTTACATTTTTTGCATTTATCCTAATTATTAAAAATGAAAAAGGAGCCATTTTTGTACTGTCTAATTTATAAAATACCAAAAAATATAAAATGCTTTTGAAAAATCCAAAAAAAATTATATATGGTATATTTATAAATATATTGAGTCCAGAAAATGAAAAAAACCTAAAAACAAGAAAAAAAATAAAAAAAATCAAAAAGCTCCAAAATCCAACAAAAAATAGAAAAACCCTTAAAAAATCCCAAAAATATATTTTTCTCTTCTATAATTATCTATATATTATTAATAATGTATTAAAATTAATTTGGGTAATTTTTGAACTTATTTTATATTTTTAAAAACCCAAATTATGTTCGGCCTAGTTAATTGGTCCATATTGCGGACATTTTTTAAATTAAAAACACATAAAAATTAGAAATAATCTAGAAAAATAACAAAAAAAGTAGAAAATATCAAAAGCTAAAAAAATATTATATCTATATATTTTAAGCATTTCTATCTATATATATCCATATATTATATTACTTCTCTCTCTCCTCTTATATATATACCTCTTTATATATATAACTATATTATATAATTTAAAATATAAAAAATGAAAATATCAAAACAAAATAAAAATTATAAAAACAAAAATATAAAAAAATATATAAAATTAAAAACCCACAAAAACAATAAAGGATTGGACATGATCATTGAATTGAATAATTGCACAATAAATTTCACCATACAACCTTTCGCCTCCCGGTGTTCGACCTCTACTTGTGCTTACACCTATACACACTTGCATGTAGAGTTATAATAAATTTTAACTCCACATTTTTGGATATTCATTGCATACATTTACTGTGGGTTAATTGTTGATTGATTTGGGATTCTGTCTGAGGTCACCTCAGCGACTGTCGATCCGCCTTGTGGAAAGACACGACCTTGGCTCGATTCCTTTCAATAAATGTAGGAGGTCCTCCTTCGCTTGGCGGTCCCTCGCATCAACGACAAAGAAAGAAGATGGGTCAGAGCAGTCAATCAAATAATGTCAATAAAAATAAGAAGTCAAATAAATAAATAAAAATAAGAACTCCTCCTTAATTAGACCCTTGATTTTCCTCTTTCATCAAATGGCGCCGTTGCCGGGGAGGCAACGGATTTTGTATGAATTTTGTGTGGTTTTTAATTCATTTATTTACTTCTTTGCTCATGTCCATGATTCATTTCTTTATTTGTTTTTTATTGAAGATTATTGATTGACTGTTCTGACCCATCTCTCTTATTTGTCTTTGATGAGAGGGACCGCCAAGCGAAGGAGGACCTCCTATGAGGACCAGTGCACCCAAGCGGGGCATAGTTGGCTCTTCTATGCCAACCAACAGGAGAGAGCATCAAGGACAGAAGAAGGAGAATTTTTGAAGACAGTCTTTATTTTTATGCATTTTAATTTATTTTAATATGTATATTTATGTGAGAGAGCGACTTAGAAACATGTAATAATACATGACTCTCACATGTACACTTTGACTCCCGAGGTCCAGTGCCCGAGGGATTGTTCCCATGGGGGCCTCGATGGTTTTGATGCTTTTTCTTTTCTTTATTTTATTTTTATTATTTTGTGTGAATGAGACCTTAGCCATAGGAATTGTTTGCTCGTAGAGTTAGGTCCAAACACCCTAATATATTTGTATGTACCTATAGTTCGCTTTGGACCTAGATCAAACTCTAAACAGTCGCCTTGCCATTTTTTAGCCCTTGTGCCACAGCGAGCCCCGCAAAGCGCTTTCTCCTAAACTCAAGTGTGTTGAGCAGAGGAGGGGTGAGCCAAGACCGGACTTTTTGGGCTAAGGATCGGCGAGCGACTTGTGGTGCTTCACGATAATAGCAATTTCTGTACCTAGGGCGATTTCTTCGGCTTGCATTTGCATATAGCATAGGTTTCAAAATTCTGTTATTCATCCTGCATGGAGAGAGCTGGGAGGCACTGTAAGTCTTCTTACTTGGCATGCATCATCGTTTTCCGACTTGCATGGCTTTTCCGATCTTCTCCCTCTGTTTTTGCCAACCTAGGATGCTTAATGGAAATTGGAACCTCGATAGGCACGTGCATTGAAAATACCCAAAAAAGTGATAACTTAAATAAAATCGGGACTGTTAACTCTATTCAACCCAAAAATAAAACATAATGTACTTTCTTGTCTTGGGGAGAGCAACCCCCTCATTGTATGCGTTTTAATTGCTCACGTACACACTAAGGAGTAAAGCCCAAATCCCATCAAGCCTCCTAAGTGTCTGTACAATTTTTGTGATTCTCACCTAACTCTAAAATTGAAAAGATAAATGACTGTCACCTGACGGTCTTCGCTGTGTTGAGTAGGTGAATCGGGGTTTTGCCTTGTGTATTGATTGTGACTTGGAGTTCGTTGTGTTTTTCATTCATTCTTAGAGTAGTCGGTCCCGCCCGTGTGAGTCATGCATTTTTCATCTTTGAGTCTCCCTACCCCTCTTATACATATATCTCTTCATTTTGTATCGAGTCGTGATATTGGCGCTTGAGCTCAATCATTCTTCGCCAAGCCCTTTGTTTCTCCCTTCTTCATCACTTTCTTCGTATCCTCCGTACCATCTTCTCTGGTTCGGGGAGAGTATTCTCTTCGGACAACCATTTTGACGGTGTTCCCGCCCTGTGTGGAACACCCAATTTTGTCTATGTCTCGATCTTCTCGCCCGCCCTCCTCGTTCCCTCTGCATCACCCTTCTAGCTCCCATGATATTGGCACGCACGCTCAATCAGCTTCTCCACTTCATTGTGTTACCCTTCTTATCCATCTTCCTCGTGTCCCCCGTATCATCTCTCCCTTTACCTGGGAATGCTGTGCATATTGATGAAGCCTGCATCGAGGATTATGTATACTGATTATTTGTAAGCCGGGCCCATGATGTTGAGGATGCTGAGATTGATGTGATGGATTTGTCTTTGATACATGCATATGGGCTTCTTGAGGATTTTTGCTGATGCATAGAGCATAGGTGTGATGCATTATTGAGGAATTTTAGTTCTCGCACACTGGATTAAGGATGTGATATGATGCGATGATTCGATGAATATTTCATGAGTATTGATTGATCTATCTATCTTGAGGTTCCACCCATCTTGATTTTGAGGATTGACTGATTATTCTAATTTGGACTTCCTGATAAAGGTGTGCGGATCCTACGTGATCTCTCATCTTCCTTATTGACCCATCCTTGATCTCCTGACTCTCTAATCCACCCTGGCACTTAGAGGATTCCTGACTATTTTTCGTGCCACCTCAGCTGACTGGATTGACCCAAGGGATGTTTGGTGAATGACATGATTATTTGCTCCCTTGCATGATCTTATGCCCTCCAAATGATTGAATGATTTATTGCTTTTGAGGATCTGAGATGACTTGCCAGAATTCCCATGAGCTACATTGATCTAGCTCGCATTCCTCCCCGAGGACTATCTGCGGGAGAATACGACAATTTCTAGGACTGCGGTTTCATTCACTGCTTGGGTCGCCATTGTGGTGGGACCTGGAACCGAGTCAGATGATATGCTTGATTGGACTCCCCATGTGATTGTGTACCTGACATGTCAGTACATGAGGCCAATGTACTAAACTCATCTGAGTCCGCTCTCCTTGACGGTCCTCGCAAGGCAAAGCTCCACTTTTCTGATTATTCCATGCCTAGTTCATAGCTCTCCGAGGGTTATCTGCGAGAGGCTATGACACAATATAGCTCTCTTGGTCTCTTCTGCTGGTAGATGATCTGTCGTCTATCGAGACCACATTTTATGTGGATCCGTCTGATGGATCCGCCTCCTTTGAGCCCTCGTCTCTCCTTGACGACCCTCGCAAGGTAGAGGCACTTTCTGACTATTCCTTGCCTTGCTTGCATTACTCCCCGAGAACAATTTGTGGGAGCATGCGACAATCTCTTTACGCTCTGTTCCCCCTGCTGACTGTGTCTCCGATCTGCGGAGCATGGAACCGGGTCATTTGATATATATGATTTTGGTCCCATCCTGAGTTGCCTATCCGATGTGCGGATCATGGGACCCATCTGTTTGCTCAGATCTTTGACTCCTTTGAGTATGCTTGCCTTGACGGTCCTCGCAAGGTTGAGCTCCTGATATCTATTATTTCCATGACTAGTTGGCAGTACGTTCCCGAGGGATAGTTACGAACGCTGCCACACTTTCTTGATTTGTCGGTCTCTTCTGCTGGTAGCCGATCTGTCGCCTACCGAGACCATTTCTATGATCCATCTGATGGATCAGGCTCCTTTGAGCCCGCTCTCCTTGACGACCCTTGCAAGGGTGAGCTTCTGTTCTGATTATTCATTGCCTAGCATGTACTACTCCACGAGGGTTATCTGCGGGAGAGTACATCATTTTCTAGGTACTCGCCTTCATTTCTGGTGTCTCCCATTTGGTGGAGCACGAAGCCGGGTCTTCTGACTTGTATACTCAGTCTCCTCCCTGGTTGTGTCTCCTGTCTGTTGGAGCACGAAGCCGAGTCTTCTGATTATTCTCTGATTCCGCTCACCTTGAGGACCCTCGCAAGAGTGAGCCATATATTGTGTTGTTCAGTGTATTCTTGTGACTTTCATATTATATCACCACCGTGCATCATGATAACCGTAGATTATCGAGGGTCTAAATACGTCGCTGTGGCGACCCACAATAAAATGCGATTAATCAACAATGAACCCACAATCAAATATCAAACAATGACAAGCAAATGTGGAGTCAAATTTATTTTTAACTCTGCACAAATGGTGTATAGTGTCAAGTATGCAGAGAGTTCGAACACAGGGAGCAAACAGGGTGGTTCAAGCAAATGTGCTCAAGTGAGTGTATGATGTGTCTACACTAAGCAAGCAAGGAAAGGAATTTTGTGGGTTTTAAATTTTTAATTTTTTTATTTTTAATTTAATTTTTAATTTGTATTTTGATTTTCAAATTTTTCTGATTTTTTTATATTTTATATTTTATGTTTTTTTTCTTTTTTTTTAATATTGGAAAGTAAAAATAATGTAATAAAAGGCAAGGTGAAATATTTATAAAACTAAGTAAAAATCACCAAAAATTCAGAAATTAAATGTTTTTAGTCTTTTTAGGATTTTTTACTGTTTTTGTGATATTTGGAGGTTTTTCAAAGTGTTTTTGATATTTTTAAATACTGAAATAAAGCTAAACAGTGGAAAAGAGACTGGCTGAGAGTAAAATGAGATTTAAAAATACCAACCAGTAGCTAAAAATTTTCACACTATTTTTCAAATAAAAAGAACAAAATAAGGAACAAACAGAAGCTGAGTTTGTAATTTTTGGAGTTTTCTACTGTTTTATATATTTTTTTGAAATTTTTGAGTGATTTTAGATTTTTAGTGATTTTCTTTTGAGATTTTTAGTGGTTTTTGGACTGACACTAAAGTAGAATAAAATAGACACTAGGTGATTTTTTTTTGGAATTTTTAGAGATGTTTTAATATTTTTTTGGTATTTTCTAAACTAGACAGTGCACAAAAAGCGTGTTTTTGTTTTTTAATAACTATAAAAATAAGATAAAATCAAAAACTAAAATGGTGGCGTCAAAGTACACATATCCAGTAGCTTAAGTTCAAAATTTGAGAAATTTTGGAGTTAAAATGATAGGTCAAATAATTAGAGCAAACATCCAAACATTAAACAGTCCTGGCAGGGGTATATGTGCAATATCTCAAACATCCAGGGGCATACATGCAATTTTCCCAAAAAATATACACTGAATATTCAATTTATAGAACCAAAATGCAATTACAAAAGCCGCAAGGGCACGCTAGCAATTTTCCCACCAGGGCGCGTGACTTGCACGCGCCTGGCAAGGACTGAAATGTAATATTACGAAACCCTAGGGGCCTACTTGCAAAATATCCAAAAAGTTTACACGTGCTGCGATAGTTTTAGGACTAAAACAAAATACACGAATGTCCGAGGGTTCCTCTACAAAATGCCCACACCTCACGTGTACAGGTCACGTGAGGTGACGTGGCTGAGGACCTAAATGCAATTATTGAAAGTACGGGGGTGTTTGTGCAAATATTACAAAACTTTTACACTACAGACAAAAGTTTATATACTAAATATTAAATACAAAAAGTGCGAGGGCTGGGATGCAAAATACCCTCGACAGCGGAAGATCGGACGGTGGGATGAATCCCACTTATCCACGTGGCCGATACCCCTTCGTTGCCTGCGGCTGCGATTAGATCTGTCAGCAAGATCGGACGGCTGTGGTTGGACAAGATCCAATGGCAGCTGCTATCCTGGACGATCGGCTCTTGATCGGACGGCAGGGAGGCCAAGACGAAGAACGGCTGAAGAACTCGCTGGGAGCGAGTTTGGATTGGCTGGATCTCCGATCTCCGACGCCTCTTTTTCCTTCTAGCAGCCCGGACAAGCTCCTGGGAGGTTCCCTGATGGAACGGCGGCCTCAAAATGGGAGGTGATCCTCCGGAGGGCCACCGGGGCGATGAAGACGTGAATGAACCCCCAGGAGGTCCGGCGTGCTCCAAAACTCGACCCACAGGTGGGGTCTCTTGCTCCTGGACCTGCAATAAGAGTACCAGCAGAAGTAAAAGGTTCCAGGGCCAGTAAAAAGAAGGGAATGGTGGAGTGGAATGGCGGAGATGGTGGCCGGAGTTCAAGAACTCCAGCAAGGTGTTCGTGATGGTGTCCGGCACTGATTGATGGTTGAAATGGCAATCTAAATAGACGAAACGAAAGCTTAAACTAACAGCTAACTAACTACAAGAAAAACGAGAAGAAAAAGCCCTCGAGTGGTGTTGACCACGAGGAAGGAACCTCGACGGCCGTACGGTCGGAGGTGGTGGAACTCGGCGCTAGGTGCTCCGCCGCACCTCGCCTGAGATGGGGGAGGACTCCCCTGTCACTGGAGATCAACCCTCGACCCTCACCCGGAGGTTTTTGGCGCCCAAGCCGGTTCAAAGAGAAGAGGAAGGAAGGGGGTTCGTTTTGAAACATGGTGGATGGGCGTGAAAGACGAGGACGAAACGAGCACCACAGCGATGCGATGCCCGAAAAAATCCTTGGGCGTGTATGGTAGAAGATCGAGGGACAAAATCACAGAAGAGAGTTTCTCGAGATAGTGTAAGGAGCGGCCTAGAAAATTGGGCGAAATGAGACAAAAACGCACTCTGACAAAGCCTATGGGAGTAGGTCAGACAGTTGACCGGGGTCAACTGTCAGACCATCCTGGTTGGTCCACATGGACCAACCAGGAAAAATCCCCTAAAAAATCAATTAAAAATAGTAAACGTTATTATTTTATTTTGGTTATTAAATAAAAAATATTTATTATATTATATAGTATTTAATTCCGATTTTTAATTATTTTTATGATATATATTTTTACAAGTTTGCACTTATACCCTTATAGGTATCTATATCTATGTATTTAAGTATTCTATTTTTATTTAGGTATTTTATTTTTATTATTTTTATTTAGTATTTTATAAAATTGTAGAATACTTTTATATACACATATATATTTTTATTTTATTTTTCTGATATAATTTGTATAATTAATAAAATACAAGTATGTTTTGTATAGGTATATGTACAGGTTATGTATCTATGTATTTTATTTTTAAGTATTTTATTTTTGGTTTTATTTAGGTTTTTATTCTTCTTTTAATGTACATAATTATTATAAGTATTATTTACAACATTATAAAAATATAAAAATATAAAAATAATGAATAAATAATAAATTGAATATTTTAATATGTACAAGTATACAATGAGGGTCCAAAAGTCAACTTTCAAACCGTAGCTCCGCCAAATGCGAAACCACCGCCATTAAATAGCTTATTTTCTTCTATATACAATTAAAGGTGGGTACGCTGCATTTGGAGTTTTTATTTGTGAGATACGGGTCTGGGAAGTTGGCATTCTGGATTTTCATTCAGACCATAACTTTTTATCTGTACATTATTTTTCTGTGAAATCAATTTTGTATTTTTCTTTATAAAATTATCTACAACTTTCATGTACTAAGTTTCTTTATTTGAAGTATAAAATGTGGAACCAAAAATAGGTCCCAAAATGAATAAAGAATGAATAGAATGTATAGGTATTTTTTTTCTGTGTTTCTGACCTTATCTCCCCCTACTTTATTCCTTGTCGACCTATTCATCAAGATGCCTAGGTCTCGGGGGTTTTGGGTCATAAAATATTTACAATATTTTATTCTTTTTCTTTTCTTTATTTATTCTATAATTTTGGCCTTAATTACAGTGATTTATACACAAATATGATGCACATGCATGGATGCTAAGATGCTCTATTTAAGGGTATTTACAGGCATTTGCTAGGGTTTTTGATGCCAAAATGATAGAATAAAGATGATGAAATGTGGATTCATCATCCCCCTATACTTTACCTTTGCTAGTCCCTAGCAAACACTTATGCAATAAGTGCAAAAAGAGAAAGAAAGAAAAGAAAAAGAAGAACTTGGATTTTATTTGATTATCAAACTTGTCTTTGCAAAATCAAAGTTTGGAGCTTAAGTCGGACCTTTGGAATTTTAGTGCGGGCGGAACCTTAGTGAGAACCGTGTTTGAAGTCCAACAGTCCCTGAGAATCCCAAAACTCTGTCCAAGTCTCCTCAATAGCCAGGTCAGAAATATCTTAATTCATACGCAAACCCTTACGACTATGAATCTGACTCATACAGTGTAAGTGATGGTGGCTCTCCCCAACTAGAATGACAAAGAGACTGACTTCTCCAGTACGACAACCCAATGATTCCCCAATCCAGCAACTCCATCCTCGAGGAGCGGGGTATTCCCTTCTAAGTTCAAGTGGCAACCAGCTCAAGAGGAGGGGGTGAAGAGAAGAATGGACGGTAGCCAGTGTAGCTACCTATCCTGGGATGCAAGACCAGTGTAGTCAAGTCATCCTGCTGCAGGCTCACATATTTGACTTTGGAACTCAAGCTTACTTATTGACTTTGTACATACTTGCAGGCTTCTTATTTTTGTACATGCCTGAACATTTTTTTTTGAATTACTATTCACAGCAGCATTTACATAAGGAGTTTTTCCTCTTGAGCCAGTAGACTATCCCTCTTTTGAAGCTTTATCGCAACCCACAGCCTCCTGTCTTTAGACTTCCTAATCACTGGACGGGTTGGGGTGCACTTCCCTCCCTAGAGGAGGACAAATGTTTCCACTTGTGTGCGTCTCATACCGGCAAATCCAATCCCCTCACCACTCCAACTGAGTTGAGCCATGTGAAAGGTGCAGGTGTCCAAGTTAGGTCATTATCAACAAGAGTCATGCGTGTGCTCTGAAATACTCTACTTAGGCAGTCAAGAATCCATTGAACCAAGTCTCGTGATCCGCAAAGAATTAAGTCAACTAGACCTGAAGTACCTCAAACCCAATTCCTATAAGGTTCCTGTTATTAGGTAGATTTTAAGGTCCAATCAAGCTCCACTCTCCAGATTTTACTTAGACTTGTTCAACTATCAAACTCAATCCGAAAAATGCGAATGCCATGCAAAAAATATTTTTGTGATGCAATTTTCAAGGATTTTGAACTTTTTATGGATTTTTGAAAATATGATGATGATGCATATGCAGATGCAATTTTTTTGGTATTTTTCAAAAAGGTTTATCAAATGTTTTTGGATTTTAATTTTGCAAATGTTTTTGGGATTTTTGAAAAGAAAAAGATTTTGGCTAAAAACTAGGTTAAAATATGTACACGGGAGTGCTTCTTTATATATACAAGAAGTGGATTTTAAGAATTTACAAGGGTAAGTGATCACTTTTATACATATGTATATATAGTGGATTTCGGTGTGATGTTAGTATTCCTCAAACTTATTTGAAAACAATTTACACACAATTTTTAAAAACTATAGTCCAAAATAGTTTTTACAAACATTTTACACACATTTGAAAATAATTTTGCAAAGGCTTTCAAAACAGTATATATAGGTTTTTCAAATCCTTTTTGCAACCATTTTTCAAACCATTTGCAAATCATTTTTCAAACATTTTTATTTCACACAAAGAAAAGAAGTTTTACAAATCACACATTTTTCACACAGGTTGAAAACATGTAACAAAATATTTTCAAAATAGTTTTCAATAGATGTTCACAAAGATTTTCAAACTATTTTTCAAACATTTTGCAAAAAACATTTTCACCTGATTTATTAATCAGTAAATACGAAAAGAATTTGAGGAATAATCACATCTTTTTATTAAGGCTTTTTAATGAATTTTAAAGAATTTTTAGCCATATTTATTAAGAAAATACGAAAGTACGAGTTATGGCTAAAGTATATACGTAGTATATACGACCCCCCTATACTTAGCTTGAGCTATGTCCTCATAGATCGAAGAGAAAAGAGAAGACATAACTCGTACTAAGTATAGGCAAGTCTAAATAATAAATGAATGAATCAATGAATGAGAAGTTGACCGTCCCCCCTATACTTAGGATCAAATAATCCTAAGTATAGCAGACTGTACACAACGCAGGGAGGGTCAAGGGTGGGAATGAACAGATCGTACTCAGATTGTCTCCCCCTATACATAGGGTAGGATATCCCTAAGTATAGACAAGAGGAGGAGACAATGGAGAGGATCGAAAAGGATAGAACAACTCGGGGTGCCAACCCCCCTATACTTAGGACAAAGTACGTCCTAAGTATGGAAAACTGTCCACAAGGGCGACACCTTTTTGATAGATGAAGAAGATACAAGAGGAAAAGAAGAAAAGAAGAAAAGAAGAAAATAAATCAAAAGATGGAAGGATAGATCAGAGGATATACACATCACTCCCCCTATACTTAGGGTAAAAGAAGCCCTAAGTATAGGCAACAACAGGAGTGATGACACAGACGAAGAAGGAACACTCAACTCGTCTACCCCTCCTATACGTAGGACAAAGTACGTCCTAGGCAAGGCAAACACGAGAAATGGGTAGACAAGCAAAAACGGGAGATAGAAAGAGTCACAAAAGAGAATCTACAACATAAATGGGTGATCATCAGAAGGTGGAAAGCAAACCTTCTTGCGGGACCGCTGAGGGATAGATCGGATATGGTGTATGTCGACATCGGGGTCCACAGTGGACGGAGGCCGATCAGGGTCGACACGGTGAAGGCCCTCAGTGGAATCAAAACGGAAAGGGACGAACTGATCGATGGAAGCAGTATGGCTCGGTTCTCCCTTGGTGGTCATATGGTGTGAAGGCACAGACTGGTGAGTGGAAGAAGTACGACTAGGTCCGGCCTTAGAAGTCTCGCCGATATCAAAGTGAAATGGGACAAACTCATCATCCTCGGAAGAAGTGTAATCGGAGTCGTCCTGCGAGTCCTCGTCCAGGTCAAAATCAAAAGGAACGAAATCATCAGTGGAAGTATACGAACTCATATCATCCTCAAGACTCTCACCTGAATCCTTGTCTTCAATAAGAGGTCTGAATTTATCAAAATAAGTAGCAACATCATAACCGACCTCAATCATCTTGACCTGTGAAGGGCCAGGAACGGATTTATCAGTGGAAGTAGTCAAAACGGGTCCGTCCTGTCTAGTCTTACCTGGGTCATTTGTTGCCTTATGAGGTCTCTCAAAGTAATGGGCAACTTCATAAGCATCCTCAATTATCTTGGTATCTGCCCCCTGATCAAATGGTTCAATCACATAAATACTCTGGATCTCATCAACACATCGCCACACACCAGGAGGAGGATCAGTGAGGTCCATGCTTTCCGACTTCCTCCCCTTGCGGGGGATCCGTCGGGTCTCATCAGTGGTCGCTAAGGAAGTGTCTCTAGTATCATCAGATCGGTCACGGGCCTCAGAGTCAGCCATGATCGGTGAAGGTGCATCAGGTGCAGGTCTCTGGTCAACTATGGGTGCGGTGATCGACACTTCGTTCCCGTCAACAGGACGGAAGCAAACCTCTCCTGATCCATAGTCAATAACGACCCTCGCAGAGGCGAGAAATGGTCGTCCTAGGATGATTGGAGATGGCTCCCCTGTGGAGTTCTCCATGGGCAACACGACAAAATCAACATGGTGGCTCGTGCCCTGAATAGAAATGACAGCGTTTTCAAGGATTCCCCTCGGCCTCTTGATAGATCCATCAGCAAACTGAACGATCATCCTGGTCTTCTTGAGAGGCCCTAAGTGAAGAGACTGTACCAGCGAGAAGGGTAATATGCTAATTGAAGCACCGTCGTCCAGGAGAGTGCGATCACAAGTGTATTCAGAGATGGTGCAAGTGATGAAAGGTGTAGCTGTGTTCTTCTTCTTGGGAATGGGACGGTGTGTGATGGCGAGGGCAGTGGCCATGGTCAGAATGTGACGCTCAGATCTGCTCCTTCGCTTTCTCTTCTTGGGAAGAGGAGCAGATAATGGGGTCATGGCCTGCTGAAGTGGGGCACGGATAATCTCATGAATAGTAGCCACCACTTCGGGTTCAAATAACATTTTTTTGAATTTTTGGACTTCCTCCATACAAGGGAGGAAGTCGGAATCAGCATATACACGAGGCATGCCAAGAGCAGTCTGTACAGCGGCATCCTCGGGGTCAAAGGTGGGACTGGATGTGAATGGGTGTGTGGTCCAGGGTTCTGGCAAGTGGACTCTCTCCTCAAAATCCTGATCAACCAAGTGTCTCCCGAAATCTTTTTGGATTTTTAAATTTTTCTCATTTTTTTGTATTTTGGGCGATTGCAAGCTCCCATGATCACCTACAAGTGAAGCCGTATTCCCGACGAAAGGAGCATTAATCTGATTCTTCCTCAAGAAAGCAATATCATCATTCATCAAATCAATGCGCTTTGTCATCCGATTCAAGATATCACTCATAGAGATCGAGGGAGGTGACTCCATCAGGTCAAACTCAGGTGGATGTGAAGGTGGAGGTGGATAATACACAGATGGGGATGGGGGTGGGAAGAAGTCCGAAGTCTGGTACTGTGGATGAGGCGGGTATGTACAAAAATCAGAAAAAATAGGAGGAGGATCCTCCTGATAAAAGGGAGGTGGACCGGCTGGAGCGAGCGAGGGGTCCGCAAAGTCCGGATAGAAAATGCTCCAGGGGTCCATCTCGAAAACAAAAGGAAATGATTCGGGGGAGCACGAAGGTCAAGTCAGAAGAGTGAAGAAAAAGGCGCAAATGCGCAGAGATGATCTAGGACACACTCAAAACAATCACAAACAAAAATGAAACAAATCAAACCCTCAATTCACCTACTCGACTCGGTAGAGACCGCAAAGAGCGGTCTTTTTATCTTGTCTGTTTTAGAGTTAGGTGAGAAGTCAAAGAATTTCACACACACTTAGGGGCTTGATGGGATTTGGGCACTAATCCTTAAGGTGTGCGCGAGCAAATAGAAGCGAAGACAATGAGGGGATTACTCGCCCCAAGAGAATATTTTCTTTTTGGTCGATTTTAGGGTCGAGTAATATTAGCAGTCCCAATTTTATTGGTTATCGCTTTTTTTTGGTTTTTTTAATAAGAAATGCACGCGCCTAACGAGGATTCAATTCCTTTAAGATCCTAGGTTGGCAAAATCAGAGGTAGAGAGGCGGGAAAGCAATGCAAGCGATCAAAACGATGATGGATGCTAAAGAGTAAATGCTCACCTTGCCTCCAGCACTCTACATGCAAGGATGCTCAACAGAATTGAAACCTATCTATATGAAAATGCAAAGCCGATGAAATCGCCCTAAGTTCAAAAATTGCTATTAGCGGGAAGAACCACAAGTTGACCGTCAATCCTCAACCCTAGAGTCCGGTCTAGGCTCACCCCTCCTCTGCTCAACAAATTGAGGGTAGGAGAAAGCGCTTTGCGGGGAGAGCTCGCGGCGCGATGGATTGAAGGTGATGATCAACTGTTTAAAATTTGACTAAGTCCAAACGAGACTATAGGTGCATGCAAAATATTAGGTGTTTGGCCTTAGTCTATCGCAAACAATCCTAGAACTAGGGGCTCAATCACACAAAATAAAGAAAATCGAAAATCGAAAAACAAAGTAAAAAAAATGCGATGAAAACCGTCAAAACTGCGGTGAGCCCCCAAGTGAACAATCACTTGGAAATTAGGCTCTAAAGTCCAAGTGTCCGAGGGTACCTGTATTATTACAAATATAGGTCACTCTCTCACTTAAATTACAAAAAATAAATAAATGCAATAAAATAAAAGCTCAGAAATTGTCTTCAAAATTTCCCTCCAAGTCCTTCTTCGTGCTCAGCTAGAGCCGCTTCACGTGGGTGCCAAGGTGCTCCAAGAGGGGCTCCTCCCTCGATCCACGTACCTCGCACGGAATCCAAACAAGGAGAGTGGTTAGACAATTCAAAAGATATATCAAAAATAATGCAAAATAAAACAAGCAGAAATAAAAGCCGCAAAGGTAGACAAATGATCACAACACAAAACAAAAACTCGAACTACGCGCTGTTGCTCCCCGGCAACGGTGCCATTTGATAACCGCAGATTATCGAGGGTCTAAATACGTCGCTGTGGCGACCCACAATAAAATGCGATTAATCAACAATGAACCCACAATCAAATATCAAACAATGACAAGCAAATGTGGAGTCAAATTTATTTTTAACTCTGCACAAATGGTGTATAGTGTCAAGTATGCAGAGAGTTCGAACACAGGGAGCAAACAGGGTGGTTCAAGCAAATGTTCTCAAGTGAGTGTATGATGTGTCTACACTAAGCAAGCAAGGAAAGGAATTTTGTGGGTTTTTAATTTTTAATTTTTTTTTATTTTTAATTTAATTTTTAATTTGTATTTTGATTTTCAAATTTTCTGATTTTTTTATATTTTATATTTTATATTTTTTTTCTTTGTTTTTTAATATTGGAAAGTAAAAACAATGTAATAAAAGGCAAGGTGAAATATTTATAAAACTAAGTAAAAATCACCAAAAATTCAGAAATTAAATGTTTTTAGTCTTTTTAGGATATTTTACTGTTTTTGTGATTTTTGGAGGTTTTTCAAAGTGTTTTTGATATTTTTAAATACTGAAATAAAGCTAAACAGTGGAAAAGAGACTGGCTGAGAGTAAAATGAGATTTAAAAAAACCAATCAGTAGCTAAAAATTTTCACACTATTTTTCAAATAAAAAGAACAAAATAAGGAACAAACAGAAGCTGAGTTTGTAATTTTTGGAGTTTTCTACTGTTTTATATATTTTTTTGAAATTTTTGAGTGATTTTAGATTTTTAGTGATTTTCTTTTGAGATTTTTAATGGTTTTTGGACTGACACTAAAGTAGAATAAAATAGACACTAGGTGATTTTTTTTTTGGAATTTTTAGAGATGTTTTAATATTTTTTTGGTATTTTCTAAACTAGACAGTGCACAAAAAGCATGTTTTTGATTTTTAATAAATATAAAAATAAGATAAAATCAGAAACTAAAATGGTGGCGTCAAAGTACACATATCCAGTAGCTTAAGTTCAAAATTTGAGAAATTTTGGAGTTAAAATGATAGGTCAAATAATTAGAGCAAACATCCAAACATTAAACAGTCCTGGCAGGGGTATATGTGCAATATCTCAAACATCCAGGGGCATACATGCAATTTTCCCAAAAAATATACACTGAATATTCAATTTATAGAACCAAAATGCAATTACAAAAGCCGCAAGGGCACGCTAGCAATTTTCCCACCAGGGCGCGTGACTTGCACGTGCCTGGCAAGGACTGAAATGTAATATTACGAAACCCTAGGGGCCTACTTGCAAAATATCCAAAAAGTTTACACGTGCTGCGATAGTTTTAGGACTAAAACAAAATACACGAATGTCCGAGGGTTCCTCTACAAAATGCCCACACCTCACGTGTACAGGTCATGTGAGGTGACGTGGCTGAGGACCTAAATGCAAATATTGAAAGTACGGGGGTGTTTGTGCAAATATTACAAAACTTTTACACTACAGACAAAAGTTTATATACTAAATATTAAATACAAAAAGTGCGAGGGCTGGGATGCAAAATACCCTCGACAGCGAAAGATCGGACGGTGGGATGAATCCCACTTATCCACGTGGCGTGTCCTGGGTCCGATACCCCTTCGTTGCCTACGGCTGCGATTAGATCTGTCAGCAAGATCGGACGGCTGTGGTTGGACAAGATCCAATGGCAGCTGCTATCCTGGACGATCGGCTCTTGATCGGACGGCAGGGAGGCCAAGACGAAGAACGGCTGAAGAACTCGCTGGGAGCGAGTTTGGATTGGCTGGATCTCCGATCTCCGACGCCTCTTTTTCCTTCTAGCAGCCCGGACAAGCTCCTGGGAGGTTCCCTGATGGAACGGCGGCCTCAAAATGGGAGGTGATCCTCCGGAGGGCCACCGGGGCGATGAAGACGTGAATGAACCCCCAGGAGGTCCGGCGTGCTCCAAAACTCGACCCACAGGTGGGGTCTCTTGCTCCTGGACCTGCAATAAGAGTACCAGCAGAAGTAAAAGGTTCCAGGGCCAGTAAAAAGAAGGGAATGGTGGAGTGGAATGGCGGAGATGGTGGCCGGAGTTCAAGAACTCCGACGAGGTGTTCGTGATGGTGTCCGGCACTGATTGATGGTTGAAATGGCAATCTAAATAGACGAAACGAAAGCTTAGACTAACAGCTAACTAACCACAAGAAAAATGAGAAGAAAAAGCCCTCGAGTGGTGTTGACCACGAGGAAGGAACCTCGACGACCGTACGGCCGGAGGTGGTGGAACTCGGCGCTAGGTGCTCCGCCGCACCTCGCCTGAGATGGGGGAGGACTCCCCTGTCACTGGAGATCAACCCTCGACCCTCACCCGGAGGTTTTTGGCGCCCAAGCCGGTTCAAAGAGAAGAGGAAGGAAGGGGGTTCGTTTTGAAACATGGTGGATGGGCGTGAAAGACGAGGACGAAACGGGCACCACAGCGATGCGATGCCCGAAAAAATCCTTGAGCGTGTATGGTAGAAGATCGAGGGACAAAATCACAGAAGAGAGTTTCTCGAGATAGTGTAAGGAGCGGCCTAGAAAATTGGGCGAAATGAGACAAAAATGCACTCTGACAAAGCCTATGGGAGTAGGTCAGACAGTTGACCGGGGTCAACTGTCAGACCATCCTGGTTGGTCCACATGGACCAACCAGGAAAAATCCCCTAAAAAAATCAATTAAAAATAGTAAACGTTATTATTTTATTTTGGTTATTAAATAAAAAATATTTATTATATTATATAGTATTTAATTCCGATTTTTAATTATTTTTATGATATATATTTTTACAAGTTTGCACTTATACCCTTATAGGTATCTATATCTATGTATTTAAGTATTCTATTTTTATTTAGGTATTTTATTTTTATTATTTTTATTTAGTATTTTATAAAATTGTAGAATACTTTTATATACACATATATATTTTTATTTTATTTTTCTGATATAATTTGTATAATTAATAAAATACAAGTATGTTTTGTATAGGTATATGTACAGGTTATGTATCTATGTATTTTATTTTTAAGTATTTTATTTTTGGTTTTATTTAGGTTTTTATTCTTCTTTTAATGTACATAATTATTATAAGTATTATTTACAACATTATAAAAATATAAAAATATAAAAATAATGAATAAATAATAAATTGAATATTTTAATATGTACAAGTATACAATGAGGGTCCAAAAGTCAACTTTCAAACCGTAGCTCCGCCAAATGCGAAACCACCGCCATTAAATAGCTTATTTTCTTCTATATACAATTAAAGGTGGGTACGCTGCATTTGGAGTTTTTATTTGTGAGATACGGATCTGGGAAGTTGGCATTCTGGATTTTTATTCAGACCATAACTTTTTATCTGTACATTATTTTTCTGTGAAATCAATTTTGTATTTTTCTTTATAAAATTATCTACAACTTTCATGTACAAAGTTTCTTTATTTGAAGTATAAAAAGTGGAACCAAAAATAGGTCCCAAAATGAATAAAGAATGAATAGAATGTATAGGTATTTTTTTCTGTGTTTCTGACCTTATCTCCCCCTACTTTATTCCTTGTCGACCTATTCATCAAGATGCCTAGGTCTCGGGGGTTTTGGGTCATAAAATATTTACAATATTTTATTCTTTTTCTTTTCTTTATTTATTCTATAATTTTGGCCTTAATTACAGTGATTTATACACAAATATGATGCACATGCATGGATGCTAAGATGCTCTATTTAAGGGTATTTACAGGCATTTGCTAGGGTTTTTGATGCCAAAATGATAGAATAAAGATGATGAAATGTGGATTCATCACATCACGCAGTCTCATATGCTTTATTTCCGATCTATCTGAGACCATGATTGACTAGGAGGAGTCTGTACTGCTCTTTCTTCCTCCCGGTCTTACGGTATCGGCTCTGTTCCCTCATGTTGACCATATGAGCCGATTGACTGCTTCATGCTATCGGAACTGATATCTAACCTTTCGACCTATTGTCCCCGGTAGCTGACACCCACTTGATTGCAGATTAGGGTGTCTTTTCACCTTCTGACTCCGTCCTTGTTCTCACAGGGAGACGACGATGAGAGCACGGTAGTCGCTTACCAGATACCGTCCTGTACTCCACCAGTTTTTCACCACTTGTATATTTGTGTGCCTTTTTCATTCTTTCTCCCGTATGATTTTAGTGTACCCCAGATCTATCGCCATATCTTTGTGTCTACACTTAGGACGTACCTTGTCCTAAGTGTAGGGGGGTACACACCGCGTTGTTCTTTCGTCGTTCATTTTCGTCACTCCTGTTGTTGCCTATACTTAGGGATATCTCACCCTAATTATAGGGGGAGTAATGCGTATATTCTACACGATCTTTTCATCAATCTGTATATATCTCTTCTTTTCTTCTTTTCTTCTTTTCATTTTCTATCTTCTGTATCTAAATAAAAGGTGTCACCCCTTTGTGTCAGTTTTCTGTACTTAGGACGTACTTTGTCCTAAGTATAGGGGGGTGCACCCCTAATTTGTTAATTCTTTGATCTGTTTATTCCCACCCTTGACCCTCCCTGCTTTGTGTACAGTCTGCTATACTTAGGATTACTCGATCCTAAGTATAGGGGGGACGGTCAACTTCTATTTCCTTCATCTCTTATTCGTATATTCTTTAGACTTGTCTATACTCAGTACGAGTCATGTCTTCTCTTTTCTTTTCGATCTATGAGGGCATAGCTCAAGCTAAGTATAGGGGGTTCGTATATACTATGTATATACTTTAGCCATAACTCGTACTTTCGTATTCTCTTAATAATATGGCTAATAATTCTTTAAATTCGTTAAAAACCCTTAATAAAAAGATGCGATTGTTCCTCAAATTCTTTTTGTATTTACTGATTAATAAATCAGGTGAAAATATTTTTTGCAAAATGTTTGAAAAATAGTTTGAAAATCTTTATGAACATTTATTGAAAACTATTTTGAAAATATTTTGTTACATGTTTTCAACCTTTGTAAAAATGTGTGGTTTGTAAAAAATTATTTTCTTTGTGTGAAATAAAATGTTTGAAAAATGATTTGCAAATGGTTTGAAAAATGGTTGCAAAAATATTTTGAAAAATCTATATATATTGTTTTGAAAAACCTTTGCAAAATGATTTTCAAATGTGTGTACATGTTTGTAAAAATATTTGTAAAAATTATTTTGGACTATAGTTTTCAAAAATTGTTTGAAAAATTTGTGTTAAATAAGTTTGAGGACTAGATACATCTAATAAATATATATATAATAATAATAAAATTATTATAAATAAAAATAAAAAAATAAACACGATTCTTTAATAAGTGTACATATATACCTATAAATAAAAACTAAATTGTCAATTCTTAATTCTTGTAAAATAAAGCGGCACGCCCGTGTAAATAGATGTACATATTTTATATGTTGAGTGCCAAAATTATTTTATTTGTAAAAATTCTTTGTGTAAAAGTCTTCTCTTTATTTTCAAATTTTTGGAAAAATTGCATTATTCTTTGCATATGTGTAAATAGCATTTGCATATCATTCATATTCTTTGATTGAGCTTGATGATTGAACTAGTCCAATAAAGTCGAAGATTGGAGCTCGGTTGGACCTTACTGCACCTAACTGCACTGGAACCTTGTGGGAACTAGGTTTAAGGTACTTCAGGTCTATTCAGACTTAATTCTTTGAGAAATCAGGCTGGGTTCAAGTCACCTCAGTGGACTAACTAGAACTTTTCGAAACACACGTATGACTCTTGTCGACCGTGACCTAACTTGGACACTTGCACCTTTCACTTGGCTCAACTCAGTTGGAGTGGTGAGGGCATTGGATTTGTCAGTCTGAGACGCACACGGGTGGAAACATTCGTCCTTGTCTAGGGAGGGAAGTGCACCCCAACCTGGTCCAGTAGCCATGAGGTCTAACGACAAGAGAGTGTGGGTTGCAATAAAGCTTCAAAAGAGGGATAGTCTTCTGGCTCAAGAGGAAAAAGTCCTTATGTAAATGCTACTGTAAATAGTATGTTTGAACAAAAAAAATCTCTAAAAAAGTGGACATGCTTGAAAATAAAATAAAGTGCATGCCGGGGTATGTATATATGTTGTATAGAAAATAAGCAAGCTTGAGCATCAAAGTTATACTATGCGAGTCTGCAGCTGGATGACTTGACTACACTGGTCAGGCATCCCAGGATAGGTAGCTACACTGGCTACCATCCATTCTTTTCTCTACCTCCTCCTCTTGAGTTGGATGCCACTTGAACTTAGAAGGGAATACCCCACTCCTCGAGGAAAGAGCTGTTGGATTAGGGAATCATTGGGTTGTCATTCTGGAGAAGTCAGTCTCTTTGTCATTTCAGTTGGGAAGAGCCACCATCACTTACACTGTAAAAGTCAGCTTCATAGTCATAAGGGTTTGCGTATGATGTAGGCTAGTTCTGACCTGGCTATTGAGGTGATTTGAACCAAGTTCTGCGACTCTCGAAGGCTGTTGCGTTTTAAATTTGGTTCCCTACCAGGTTCCACACATATTTTCACACCAAGGTCTAACATGAGCTCCAAACTTTGATTTTGTACAGATAAGTTTAATAATCATGATCGATTCAATTTATTCTTTAAAATCTTTATTTTTGCTTTTTCTTTTCTTATTCTTTGTTCTTTGTACTTATTGCATAAGTATTTGCTAGGGACTAGCAAAGGCAAGTATTGCAAATATTTTATGACCCTAACCCCGAGACCAAGGCCAGCATGGAATTGGTCGACAAGGAATAAAGTAGGGGGAGATAAGGGCCAAGAATACACTAAATACCTCATTTATTTATTCATTTATTTATGCAATTTTGACACCTATTTTGTACATAATTATTTATCCATCAAATAAAGAAACTTTGTACATAAAAGTTGTAGATAATAATGTAAATAAAAATACAAAATTGAGTTTTTGTAAAAATAATACTCAGTGTACATTTTATACCCCGAATAAAAAGCCAAAATCTCAACTTCACAGACCCATATCTTGCAAATAAAAATTCAAAATCACCAAAAACTCACCTTTAATTGTATATATCTTTCCAAGAACTATTTAATAAAATTGGTTTCATAATTTTTGGAGTTCATCTGTAGAAGTTAGGTTTTTGGCCCTCCTTGTATATAGTACTGATTAAAATATTCCATTTATTCATTATCCATTATTTTTATAAATTTATATTTTTAGAATTTTTTAAATAATGTATATAATACTTGTAAATATTGAAATTAAAAGAAAACCAAAAAAAATTGTAAAATAAAATAAGTTTATGAAATACATAGACAAAATACCTATGCTATCTATGTGTATATAAATAAAAAGGGATTTTATTCTTTTATTTTTTTATTCATCTATATTTTTATAATAATATATAAATTATATATAATTTATTAAAAATACAAATCTAAAATAAAAACAAATAAAATTCATTAAATAAATAAAGTATACATAATATATAGGTAAAATACCTATAAGTATACCTCCATATACATATTCCTATTTATTTAAATATGTAAACAAACTCATAAAAATCAAATAAAAATATATTTATACTCATAAAAATAAGTTATAAATTTATAAAATAAGAAAATAAAATAATAAAGTAAAAATAAACAAAATAAAAATAAATACATATAAATATACTTATAAATACATTATTAAAATAAACTCATAATAAAATACATTAAAAAAATAAATAAATAAATAAATACTACATTAATTAATAAACATTTTTTATTTTATAATCAAAATTTAATTAATTCATTTATTATGTCTAATAATTGAGTCAAATTCGGGCTGACATGGACCAATCACAGCCCTGCCAATGTTGACCGCGGTCAACTGTCCCCTCAGCCTTTGTAGCCCGTCAAATCTGTTCAGACCTTGCGTTTTCTCCAAATTTTCCCGGCCAATCCATAGCTCAAATAACATCGGTCTCTTCACGAAAAATACACCCGAGACAACCCTCGTACACGCCCATACCTTGTTTCCCTTGTATATAGCTTTGATTTCTTATTTTTGGCCAGTCAATAAGGGCTCTCCATTATGTTCAAAAATAAATTAGCCACCAGCCCATCAAATCTGTCAGACCCCCCGTCTTCTCCCATTTTTCCCGGCCGCCCCGTCCATCGATCGCAATTGATTCCTTCACAATAAATGTTCCTGGCATATTGTACATCCACGCCCAAGGCTTGTTTCCCTAGTATATATCACCGATTCCTTATTATTTGCCGGTCAATAAGGGCGCATACACATGTTTATAAATAACCCATCTTCCTCCTCCAAATTTTTTTGGCCATTTCCCTAGCCCTAGAGCTACAGCCTTCGGCCAAGAGTGCATCCAGGTGACAGATGGAGGTCCTCCATTTGTTGAAAGGAATTGAGTCGAGGTCGTGTCTTTCCACAAGGCGGATCGACGGTCGCTGAGGTGACCTCAGACAGAATCCCAAATCAATCAACAATTAACCCACAATAAATGTATGCAATGAATATCCAAAAATGTGGAGTTAAAATTTATTATAACTCTACATGCAGGTGTGTATAGGTGTAAGCACAAGTAGAGGTCGAACACTGGGAGGCGAAAGGTTGTATGGTGAAATTTGTTGTGCAATTATTCAATTCAATGATCATGTCTAATCCTTTATTGTTTTTGTGGGTTTTTAATTTTATATAATTTTTATATTTTTGTTTTTATAATTTTTATTTTGTTTTGATATTTTCATTTTTTATATTTTTAATTATATAATATAGTTATATATATAAAGAGGTATATATATAAGAGGAGAGAGAGAAGTAATATAATATATGGACATATATATAGATATAAATGCTTAAAATATATAGAAATAATATTTTTTTAGCTTTTGATATTTTCTAATTTTTTTTGTTATTTTTCTAGAATATTTCTAATTTTTATGTGTTTTTAATTTAAAAATGTCCACAATATGGACCAATTAACTAGGCCGAACATAATTTAGGTTTCTAAAAATATAAAATAAGTTCAAAAATTACCCAAATTAATTTTAGTACATTAATAATAATATATAGATAATTATAGAAGAGAAAAATATATTTTTGGGATTTTTTAAGGGTTTTTCTATTTTTTGTTGGATTTTGGAGCTATTTGATTTTTTATTTTTTTTCTTGTTTTTAGGTTTTTTTTCATTTTTTGGACTCAATATATTTATAAATATACCACATATAATTTTTTTGGAATTTTTCAAAAATATTTTATATTTTTTTGGTATTTTATAAATTAGACAGTACAAAAATGGCTCCTTTTTCATTTTTAATAATTAGGATAAATACAAAAAATGCAAAATAAAATGTGGGCGTGAAAGTACACGACATGAAGCATCTACCCTAATTTTTCTGGATTTTTAGGAGCTAGCTAGGCATTTTTAATAAATGGATAAAAGACACAAAGTTTAAACAGCCTAGCAGGGGCATTTCTGCAAATAAAATAAATAGCAGGGGGCACAATGCAAAAATACCTACATAAATAAACATTTATTTAAAGTTTTCGAACTTTTTCCCAATATACAAAAAGAGCCAAAGCTATAGTGCAAAATTCACGCGCCTCACGTGGGACTACACGTGAGGCGTTGGAGGACCTAAATGTAATTAAGGAAAGTACAAGGGTCCTACTGTAAAATAACAATTATTTTATAACGTGAAAGTTTATTTACAGAATTACAATATAAATCCAAAAAGGCGGGGGACATATCTGAAATTTACCCCCAAAGGCGCACCATCCAACGGCTGGTATGCGTGACTTATCCACGTGGCGCCTCCATGTGAGCCGATGACGGTTTGCTATCTGACGTCTGAGATTACATCACTCACGTGATCCAACGGCTAAGGCTCTGGAAGATCGGACGTCTGTGATTAAACCTGGGACCTTGATCTTCATCCGACGGCAGAGGACGAAGCTGGAAGAACAGGGAAGAAGGCTCGCCGGGGCGAGCTTCTTCCGACAAGATCTCGTGCTCTGCCCGGTCTTTGCTGCTCCCAAGGGTCCCCATACGTCGCAGGTGATCCACTTTATCTGCAGGAGGCTTCAGATCAGCCAAAGGACGACTGGATCGCCGCCACAAGGTCGATGTCGAGGTGGCGCTCCAGGTACCTCCAGTGAGTGTAGAAGTGCACCTCCAGGTGCCTCAAAGCACCTTGTACCTGCACAGAAGGAAATAAGGGACGAGGGAAAACTGCCTCGTCCCGTTAGAAGGGAAAATGGGCGATGGGTGGACTCGGTGGTGATCTCCGGCGATGGGTGAAAGAAGGAGATCAGATCTCCAGATCGGATGAAGATCTGGGTGTGTGAGGGTGCCTGAGCGTAGTGAAATGAAGGGGTATGAAAATGGACGCGAGAGGGCGGTCGGAACACAGTCGAGGCACGGTGGAGAAGTCACCGGAGCGGAGCTCCGACGAACTTTGATTTTGCTAAACTAAGCTATGCTACTGATTTAAATGCGAAATAAAATGCGGGAATGAAAAACTGAAATGAAAATCTACCTAATAAAGTAAAGGCGCAGCTCAAACTTGGCGGTTTGGCCAAGGAGCAGGACGACTGCCGGAGCGCCGCCGTGGGCGCATCTCCTTCCTCCACGAGCTTCCACAACCTTCAGGGGACCTCCATCTGTCACCTGGATGCACTCTTGGCCGAAGGCTGTAGCTCTAGGGCTAGGGAAATGGCCAAAAAAATTTGGAGGAGGAAGATGGGTTATTTATAAACATGTGTATGCGCCCTTATTGACCGGCAAATAATAAGGAATCGGTGATATATACAAGGGAAACAAGCCTTGGGCGTGGATGTACAATATGCCAGGAACATTTCTTGTGAAGGAATCAATTGCGATCGATGGATGGGGCGGCCGGGAAAAATGGGAGAAGACGGGGGGTCTGACAGATTTGACGGGTTGGTGGCTAATTTATTTTTGAACATAATGGAGAGCCCTTATTGACCGGCCAAAAATAAGAAATCAAAGCTATATACAAGGGAAACAAGGTATGGACGTATATGAGGGTTGTCTCGGGAGTATTTTCCGTGAAGAGACCGATGTTATTTGAGATATGGATTGGCCGGGAAAATTTGGAGAAAACGCAAGGTCTGAACAGATTTGAGGGGCTGCAGAGGCTGAGGGGACAGTTGACCGCGGTCAACATTGGCAGGGCTGTGATTGGTCCATGTCAGCCCGAATTTGACTCAATTATAAGACATAATAAATGAATTAACTAAATTTTGCTTATAAAATAAAAAATGTTTATTAATTAATGTAGTATTGTTTATGATTTTTTTTATTTTTTTTAATGTATTTTATTATGAGTTTATTTTAATAATGTATTTATAAGTATATTTATATGTATTTATTTTTATTTTGTTTATTTTTATTTTATTATTTTATTTTCTTATTTTATAAATTTATAACTTATTTTTATGAGTATAAATATATTTTTATTTAATTTTTATGAGTTTGTTTACATATTTAAAGAAATAGGTATATGTATATGGAGGTATACTTATAGGTATTTTACCTATATATTATGTATACTTTATTTATTTAATGAATTTTATTTGTTTTTATTTTGGATTTGTATTTTTAATAAATTATATATAATTTATATATTATTATAAAAATATAGATGAATAAAAAAATAAAAGAATAAAATCCCTTTTTATTTATATACACATAGATAGCATAGGTATTTTGTCTATGTATTTCATAGACTTATTTTATTTTACAAATTCTTTTTGGTTTTCTTTTAATTTCAATATGTACATGTATTATATACATTATTTACAAAATTCTAAAAATATAAATTTATAAAAATAATGGATAATGAATAAATGGAATATTTTAATCAGTACTATATACATGGAGTGCCAAAAACCTAACTTCTACAGATGAACTCCAAAAATTATGAAACCAATTTTATTAAATAGTTCTTAGAAAGCTATATACAATTAAAGGTGAGTTTGGGTGATTTTGAGTTTTTATTTGCAAGATATGGGTCTGTGAAGTTGAGATTTTGGCCTTTTATTCTGGGTATAAAATGTACACTGAGTATTATTTCTACAAAAACTCAATTTTGTATTTTTATTTACATTATTATCTACAACTTTTATGTACAAAGTTTCTTTATTTGATGGATAAATATTTATGTACAAAGTAGGTGTCAAAATTGCATAAATAAATGAATAAATAAATGAGGTATTTATTATATTCTTGGCCCTTATCTCCCCCTACTTTATTCCTTGTCGACCAATTCCATGCTGGCCTTGGTCTCGGGGTTAGGGTCATAAAATATTTGCAATATTTTATTCCTTTTTCTTTTCTTCTCTTTATTCTATAATTTTGGCATTAAAAACCTTATTTTATGTATAATAAATAATGAATGCTATTATGTACAAATTGAGGTTATTTACATGCATTTGCTGGGGTTTTTAAGGCCAAAATGATAGAATAAAGGTGATGAAAGGGAGATTCATCAACAGTGTAAGTGATAGTGGCTCTCCCCAACTAGAATGGCAAGGAAACTGACTTCTTCAGTACGACAACCTAATGATTCCCCAATCTAATAACTCCATCCTCGAGGAGCGGGGTATTCCCTTCTAAGTTCAAGTGGCAACCATCTCAAGAGGAAGGGGTGAAGAGAAGAATGGGCGGTAGCTAGTGTAGCTACCTATCCTGGGATGCAAGACCAGTGTAGTCAAGTCATCCAGCTGCAGGCTCACATATTTGACTTTGGAACTCAAGCTTGCTTATTGGCTTTACAACATATGTACATACATTGCATGCATTTATTTTTGTACATGCCTGACCTTTTTTTTTAATACTATATACAACAACATTTACATAAGGAGTTTTTCCTCTTGACCAGTAGACTATCCCTCTTTTGAAGCTTTATTGCAACCCACACTCTCCTGTATTTAGACTTCCTCATCACTGAACGGGTTGGGGTGCACTTCCCTCCCTAGAGGAGGACAAATGTTTCCACTTGTGTGCATCTCATACCAGCAAATCCAATCCCCTCACCATTCCAACTGAGTTGAGCCATGTGAAAGGTGCAAGTGTCCAAGTTAGGTCATTATCAACAAGAGTCGTGCGTGTGTTCCGAAATACTCTACTTAGGCAGTCAAGAATCCATTAAACCAAGTCTCGTAATCCTCAAAGAATTAAGTCAACCAGACCTGAAGTACCTCAAACCCAGTTCCTATAAGGTTCCTGTTATTAGGTAGATTTTAAGGTCCAATCAAGCTCCAATCTCCGGATTGTACTTAGACTTGTTCAACTATCAAACTCAATCCGAAAAATGCTCATGCTATGCAAATGATATGCAGAAAATATCTTTGTGATGCAATTTTCAAAGATTTTGAACTTTTTATGGCTTTTTGAAAAGATGATGATGCATATGCATTTTTTTAATAATTTTTTAAAAAAGATTTTTCCAATGTTTTTGGATTTTAATTTTGCAAATATTTTTGGGATTTTTGAAAACAAAAGATTTTGGCTAAAAGCTAGGTTAAAATATTTACACGGGAGTGCTTCTTATATTTACAAGAAGTGGATTTTAAGAATTTACAAGGGTAAGTGATCAATTTTATAGGTATACATATATGGTGGATTTTGGTGTGATGTATATATTCCTCAAACTTATTTGACGCAGGTTTTTCAAATAATTTTGAAAACTATAGTCCAAAATAATTTTTACAAACATTTTACAAAAATATACACACATTTGAAAATCATTTTGCAAAGGTTTTCAAATAGTATAGATAGATTTTTCAAATATTTTTGCAACCATTTTTCAAACCATTTGCAAATCATTTTTCAAATATTTTATTTCACACAAAGAAAATAAATATTTACAAACCACACATTTTTACAAAGGTTGAAAACATGTAACAAAACGTTTTCAAAATAGTTTTCAAAAGATTTTCACAAGGATTTTCAAACATTTTGCAAAAAACATTTTCACCTGATTTATTAATCAGTACATACAAAAAGAATTTGAGGAATGATAACATCTTTTTATTAGGATTTTTAATGAATTTTAAAGAATTATTAGCCATACTATTAAGAAAATACAAAAGTACGAGTTATGGACAAAGTATATACAGAGTATATACGACCCCCCCTATACTTAGCTTGAGCTATGTCCTCATAGATCGGAGAGAAAAGAGTAGACATAACTCGTACTAAGTATAGACATGTCTAAAGAATATATGAATGAACGAATGAATGAACCAATGAGAAGTTAACCGTCCCCCTATACTTAGGATCAATTAATCCTAAGTATAGCAACAACGCAGGGAGGGTCAAGGGTGGGAATGGATAGATCGTACTCAGATTGTCTCCCCCTATACTTAGGGTAAGATATCCCTAAGTATAGACAAGAAGAGGAGACAATGGAGAGGATCGAAAAGAATAGAAAAACTCGGGGTGCACACCCCCTATACTTAGGACAAAGTACGTCCTAAGTGTAGAAACTGACAACAAGGGGCGACACCTTTTTGATAGAAAAAGAAAATAGTCAAGGAAAAGAAGAAAAGAAAAAAATAAGAAAAGCTATCAACAAATGAAAGAGTGATATGGACAGATGGATCTGTATAGCGGAAGATGGAAGTGACCACCATGTATGAGATGCAGATGATATGAGTCAAAGAGTTCATCTCATACCAGAAGAATGGGGGCAACGTCAACGGTCGGTGGATCATGGTCTAGATATAGCTTCAGGCGCTGGCCGTTAACACGGAAGGTAGAGTAAGATGACAGTTTGTATATGTCAATACTGCCATTGTCATGTACCTTCCTGACCACATACGGACCTTTCCACTTGCTCTGTAATTTCCCTGGAAATAATTTCAGCCTGGAATCAAACAACCATACGCACTGATCAGACTCAAACTGTTTATGGCTGATATGAGAATCGTGTCATGTCTTCACTTTTTCCTTGTACTGTAGGCTGCTAGAAAAAGTTGTCTCTCTCAGTTCCTCCAGGGTTGCCAACTCTGCTCTCCTCTGTTCTCCTATACTCTCGGGATCCAATAATAACTCAGTGACTGCCCAAAGTGACTTGTGCTTTATTACCACGAGAAGAAAGGGAGATGTCCCCAATGGATTCTTGAAGGATGTCCGATAGGCCCAAAGGACCGAGTCCAAAAGCTGTGACCAATCTTTTCAGTCTGGGCAGACAACCTTCTGTAGGATAATTTTTATCTCCCGGTTCGATACTTCGGCAAGACCGTTAGTCTGAGGGTGATATGGCGTGGCAACACGATGGTCAATGCCGAACTCGTCTGAAAGGGCCCTAATCTTGTCATTGATGAAGTGAGACCCCCCGTCTGAAATCAAGACTCTAGGTACCCCGAACCGTGAAATGATATTTTTCCTCAAAAATTTACACACAGTTTTAGCATCTGCGGCTCGGACGGCGATGGCCTCAACCCATCGGCTGACATAATCTACAGCGAGCAAAATGTGCTCAAATCCCCGACTCTTAGGAAATGGGCCCATGAAATCAATCTCCCATGCATCAAAAACCTCACAAAAGTGAATGGGTTGCATGGGCATCATGTCTCTCTGTCTGCAAGTACCCTTCTTCTGACAGTCAGTACATCTCTTCACGAACTCATCTGAATCCTTGAAGAGAGTAGGCCACCAAAGGTCGGATTGAAGCACCTTATGTGCTGTCCGTCTCCTAGAATGATGTCCTCCTGCCTCAAGCTTGTGGCAGTATGTGAGGATGCTATGCTGCTCTTCTTGAGGAATGTAGCTCCTCCAGATGCTATCCCCTCCTTCATGATAAAGGACGGGATCCTCCCAATGGTAAGACTTGGCCTTCGCCAGGAAGGTCTCAAGTTTCTGCCTGGGCCAACCTTGTGGAACCATCTTGGCAACAAGATAGTTCACAAAGTCGACGTACCATGGGAGCGAGGTGATAGCCAAGATCGTCTCATCTGGGAACGTCTCAGTGATAGGTGCGCTGGGCTAAGATTCCTCAAGGTTCTCTAAGCGGGAGAGATGATCCGCCACCACATTCTTAACTCCAGGCTTATCCTTAATCTCAATATCAAATTCCTGGAGCAGAAGGATCCATCTGGTAAGGCGTGTTTTGGCATCCTTCTCAGCCATTAAGTACCGGATGGCGGTGTGATCGGTAAAAATTGTCACTCTAGATCCGAGAATATATGATATGTAATTATCCAAAGCAAAGACTACGACCATCATCTCTTTCTCTGTCACAGTGTAATTCCGCTGAGCGGCATCCAAAGTCCGGTTGGCGTAGTGAATGGCAAACGACAATCCATCCCTCCTCTATCCAAGCACAGCCCCTACGGCAAAATCAGAAGCATCCGTCATGATCTCGAATGGGAGAGACCAATCAGGTGGCTGAAGGACAGGAGCCGAAACAACCATACTCTTGAGAGTCTCAAAAGACGCAAGACACTTATCATCTACAATGAACTCGGTGTCTTTCATCAGCAAATCAGTAAGTGGTCGGGCAATACGACTTAAGTCCTGAACGAACCGTCGGTAGAAACCGACATGCCCCAGAAAAGACCGTAATTGACGCAGATTGGACGGCAAATTGAGTTTTCTAATGATATCCACCTTGGTCGGATCGACCTCCATGCCCCTGTTGGAGATGATATGACCAAGGACCGTCCCTTGAGTCACCATGAAGTGACTCTTCTCCCAAGACAAGATAAGAATGACCTCAATGCAATGCTGAAGCACACATTCTAGGCAGTCAAGACAAGCATCAAACCCATCGCCATAGACCGAGAAGTCATCCATGAAGACCTCTAAACAGTCACCCACCATGTCCGAGAAAATGGACAACGTGCACCTTTGGAATGTCGCTGGAGCGTTACATAGACCAAAGGGCATCTGTCTGAAAGCATAAGTCCCAAACGGACAGGTGAATGTCATTTTCTCCTGGTTTTCGGGTGCAATGGCCACTTGGTTATATCCGGAGTACCCGTCAAGAAAACAGTAATGACTCTTCCCAAATAGCCTTTCGATAATCTAATCAATGAATGGCAGTGGGAAATGATCCTTCTTGGTGGTATGATTCAATCGTCTGTAGTCCACACAAACCCTCCAAGAAGTGGGTACTCGGGTAGCTATCTCCTCTCCAAACTCACTCACAACTGTAGTGATACCCGTCTTCTTGGGTACCACATGTAATGAACTAACTCACTTGGAGTCAGAGATGGGGTAGATAAAATCGGCGCTCCACCACCTCGATATTTCTTTCATGACCACATCTCGAAGATTCGGGTTCAGCCGTCGCTGGAACTCACGCAACGGGCTAGCGTCCTCCTCAAGATAGATGTGGTGGGAGCACAAAGCCGGACTAATCCCTTGGAGATCAGCTATACTCCATCCTATCACCTTGCGGTTTCTTTCAAGAACCTCCATCAGACGAGATTCTTGCTCTCCAGTCAAACCTGCTGAGATAATGATTGGGTGCATATCTGGCTCACCCGCAAGGAATCTATACTTCAGCGACTGTGGCAAGGGTTTCAGTTCTGTACAACTGGGAGGTGGCAGATCTGGCTTCTGATATGTCTGTGTGAAGGCGACCATGTCTGCATGGGAGAACTCTCGCTCTGCATGAATATCTGACGAAGGGAAGCCTGCTGAATCATCAATAAACTATATTGGCTCGCACTCCGTCCTAGCTGTCGGCTCAGAAGGAATCAGACATGGCAAATATTCATCAAAATCATCCCAACCAATGTCTGAATCCGAAGGATCTGAACTAGATGAAAACGACTGAAAATCATCATCACCACTCGTCCCAACACTGTCAGCCTCAACAGTATCCTCATCCGGGGGTGTGCTCTCCAGGCTCTCGAGTGCCATAAGCTTTAAGTACGGTGAATCTGTAGGTAGGGCAAGGGTCTGTGCTACGGGATCTGTCCAAATGGATTCATCATCTGTCATCACAAAATCGCACTCCTGGTGGACGTCTATCTCATCCTCTGTCATCTGCTCAATATCACTGGACTGTTCTGAGCATGCTAATTCTCTCGCTCTAGTTTCCTCGATCATCTCTATTTGTATGGTTTCACCCTCTACATGAAAACATACATTCCCACTGTCATGATCGGACACCGCCTTGGCAGTGGCCAAGAATGGGTGTCCAAGTATGATGGGGGCATCGATTACCGACTCAGGGATCTCCATGTCCAATACAACAAAGTCCACGGGGAATTTCAGGCCCTGAATGGTAACGACCACGTCTCTCAATAACCCCTTCGGCCTCTTAGTCGACTTATTAGCAAACTGAAGGACTGTCCTGCTCCTAAGAAGAGACCAAACTCGAATCGGTCGAGTAAGGCTGCCAGAAGAAGGTTAATCGAAGAGCCGCTGTCTAATAGAGTACAATTAAACTGTTGCTCCTGAATCTCGCATCTGACATAGGGCGCTCCTGCATCTGGTCTCTTGGCTGGCAGTTTGTTCTGAATGGTGCAGCAAGTGGAATGGGTGAGCACATGGATCTGATCTCTGTGATTCCTCATCTTCCTGCGGACTGTAGTCTTCTCTTTTAAGTTCTTTTTGAAGAGGGGGATGTGCTCAAGTGCTTCCTGTAGAGTCAGATGAATGTGGAATCTGTCAATCATCTGGTTGCTGAACTCTACCTGCTGGATCTTTTTTTGGATTTTCTCTTTTGTTCCCCTTCGCCCGGCGGAGTGCTTCAGGGAAGGGGATAGTAGGGGCCTCCGTAGATGGAGGGCTAGAGAGAGGTTCCTGCACCTATGAAGGAATAGAATCCATACCATGATCATCATTCAACACATATGGATCTGAAGTGTGAACAGAAACCTTTCTTTTATTCATATTTTTGTTCCTTTTCTTGTTACCACAATCCAAAGATACAAAAGGTGGCAATACAACATGTGGGAGCTCAAGAAAAGTGGAAGTGGTGGCCTCAGCACCACCAACGACACCTGTCTTCACGGCATCAGCACCACGCTCTTGTTCTGCATCCAAAATAGTGGCATTAGCACCACCGTCTGCATCTGGTGTGTTGACAGCTTCAGCACCGTCATCTGGATCTCCATCTTTGGTGGCATCAGCACCACTGTCTTCAACATCATCAGCGGCATCAGCACCGTTATCCTGCTCATCTGGCGCTCCTGGTTCTGCATGTGGCTGTCGCTCAGATGAGGCGCCGCTGGCTGGCATCCTACCGCTCCTAGTAGTCACAAAATCAGCATCATACAAAGAAGAAGACATGTCGCTCAAATAATCACTAGGAGAGGTATCCTCTGTGAACTGTACCTGCTCAGACTTCCTCTTCGGATTGTTCGGATTTGGTTCAATCTGAGCTGGTATGGTGGCTTTGCCCTTGATGATATCCCTCATCTCCTGCCGGAACTCATCCATTTCCTACCGGAAGGATGCTCACTGTTCAGAAAGCAAGCGGGCAAGGTCATCTAGAGCTGGGTTCTCAAAGGTGGGAGCTTGAGAATCGGAAGTGTTCCCCTGCTAGAAATGAGGTTGTTGATGCTGCTGGTGAGGATAATGCTGGGGAGAATGGGAGTATGACTGCTGAGGCGGCTGACACTGCCTCCATAGGCGGGACGAGGACCATGCTGGTATTGCTGCTGGTGGGCATACTGGGATTGCTACTGTTGTGGCTGGTTGTTCTGCTGTCCCTGAGCCAGAGGCTGCTGCTGAGATGAGGTGCCACCATTGCCCCAACGGAATCCGGGGTGATCGCGACGAATCCCGGGCTGTGGGTACCGGTTGTACCAAATCCCATTGACTTCCATCAATGGCTTCTGCTCGAAGGATGGTGGAGGTAGAACTGCTAGTGGCTGATCCAGCTGATAAACCACCATCTGAGTGTCCCGAGATGGTGGCTGCGATCGATAGTACTGCAACAGCGGAATCGGCTCTACCTGAATGTGGTTGACCTGGCGGTACAAGGCAGAGGGCTGGGATGAGCTGCTACTGCTGGCATCAGCCCGTGACCTGGGAGACTGCTGGGAAGAGGTTTGTGCCTCCTGGACGCAAAGAATCTGCGTTTTCAGGTCACTCATGGTCTTGGTAATCTGGTCCATCTGGGGCACTCCTTGCATTTGCTTCTTCTCGAGGATCTCGAGACGGTCCAACTTCTCACTGATGATGCCCATGTCGGCTGCGGCTGATTCGGCTTGGGCTGCGGCTTCCGACGGAGTATGAGGACCGGCATCGATGCGGGTGATCCTATGAAATGATTCCGCTCCTTATGGGGCTTCTGCCGTGTGTAGACTCTGGCTTGGGCCATGACTGTTGAGTTCTCTGCCATCCCTTCATAGATGGCCCAAAAATCATCTTCACCCTTTGAAAAATATGACCCACCACAAGAGGCATTTACAAGCCCCTGCAGCTCCGGTGTCAGCCCACAAAAGAAACTTTGAACCAGATTGGGCTTGGATATATCATGGTGTGGACACCGGTCAATGAGCTCTCTGAATCGATCCCAAGCTTCATGGAATTGTTCATTCGGGATCATTACGAAATTGTTGATCATAGCTCTTGTTGCATTCGTCCGACCGAGAGGATAATACTTGTTCAAGTATGCGGTCCGGAGTTCTGCCCAAGTGTCGACGAACCTCCCCAAATGTTTCAGCCAGTAGGCGGCTCTGTCAACCAAAGAGAAGGGGAAGGCTATCATCTTGATAGTGTCTTCAGTCACCAGTCTATCATGAATTGTGCTGCAGATCATTTCGAATTCTTGCAAGTGGAGGTGTGGCTCTTTGGTCGCCAGCCCATGAAATTTGGGAAATAGCTGAATCGTGTGCGGGCGAAGCTCGAAGTCTCCATGGATGGGAGGGAGTCAGATCCACCGATGAGTGAGGGAGGCTGCTGGATTGTGCAATTCTCTCATGATGGTCTGCGACGACCTCTCCTGGTTGGGTTCTCTTCCCTCGTCTGCCACTACTGGTATATCACCTCCACCGCCACCGCCCCCACGTCTGTTTTCTCGCATCTGCGCGATCTCTCTCATGAGGTCACCCATGAATACTCCCTGGTCTCGGATCTGTCTCTGCATAGTCTCTAGGGAAGCTAGCAATGAATTGTTGATGGCGGCTTGATCATATAGAAATGGAGGGTGCTCGTGCTCATCTGAGTGTTCTCCTCGGTCTGCCATCTCTGGATTCTCAAAAAATGCAAAAGAACCCATCTCAAGTGCCGTCAGATGCTCTGAGCTCTATGATGCACTAAATTCTGAAACTCTTGTACTGATGGGAGGAGAAAGGTGGTCGAGGGGGAACATGGTGGAAGTGAACTCAGGCTCGGAGAGTGGGTCTGGACTCTCCGAGGTTGCCCTAGATGAATAGGGAGGAGTGCTGGATAGCGGTGCCGACAAAGTCAGCCTAAGAGATCTCCGTCCCATCATCTTGATTATGGAGAAGAGTGAGGCTGAGAAAAGAAGGAGGAAGCAAAATTGCGCACAATTGTGCGGTATTTTTGATCTTGACCTAAAATCAACTAGCAATCAAACACAATGCAAAGGGTTCACCAACTCAACACATGAAGCCGTGAAGGTTCGGCTTTTATCTTTGTAGTTTTTATCTTGAATTCAGGAAGTTATCTTTTAACGAGTCCTTAGAGCGCTATGCCTATAGGAGAGAGAGTACTGCTAGAAAAGTATTCCCGTACTTGTCCTCCTCCTGTGTAACCTGTAGCCTGCACTTTTTGAGGTCCTTGTAACTCTTCCTGGATCCCTACTCAGCCAAAGAAAAGAGGGAGGAAGCCGATGTGCGAAACCGATACTTCGGACCTCGCTCGCAACGGAATCACCCGTGAGCGTGCAAGATCCTACTCGGACGCAAGACGATGAGACAAACACACCCGTGAAGGCGTGGCCTTCGCTCAATACTTTAGACAAGGTCGATGCTCAACACAATAGTGAGTCACCAATGATGACCAAGCCCTACTCGTCTACGTACGATAGTAGCGCCAATACTTTGGAAATCCAGGCGATACACAAGGCAGCCACAAGCTGGGTTTTTGGCTCTAATCCTTACGAAGCCGCTCAACTCACTTGGAAGGAGACCTTCCCATGCAACCTGAATACAAGTGAGGGTGTTACTCTCCCCAATCAATGAATCCAATTACCAATTTTATTTAGGTCAAATTTTCTTAGTAGTCCCTTTTTTAATTTTTTTGGGTGTTATCGCTTATTTTGAGTCAATTCAAACAAGCACCTAACGATTTTGTGTTTTCTTTGATTCCTATTTGATCCAAAAATAGAGGGAGAAAAGAGTCGGAAAAGCCGTGCAAGTCGGCACCAAGATGGAAATCTCACCTTTGTGCCTAAATGATGGATGCTAAGATAGAAGACTTACAGCGCCTCCAGCTCTCTCCATGCGGGATGCAAAACATGAATTTTTAAACATAATCTAAATGCCGATATGCACAAGGAAATTGTCCTAAGCAGACAATTGCTAACGTGAAGAACCACAAGTTAACCACCAATCCTCAATCCTAGAGTCCGGTCTAGGCTCACCCCTCCTCCTCTCGACACATCGAGTTCAGGAGAAGCGCTTGGTAGGATGAGCTCGCGGCGCGACGAATCAAAGATGATGAATCAACTGTTTAATTAAATTAAGTCCAAATACGCACTATAGGTACATGCAATGGTTATTAGGGTGTTTGGACCTAATCTAATCGATCAAGCAATGCCTAAAATCTAAGGGCTCATTCCACAAAAGAAAAGAAAAGAAATCAAAACCGGAAAATGACAGCGAGAAATACGATGAAATCCGCGGTGATCCCCCAGGTGAACAAACACCTGGAAATTAAGCCCGAGTGTCCTGAGTGTCCGAGGTACATGTATTATTACAAATTAAATGGTCTCTCTCTCACAAAAATAAATAAAAGCTAGCTAACACACTCTCTCTCACTCCTCCTGCTCTCTCCTGTCGGCTTGGGCTAGAAAAGCCGACTCCGCTTCCCAAGGCTGCACTGAATCACCTAGGCGATCCTCCTCGATCCGCGGTCCCTCGCAAGAAGACAAGAAATGAGATGGTCAGAAAGCTCAACAAGATAAATCAAAACTAGAGAGATCAAGCAAACAAGCAATAATGTAGAAAAATGAACACAATCACTAAAAAACAAGACTATACGTTGTTGCTCCCCGGCAACGGCGCCATTTGATAACTAGGGTTAAGCAAGGGTCTAAACAGTCCACACAAGGCGGGACCACAATGTCACTGCAGCGACCGCTCACTAAACCCTAATTAATCAACAATGATCCCACAAAATATAAGTCAAGCAATGAAGAGTAAAAGTGGAGTCAAATTTATTATTAACTCTACAAACAGGTGTATAGTGGAAGTAGGTAGAGTGCCGAACACAGGGAGCACACAGGATAGATCAAGCAATTGAGCAAAATGTGATGTGATTAATTGCCTATAATATGCAAATGTTTTTGTGGGTTTTAAATTTTTGATTTTTTTATTTAATTTTTTTATTTTGTATTTTGATTTTTAATTTTCTGATTTTTTTATTTTCTTTTTATATTTTATATTGTTTTTTTCTTTTTCAATATTGGAATATATATACTATATATGAAAAGAGGGGATAATGTATTTATAAAAATAGGCAAAAATACACAAAAGTTACAAAATAAAATATTTTGGTCTTTTTTAATTTTCTACTATTTTTGTGATTTTTGGGGATTTTTCTAAATTTTTTTGGTAATTTTAAAAGGCAACACACAAGAAAACAGTGAATTAACTCCTGGCCGAAATTAAAATGGGAATGAAAAATAGCAAACAGTGTCAAAATTTTCCCAAATTAATTTTAAAATAAAGATAATAAAATAGGGAAGCTACATGACCTGGGTTTATATTTTTATGATTTTTCTATTATTTTTTAGATTTTTTTGAAGTTTTTAGATGTTTTCTAATTTTTAAGATTTTTGTTTTGAATTTTTTAGTGATTTTCAGACAGTGATTAAAAAAACAAAATCTTTTTTTTTGGAATTTTTTCAAAAAGATTTGATATTTTTTAGTATTTTCTAATGCAAACAATAGCTAAAATGCATGTTTTTAATTTTTAATAAATACAAAAATGCAAAAAAAATGAAATGAAAAAATAAGGCGTGAATCAGCAAGCAAACAAGAGCCTATGCTAATTTTTTGAGAATTTTTCGAGTTAAAAAGATGCACTAAATAAATAGGGAAAGCAAGCAAGAATACAAGGCCTGACAGGGACCTATTCGTAAATAGCAGGAAGTTGGAGGACCTGCACGCAATTTTCACACAAGTTTATAACTGAATAAAACTTCTACTAGACCAAACACAAATGCCAAAATCCGCAAGGGTGCCCTTGCAAAAATACCAAACGCACGTGCGCAAGCACGCGCGCCTGGCAGGGGCACGTATGCAATTAATGAAATATGCAGGGGTTGTATTGCAAACATCACAAAAGTATTACACTACGTTTCAAAATTTCTGGACTAAATGCAAATACAAAAAAGGGCCGAGGGCCTCCACGCAAAAATCCCCACACCTCACATGTACTTGTCACGTGAGGTGACGTGGCTTGTCCTTAAATGCAATAAATGAAAAGATCTAGGGGCGGTATGCAAACGTTACAAAAATTTATAACAGCAGATGAATGTTTGAGTTCTATTTAATAAATACGAAAACAAGCGGGTCTAAGGTGCATATTACCCACTCACTGGCGTTATCCAACGGTCGTGTGCCGTTCACTTAAGCCACGTGGCGCGACCAGACGCTCTGATACCCCTTCGGTGCAACGGCTGAGATTAGATGGATCGTCAATGATCGGACGACCCTGGTGCGTTTGATCGAACGGCTCCTGCTATGCCTGGGGTGCCTTGATAATCCGACGGTGAAGAGCGTAGATGGGCGAACAGGGAAGAGCTCCGGCTGGGCGAGACTCCTCCGTCAAGCGAACCCTCCTCCGTCGCGTGAAGATACTCCAAAAATACCCCAATCGATTCCTGCGAGGTTCCTCTACGAGATGGCGACTCCAAAAATCCCCGGCGAGGGCCGGAGGGCTCGCGCGAGGTCGTCAGAGCGAAGGAGCTCCAGGAAACTCCGCCGCCTGCAAAACGAGTCCCAGGTGCTTTCGAAGGCTCCAGACCTGCAAAGAACGAGTGATAGGGTCGGGGGTAAACTGCCCCGACCCCATAGGGTGGTGCGAAAGCGAGGGTATAGCGCGAACGACGCGGCCGGAGGTGCGCTCCGGCGAGGTCTTTGATTATGCAAATCGATGAGTGAAAAATGGAACGGAAGATGGGTACGTGTTGCTACGGCTATGGTGGATAAAAAGAGCAAAGAAAAAGAGAGGGATAAACACCTCAAAGGACTGCTCCTGAGGTCGGGAGTACCTCAACGGCAAGGCTCGCCGGAGGTGTGGAACATGCCCAGATCTTCGTCGATCCGCCGCCTTGAAGAGGCCAATCTGGAGCTGTCACCTCTAGGTAGCCCAAGCGAGTCCAAGGGGAGAGAAATCTGGATGAAATGCGGTTCAAAATCGAATCGAAATCAAAGTTGGTTTATGTAGGGTTGACGGACAGGTCTCAAAGATCGAGGGGTAGCGGTCGAATCGATGGCCCTCTCCCCCAAAAAACATAATGGCGTGTATCATGGGTAGATGAGCAACAAAAGTCAAGAAGACTCCTTCGCAAGATGGTGTAAGTGGCGTCCTCAAAAAATTGTTGAAGTTGGTCAAAAACACATGTCTGACAAGGTCCAGACCTCGGTCAGAGAGCTGACTGAGGTCAACCAACGGCGCTCTCTGGTTGGTCCACGTGGACCAACCAGAAAATTCATTGGCGAAAATCCTTGTAAAATCGATAAAAAATAGAAATCGAATTGTTTAATTTTTGGTTACTAAATAAAAAATGTTTATTATTTTATAAACTATTTTATGGTGATTTTTAATTATTTTTATGAGGTATATTTTTACAAGTTACTTTTTATAGCCTATATAGGTATATTACCTTCATATTTTATTATTTTATTTTTATTTTGTGAATTTAATTTTATTTATTTTGTTTATTATTTTGTAAATTTATAGACTATTTTATACACTTAAAAGTATTTTTATTTTTTTCTAAGATATTTTGTACACTTAATAAAATATAAGTATAAAATATACAGGTATAAGTATAGGTATTATACCTATGTATTATAAATATACAAGTATTTTATTTTGATTTTTCTTGAGGTTTTTATTCTGATTTTAATATACATAATTATTATAAATAATATTTACAAAATTATAAAAATATAAAAATATAAAGATAATGAATAAATAATAAAATGAATATTTTAATCTGTACAAGTATACAATAGGGGTCCAAAACTCAACTTTCAAACCGTAGCTCCGCCAAATGTGAAACCACAGCCATTAAATAGCTTATTTTAAACTATATACAATCAAAGGTGAGTTTGATGCATTTGGAGTTTTCATTTGTGAGATACGGGTCTGGGAAGTTGGGATTCTGGAATATTATTTAGACCATAACTTTTTATCTATGTATTATTTTTGAGTGAAATCAATTTTGGATTTTTCTTTGTTTAATTATCTATAACTTTCATGTACAAAGTTTCTTTATTTGATGTATAAAAAGTGGAACCAAAAATAGGTCCCAAAATGAATAAAGAATGAATAGAAAAACATTGTATTCTGGTCCTTATCTCCCCCTACTTTATTCCTTGTTGACTATACATCAAGATGCCTAGGTCTCGGGGTTTCGGATCATAAAATATTTACAATATTTTATTATTTTTCTTTTCTTTTATTTATTCTATAATTTTGTCTTTAATTATAGTATTTTATACACTATTTACATGCACATTTATGAATGCTAATATGCTCTAATTAAGGGTATTTACACGCATTTGCTAGGGTTTTTTGAGGCCAAAATGATAGAATAAAGATGATAAAATGTGGATTCATCAATACGTTCGTCGGAGCTGAGCTTCGATGAACTATGATTTCTGATTTAAGGTTAAAACTAGGGTCTACAAGTTACACTAACTGCATAAATAAAAGCACGAATTAAAATCTACCTAAAAAATAAAGGGGTGCAGCTCATACCTGATCGGATGGCCAAGGAGCAGAGATCGCCGGATATGGTGGCTTTGGGCTCACCTCCTCCTCCGCAAGCTTCGAGCACCTCAGGGGACTCCCTCTATCACGAGGATACACGCTTTGGCCAAGATGTGCATGCTTTAAGGCTTGGAGATGACCAAAATTGGGAGGAAGGAGGAGGTCTTTTATTTATAGAACAAGTGACACACCCTTCTTGTCTGGCCAAATGCAAGAATTTGAAGCTATGTACACGGTATCTACATGGATGATGTGTATGTACATTGATCTGGGAGCAAATCTCATGAAGAGATCGGAGGTGATTGATCGGTGGATCAACTGTGAAAAAGGTAGGAAAAGGGGGGACATGAGAGAACTAACAAAAGTCAGAGGCGCAGGGAGAGTTGACGGGCGGTCAACAGTCCCTGGCCTCTGATTGGTCCACGTAGACTAGCTACAGGACAAAATAGCAATTTTATTCAAAATAATTATTTGTAAATAGTAGATGATTTTAATATTTTTTATTATCAAATGTTTATTATTTATAATTAGTAAATGATTTTATTATTAAAAATATTCATTATTTTATTTAGTATTTCATTATGATTTTCATTTATTTTTTTGATGTTATTATTAGTAGTTTATTTTTAGGGGTATATTTATAGGTATATTTACCTATGTTTTGGCTTATTTTATTTTTATTGTGTATTTTTTTTATTCTTTCATTTTATATATTTATGACATATTTTTGTATACATAAATATATTTTTATTATATTTTTATTATATTTTATACATTTAAATAAATAGATATTTATAATATATAGGTACACTTATAGGTATTTCATCTATGTTTTTTATATACATTGTTTTAATGTGTTTTATTGGGTTTTATTTTGGTTTTATATTTTTAATAGAATATAAACAATATTCACAAGTATATAAAAATATAAAAGAATAATTTTCACTTTTATTTATATACGAGTATCACATAGGTATTTTGTCTATATATTGATAAAGACTTATTTTAATTTATTTTTCTTTTTTGTTTTATTTTGAATTTAACATGCACATAAGTTATAAATAATAATTACAAATTTATAAAATATGAATTTGTAAAAATAATAAAGAATTAATAAATTGAATATTTTATTAGGGCACAATGTACAATGAGGGTCTAAGACATAACTTTCACACCTTAACTCCAAAAACTATGAAACCACATCCATTAAATAGCTCATGAGAATTTATGTACAATTAGAGGTGATTTGATGTATTTTGAGTTTTTATTTGAAAGATATGGGTCGGTGAAGTTGTGATTTTGGCTTTTTATTTTATGTATAAAATGCACACTATTTATTATTTTCATGCAAACTCAATTTTGTATTTTTATTTACATTAATATCTACAACTTATATATATATATATAAAGTTTCTTTATTTGATGAATAAATAATAAAGAATAAAATAGATGTCAAAAATGAAGAAATAATGAATGAAAGAATTGGGGTTTTATTGTATTTTTGGCCCTTATCTCCCCCTACTTTATTCCTTATCGACCAACTCAATTCTTGACTTGGTCTCGGGGATTAGGGTCATAAAATATCTTCGATATTTTATTCCTTTTCTTTTCTTCTCTTTATTCTAAAATTTTGACATTAAAAACATTGTTTTATATACAATTAATACAATAAATAATGAATGCTAATTTGTATAAAATGATGCTATTTACATGCATTGGCTAGGATTTTTAATGCCAGAATGATAGAATACAGGTGATGAAATGGAGATTCATCACTCCCCCACCTCCGATCTTGCAAAGGTCGGAGCCTAGCTATGCTCCCTATCCCCTCAACCTCTCATTCAAAGCTCTGCTCCCTCTCTGTTTGTCCCCATCTAGTTTGTGTGCAGGTACAACATCTCCAGCCTTCATTTCTCGTGTCTCCTCGAACATCTGAATCTTTGGCTCTGCCGTCATCGACGCCCTCACCATCCGACCACCTCCATCTCACCCTCGGATTACACCTCGCCTTTGCCCGCAGAGCTCCTCTGCGCTTCGCCCACCAGCCGACACTAACCACTCTGCTGCCACCCACGATCCTCCGCTCGCCATGACCACTGCTCGCCGTTGAATCGGGGGATCCAATGGTTACAACGCAACCACGTCCCTCTCCTGAGCCTATACCCAAGCCACGCAGCTTGGATCGACCGAACCTCCACCGAGCCTCCTCCAACCGCCACGTAGGCTCAGGACACCGAGCCTCCACCAAGGTTCCCCAAAACCTCCTAGAACATGATGCACACATGCAAGGTAGGGAAATTTGCACCCATGCCCTTCATTTTCCAGCGAATTGCTAAAGTAGCCTCATCGACTAGGTCGCCTGCCGAGCGCATGCACGTAGGGAAAATGCGTAAGACCCCCTACAGGGTTTGGTTATTACAGGTAAGTCCCTACAGGGACCACTTTGAGATAAAAACTTATTTTTTTTATTGCATTTCAGTCCCTGTTACTTCATTTTATCATATCTTTCTCGTCTGAACTCATATTTTTACGCGCACTATGTCGTTTTGAAGCTTATTTCGTGCACTATCATTTGCATATCTTATGGACAGATCTGAGGTTATTTTACCATGATAATTATTCAAGGAGTAGTTTGACAAATGCGTGCTAAATTTTTGATATATTTGTGCCATTTCTGATTGAGAAAGTCTGACTTTATCTGAAGGGATTCCTTTACGGGGACTTGAATTCGATTGACTCTCTTACATGAATATTGATAATCTTTGGGGATTTAACCTTTGCAGGGGATTCATTTTGAGAAGAAATAAATTTAATTCTCTATGTTTTATGCGAATAGATTTCAATTACTTGAGGATTAAATGAGAAAGTAATTTGAGATCATCGTCGTTATTTGACGATTATTTTTTATCTCCTTAAAATTATAAGATTGTTCACCTGCAGCTTGGATTCAAATTAAATACCTTTTCTATCTATGATTTTCTTTTGAGATACTATTTAATATTATTGGGCTTAAAATTTTTAGTTACAGATCCTGCGCTTATTCTCTCTATTTATTTTCTTCGCATTGCATCCATTGCATTTCATTTTTATTTTATTTCTTCACACATATATTAACATAACATTTAGTTAATTATTGAAATCAATTTAGAACCACGCAACTAAAAATTATTGTTCCCTATTTTCGACCTTGGTACACTTACCAAGTAAAAATATTCCACAACATTCAAAGATTGTAGTTTTTGATAGCTTGATTTATGCCTCATATACTACAATTATCGATTATTAAAGAGGCGAATTTCAGGATCATCAAATGGTACGGTTGCTAGGGAACGACAGATTTTTAGGGTTTTAAATTATTTTCTTTAATTATTTTTTATGAAAGTAATTTTGTGTCTTTCTTTCTTGTTTTTTTTTCATTTTTATGCATTTTCTCTCTCAATAGATACTAATCGCATTTTCTCTCCTCGTAGATAACTCGAAGCAATTTTGGATATAAATTCAAGGATCTACGAAGAAGAAGATTGTTTTTAAATTTATTTTGTGAGAAAGAATTAGATTAGGTTTTAATTCTCTACATCATTTACAAGGTCTATCTCTCTCTGAACCATCAAACTTGTAATAGTTTGGACTGGACTTCTCTGTGGTGTGTTGGGCCTATTTCAACCCCTTTTATGTGTTTGGGATCCGACTTGAGTGGCGTAGGAATTAGGCACACATACGCTAGCTTAGATTTTTATTCTTGATTGTGCTCATAAATCTTAGGCCACACTTTCACTAACTATATGTACTGTAGATGGTTCAACATTAGCCAAATCTGAAATCAATTCTTTCTTGCTAATGAATTATCCGCTTAGGGTGTCTTCATATGTGCATACCATTTAGAGTAAATCTTTAATTCCTTGTATCGCATCCAAGCACGAAGAATGCACAGAATCATTATAAGTCTTCTTCTTAGCATGCATCATTGATTTAAACGCTTGCATTAGCTTTTTTAATCTCTCTCTCAGTATTACAACTTAGGGTTTAAAGGAATTGGGACTGCTATTTAAGCGTGAATTTTTGTGCCCAAATAAGACTGAATTGGTAGCCTTAAATTAAAATCAAGACTGCTAAACAAGGTGACTGTAAATAAAATCAACATAAAATTAACCCTTGTGTTTGGTGGAGAGAAACCCACTAATTGTTTTCTAAGGACAAGTATCGTACATTTAGGGTAGAGCCAAAATTTTGGAGGTTTCATTCTGATTATTGGATTTAAAAATGACTAACTACTTCTTAGTGAGGGAACTAAGATCTCTATTATCAGATTGGGTGGTTAAAGGACAACGTGTAAGGCAACATCCTAAAGTAATAGGGGTAGCCATTCTATGGTCCGTACTCACATGCGTACTAGTTGAAAGTAGGTGCAACTAGTCGTACGAATTCACGCCAGACTTTGTGACACTCTCTTAAACCTACAACTCTGCTTATTCTGCTCAAAGATTGTTTTGTCACTAAATTAAAATTGAAAAGATGAGCGACCAAACTCTAGCGTGCCTTCACAAGTGTTGAGTAGTGAATCTACGAGTTGAATTGTGTTTGCTTTGCGTGTTTATTCTTTATCATTTGTCTTGACCCTCATGCTCTAATTAATTCTTTTGACATCAGAGATGGATTTCTCTGGGGATTTTTGTTCGGACCTTGCGGATACTTCACGAAACCCCTTATATTTTACATCTCTTCGAATTCGAGATGACCCTTTTCTCGAACCCACCTGGTCTTGGGATGACCCTCTTCCCAAGTCCCCTTCAGGGTTCAATCAATCTCGAACAAACCCTCACTTCTACTCTCCTCCTGCTAAAGAAACTTTTATCTTTGGTAGACCCCCTAAACCTTCTAGCCATATATCTAATTCATACCTATCTATATCTGAGAGTGAAACGGAAACCAAGATGCCTCCCAAGAAGAACCTTGGTGAAGACAAGGACAATAGCCCACTGTGTGCACTTTTTGCTAGGGTTATAGCAGTCGAACAACACAATGCAATGCTTAGAGCTTAGATGGCAGAACAACAACATGGAGAAGCTGTTATGGAAGATACTTACATCCCTAAATTAGATGAAGATTATAATCGGTTGAGGCACGCACCCCTTGAAGTTGCGTTCAAACACAAACAACATTTACTCGTGCTGCTACCTAAGTTCGGAGGAAACAATCATGAAGAATCATATGCCTTTCTCTGAGATATTGAACTAATTTGTGACAACCTTTCCCAACCTAGGGTTAGTCAAAACTACATAAGGTTGAGAGCTATCCCCTCCACCTTAACTGATAAGGGGGCATACTGGTTGAAAAATCTAGGTGAAGTGGTCACCACATGGGCCACCTTCAAGACATTGTTCTTAAAGAAATTCTAAATGGTGAGTAGAATTAATCAGACAAAGAGCAAGCTCACAAGCTTTACCCAACGACCGAATGAGCCATTCCACGAAACCTGGGAGAGTTTTACAGACCTGATCCAGAAATGCCCCGGTCACAAGATAAGAAAAATGATATTGGTCCAAAGTCTTGTTAGAACTAAATCCTGAAACCCAATGGTTAGTGAGTGCATCCTACGAAGGAAGCTACATGGGATGCCATGAGGACACTGTCTACAAGGGAACCAAGAAGGCGATAAACAATCTCTCAACCGACCAGAACGTCGACATGGGGATAATAGCTGACAAGCTAACTATAGTCGAACAGATTTATAAGAAGATGGGTGAACTCCATAAATCAACTGACATGGAGAAATTGGCTAAACTTCCTAAGCAAATGGAGGAACTAGCTGATCGGGTATCTAAAATATGGATACATGTCCTGACCACACCCCCTGCCCCAATTCACCATATTCATTACATTCAAGGGAAAGGGGTAGGGCAACAGAGCATTGAGGCGGAGATCAATTCTTCGTCCAACAGACTGAAGAAAACTCAGCTCAAACCATTAATGAGGAATCTCCACCTGTCATGGAGATAAATGGAGTCTGGTATAACCTTGATCATGCCAACCGATCAGATCTAAATTCTACTCCAAACCCTCATCCACCATAGTCTCTACCCATTTACCAGCCTCGACAACAACAACAACATCAACGTCAACAATACCGTTCGGGTTATCAAAACCCGCAGCCTCAACAACAACAATATCAACACCAGGGCTAGCAGGGCTAGTACAAAGAGTACCAGCAGCCTCAGGCCAAGCAAGTCCAGGGATCTTCCTCTTCTTCGATCTCTCCCAAACTCCAAAGAGTGCTCGATGAGTTGCACGACATGATAGTTGACATCAATCTACTCTCCCATTGGAGAGATGAGTGCACTACACCCCAAACCGTGATTCCAGCTCAAGTCCAGGCTAACCAAATAGCCTCGGACAGAATCATGTATTAACCTCCGAATGTTCTTTACTTGAATACAATATCTTTTCGCATGACGACACATGCCATATATCTTTCAGTAGTGGAAAGATTGTAACCATGCCTGATCGAGCTAAAGACACAGTAACATAACCCTAGTGTCTACATACTTACATAAAAATGGGGAAGAAGAGGAAGAGAGGCATGAAGAAGAAGAAGAGGAGAACCCACCCACACCACCTGTGGATCACCATAATATTGAGAACTCGGGAGAGTCAGAACATGAACACGAAGAAGAACCACCAAAGAAGAAACAACATCCATCGTCGTCTTTTCATTTTCTTATTTTGAGTCCAAGTCAGAGTCCGATCAGTCCTAGTCCGGTTCAAACTTTTGATTCTTCATTCAATAAAAGTGATATTTTTTATCACGATCATCCAATTCCTTTCCCTTGCACTCTTACGGCTAAAAAATAAAAAAAAAATGCTGAAGAGATGGCCCACATATGCAAAGAAAACATCATGGTTACATTTTCATTAGATGAGATGATTGAAAGAGACCCATCTTTTCGAAAGTACCTTAAGGGGAGATGCACTCCAACAAGGACTAGCAAAAAGAACCCAAGCCGAACAAAGAAGCACATACTCTCTATTGCCACATCTTGTCTGATAAAAAATGAGCTACCAAGGAAGAAGAGAGACACGTGTGCACACTTCATGACTAGTTAGATCAATGAGATCAAGTTTGCTAGAACTACGTGAGACAATGGTTCCTCTATCATTCTCATGCCCACCACACTTTATGAACATTTGAATCTAGGACCTCTTAGGAAGTTAAGAGCTATACTTCAATTTGCCGATACATCAACTAAGAGACCCATGGACGAGAATAGGAACGTTGTGATCAATATCGAGGGACAGAATTATCCAGCAGATTTTACAGTGCTTGACATGGTTGTCCCTCGGAATTGGAAGGATTCCTAGATGATTTTAGGACGGCCCTTTCTTAGGACCGTAGGAGACCTATTTGACTATACCTCGGGAAAAATCCAATTCGGTGATTTTAAACTAGAAATGAAGTAAACTAGATTCTAAAGACCTGACACGGAATCCTGCACAGAGTTAGTCTCTTCTGAGTCAGAGGCAGAATGTAGCACAGTTACAACATTCAGACCGGGGAAACAAAACCTAACCTCAGAATCACTCTCATCTGGAGAGGACATTGTCGATCAGTTAGTCTGCCAGCTCGTTCAAGAAGACAATCTCTGTACATCATCCTACACTCATGGAGACTTAGATTTCTACGTAGACCTGTCAGTCCCATCTTTTTAGGACAATTCTGGAGTGAGGAAGACAGGTCGGACGCAGCTTTTTCTGAAATGCGACACATATTTGGTGATCCGACCCCCGAAGCTGTCCAGTTGGCACAACCAGATTCATCAGTTATAGAGCCAGATCTCTTGGACGATACAGATATACTCGAGCTCAAACCATTGCCCCCTACTCTCAAATATGCCTTCCTCTCAGGACCTGGGGAAAAGTTTCCAGTCATCATTAGTCCATATCTAACTGAAGAGCAGGAAATCTGCCTACTAGAAGTTTTAGAGAAAAACCGCAAGGCATTAGGCTATAGATTGTCAGATCTCCAAGGGATTAACCCAGCTCTCTGTTCACACCATATATACCTTAAGGATAATGCTAAACCCTTCCGTGAATTCCAGTGTAGGCTGAATCCAAATTTACTGGAAGTGGTTAAGACTAAGATAGAGAAATGGTGCGGAGCATGGTTCATTTACCCCATCTCGGACTCCAAATAGGTAGCACCACTACATGTAGTCCCGAAGAAATCGGGAATCTAGATTGTCATCAATGATGAGGGAGAGGAAATCATGACACAAGTACCCACATCGTGACATGTATGTGTGGATTACAAGCACTTGAATGCACTGAAAAAGAAAGGTCACTGTCCACTTCCATTTATTGATCTGATTTTGGAGAGATTGGTGGGAAGGGAATACTTTTGCTTTTTAGACAGGTACTCGGGTTACAACCATGTAGCCATCTCCCCTGAGGATCAGGAAAAGACAACATTCACTTGTCCCTTCGGTACTTAAACTTTCAAGTGCATGCCTTTCGGGCTATGTAACGCCCTCGACACTTTTCAACATTGCATGATTGTTGTTTTTACCAAAATAGTTGGGGATTTCCTGGAAGTTTTTATAGATTTCTCTGTCCATGGTAATTCATTCGATGATTGTTTTGTGCATCTGGACCAAGTCCTCCAGAGATGTAGGGAAGTGAATTTGGTGCTCTCCTAGGAGAAAAGTCATTTCATGGTAAAGGAGGGCATCGTGTTGGGGCACGTCATCTCCAAGAAGGGAATAAAGGTTTACCCTGTCAAGGTGGACGTGATCAACAAACTCGAGCCTCCAGCCAAAGTTAAGCAAGTGCGGTCTTTTCTAGGGCATGTCAGATTTTATCGAAGATTTATTAAAGATTTTTAGAAAATTTCACGACCGCTGACTAAGATCTTAGGGAAAGACACTGAGTTCCTTGTAGATCACAAGTATCTTGAAGCCTTCGAGTTTCTAAAAAAGAAGATCATGGAATCTCCCATCCTATAAGCCCCTAACTAGTCTTTTCCCTTCAATATCATGACCGATGCCTCTGATTTTGCTATAGGGGTTGTGTTAGGGTAGCGGAGAGATGGAGTCCCTCATGTTATTCACTACGCAAGAAAAGTTTTGGATCCATCTCAGAAAAATTATACTATGACAGAAAAGGAAATACTTGATGTATTCTTTGCCTTAGAACGATTCAAATCTCTACTTCTTTGGTCTAAGGTGACAATATACAAAGAGCATTTAGCCATCCAATATTTAATGGCAAAGAAAGATGCAAAGGCATGTCTTCTCAGATGGATACTCCTACTTTAGGAATTTGATTTGGAGATTAAGGATAAACCCGAAGTAAAGAACGTGGTGACTGCCATCTATCTCGGATCGAATAAGATAAAATCCCTGATTTATAGTCGATCCGTGAATCCTTCCCATATGAGTCATTTTCTGTTATTGACTCTCTCCCATGGTATGCCGATATGGTTAACTATCTTGTCTCTAAGAAAGTTTCCCACAACTGACCCAATAACAGAATTGAAGGACTTAAGTCGGAATCCAGACACAACCATTGGGAGGATCCGTTCCTTTTCATTGAAGGATCGGATTGTATATTGAAGAGATGTATTCCTCTGGAGGAATACCAGAGTGTTCTCAATCTATGTCACACCTTGCAGGCAGGAGGACACAACTCTGAGAAGAGTACTGCTGAGAAGATATTATAATGTGGATTTTACTACCCAGTCTTATTTAAGGATGCCTACAATTTTATCAGGTCGTGCCTGATCTGTCATAGAATGGGAGGGACCATTGGTCCCAAAGATGCCATGCGTATGCAACCAGTGTTCATTTGTGATGTATTTGATGCATGTAGCATTAACTTTATGGGGACATTCCCCAACAATCATGGATTTGAATATATTCTTCTTGCAACGAACTATTATCAAGGTGGGTGGAGGCTGTCCCTACTCGAGCTACAGACAACAAAACTGTCTATAAATTTCTAAGATCATATTATTTCAAGGTTCAGAATCCTCAGGGTTCTGATATTTGATGGCGATAGCCACTTTGTCAACCAGGAGGTGAAGAAGTTGACTAAAGACTACAACTTCAAGTATCGTGTTGCCAATCCTTACCACATATAGTCCAATGACATGACAGAGGTGTCAAATAGGGAGATAAAAGGAATTTTAAAGAAGTCAGTCTTCCCTGATAGGAAGAACTGGTTCCAACTCCTGGACCAAATTCTATGGGCTTACATGATGGCTTACAAGACCCCATTAGGCACCTCCCAGTTTAGAATGGTATTTGGAAAAGCATGTCATTTGCCCGCATAATTAGTACACAAATCAGAATGGGCAATCAAAAAGATTAGCTAGAACTGTCACCAAGGAAAGAAGAACAGAGATATTGATTTAAATGAGATTTCAGAAATCAGAAACCATGCATGTGAAAACAACATAATCTATAAGGACAAAGTAAAGAAATGGCAAGATAAACATGTAAGAATAAAGAACTTCGTCTCAAAATAGAAAGTATGGTTGTTTAATGCAAGGTTGAAGATTTCTCAAGGCTAGCTGAAATCGAAGTGGATGGGACCTTTCATCATCAGGGAAGTACACAATAATGGCAGTGTTACAATCTTTGGGACAGTAGATATTACACAAACTTTCCTAGTCAATGGACAACTGCTTTAGCACTTCGTCGAATCACATGAACAGTTGGTATAAGTGGAGCAGATCTTCTTCAAACAGGGCACAAAATCAGACAAAAGACACCCTTGGCCAATCTGAAACCTTGATGAATGAAGCCATCATCTTCATCGCAGTTAGAAGATTTAACCAATCAATTGTATATCCACCCCTGATCTAACTGGTCCTCCACCTGTGATTGCTCGATTATACTTGGGTTGATCTGAGCTTAAGTATAGGGGGATCAATATCATTGTGTATATATTACTTCTATTCTTTTCTTCTCACCCTTGACTACCCCATTTCATGCTTTTCTAGTATGCTTAGGCCTTCAAAAACCTAAGTATAGGGGGCCAATCGACTTCTTTTTTGCTCAATTGTAATCAGTACGAGCTATGTCTACATTTCACTTTGTGCCATGAGGACATAACACAAGCTAAGTATAGGGTGTATTTGTATATATTCTATATACTTTATCCATAGCCCGTACTTTAATTATTTTTATCAAAAATCGGGTATGGGTAGTTGTGTACATTAGATATATTATGCTAAATTCTTTATAAATAATACATGTTTTCAAAATAAATAAATAAATAGGGGATACAACAAAGAATATTAAAAAATCAACTAAAAACCTTAAAAACAAACAAAACTAAAAACACAAAAGACTTTTTTAAAAAAACTAACTCAACGTTTTATCCCTAACATTTTCACTATCACTCAAGACTTGATGAATAAAGGAAACTCATATTTTTAAGGTCCTTTGATTCAGAGTTAATCAATCTTAATCATTAGGGTTTGAGACTTAATAATGCACACTTCCCTAGTTTGAAAGATATGAGCGTTTGAAAGATATGAGCGCTATATTGCACTCTCAATCTCTACCCCTTAAGAATATGATTAGCACATCACATACACAACTGCGTGAATGATGAGATGAGTTGAGATTTCACTCGAGGAACTGAGACTTGAGATTTGAGTCTAGACCTGATTTAATGATAGGATGTGATAAAGTCGATGAAAGCTTCAAGAAACATGAGTGTTCACAAACCCTAGCCAGTATGTGAACAAGTTCTCATGCTATCTTTTGATATTGACCTATGTGCTAGGGTGTGATAAAACATAATAATTGTTGATCAATGTGCGCCAACTCTTGGTAAAAGCAGTGGACCTAGTCAACTATCAATGAAATAAATTTCGAGAGAAGTTCTCTCAAAGAAAAGCTCTCTCATTACAAGTAAAAATTCTAAGATCTTCCACCAAAGGCGAGTGCTGCCAACCATTCGTGTACACTTGGACCAAAGCTATTAGGACCAAGGAATCGGGCTAGCACCTAAAAATGGCTCTACAACTTATAGTGATATAAGTCTGGGTGTCGAAGATATCTTAGATACTCAAAAGAAACACACGCCGATGTACTTGCAGGAGAACAAGTGCAGACGACTCTGAACTCTCTTGACAGACACATTGATCAACAAACGAAAATATACATGCGTTGAGTAATAAGGCACTCGAGAGGATTCTTGTTCCAATGTAAGGAAGAGAACAAAAATACACAATCCTATGTTCTCCATCATACGACCTTCTATCTACACTTTCAAGTCTAACAAACTAATGAGACTATGGATTGAATGCAAGAACCGACTCATTCCCTAGTGTTGAGGATCAGGTCTAAAGGAGAGTCTCTTGGATCAGGATCTTAGGTGACATTTTAACTCGACTCCCATGAATAAAACTCTACTCTCATGAAATGCAGTACACCTTAATTGTCATATCCTTTATACTATGTGTACAAGCTGAGAGTCTGATAATCAGAGAAGTTGGATTCCTTTTGACTAAAGTCGTATTGAGCTTAGAATTTTAGGACCTCTAAAACTCCATATTCTTAATGAGACAAGTCTTGAAATGCGCACATGCACAATTAGGAATTCAACCTTCTAATTCACTAAAATCTGCTTGGGGACAAGAAAAAAGCTAATCATAGGAGTGTGATGAATCCATGATTCATCTATTCTATATGATCCTTTTAGCAAAATCCCCTTAATAAATCACTAATTAAACCCATTAAAATCAATTAATTAGCCTACACTAATTGTGCTTAAATTAGGGTTAAAATCTGTAAATAAATAACTTTGGTTTTTGGCCTAAATGGAACCAATTATCTTATGTGTAAATAATATTTATTTTAACCTAATTCTTTCTCTAAATTATTCTTTGATTAATTAACTAACATGGCATCAATAATTAAAAACCCATAAAAAAAGCAAAATTAAAAGAATCATACATTGTATATTTTGTACATATTTTCTCTTTGTTGATCTTATTCTATCTTTATTTAACATATAAAAAATCCATAAAAATTAGATTAACTCTGTATATATTCTACTAATTAAAATTGATTAAAAATACCAAAAAATCACAAATTGAAAAAATGAGGTATTTTATTATAGATTACCTCCAAAAATACTTTTTATATGGTTGACCTCTTTTAATTTTAGGTCCTTCACAAAAGCAGTAGATCTCTTCGAGATGAACATCGTGTTGACTGCTTTTTGATTTGATTTCATTACCTATTTCTTTTCAATTTTTCTTTTAATTTAATTTATTTTTATTTTATCTTCATTTAATTTTTAATTTTACTTTTTCTTTAATTTAATTTTATTTTTTATTTTTAAGTTTATTAAACTTTTGTTTTTATTTTATTTATTTTTCTCCCTTCTCTCTCTCTCTCTTTCTCTCTTTCCTCACTCTTCCCCTTTCCTCTCTCCTCTAGCCCGAGTCACGTGCCAAGCAGGTGACCCACCTCCCCTTGGTTTCTCCCTCTCTCTTCACTTTCATGGGTCACGTGCGCCGCACGTGACCCCTCACTTCCCACAGGTCACGTACGTGCACGTAACCCCACTCCCTTTCCTTCCTGCCGACCGTAATGACCCTGCCGCACTCCGCCTCCGCCCGCTCCTCTTATCTCCACCTCCTCCTCCCGTGGACCTTATGCCTACCCTCTCTCTCATAACTCCATCTCGAGCTAGCTCTTCATATAAAGCCTTGATCGCCGTCAATCATCGCCCCCATCCACCATCCGCAAAACCCACATCTCCAACCCTATTCTCATCGCATGTGACAACAAATAGTGAGCTCTTCGGTGTGCGATGAAGAGCGGGAGGCTTTGGAAAGATCCACGACCGCCTTCGCGGTCATGTAGTTGCCTTCAGCAACATAGCTCGTGCTCTTCGCCGGAGCACTCCTATCGACAACCAGGAGGCTAAGCTCCTCCCCCACCAGGTGACTTCCTCCGCTACGCTCAACCACACGCCATCTCGACTCCACCTCATGATCCTCCCCCTCCAGTTCTCCTCCTCTCCTTACATGCCTCCCCCACCTCCGACCGTGCAAAGGTCAGAGCCTAGCTCTTCTTCCTATTCCCTCAACCTCACATTCGGAGCTCCTCCACGCTTCGCCCGCCAACCGACCCTCACCGCTCCGCAGCCACTCGCGGTCCTCCACTCACCTCGACAACTGCCCACCGTTGGATTGGGGGATCCAATGGCTACAAGCAGCACCCTCTCCCGAGCCTAGGCCCAAGCCTTGCGGTTTGGGTCGATCGAACCTCCTCCAACGGCCACGTAGGCTCGGGACACTGAGCCTCTTCCAAGGTTCCCCCGAACCTCCTAGCATGTGAGGCGTACGTGCGAGGTGGGGGAATTTGCACCCGTGCCCTCCACTTTCCCACGAATCACAAAAGTAGCCCTGCCGCCTAGGTCGCGTGCCCCGTGCATGCACGTGGGGAAAATTGCATAAGACCCCCTACAGGGTTTGGTTATTACAGATAAGTCCCCCATGGACCACTTTGAGATAAAGATTATTTTTTATTGTATTTCAGTCCCTGCTACTTCATTTTATCATATCTATCTCGTTTAAACTCTGATTTTTATGCACATTATGTCATTTTGAAGCTTATTTTGTGCTCTATAATTTGACATATCTTGCGGATAGATCTGAGGGTATTTTACGATGATAATTACTTGAAGAGTAGTTTGACAAATGCAGGCTGAATTATTGATATGTTTGTGCCATTTCTAATTGAGAAAGTCTGACTTTATATGTAGGGATTCGTTTGCAGGGACCTGAATTCGATTGACTCTCTTACATTAATATTGATTATCTTTGGAGATTTAGTATTTGCAGGGGATTCAATTGAGGAGAAATAAATTTAATTCTCAATGTTTTATGCGATTACATTCCAATTACTTGAGGATTAAATGAGAGAGAAGTTTGACATCACATTCGTTATTTGAGGATTATTTTTTATCTCCTTAAAATTGTAGGGATGTTCATAAGATCTATTCTCATTCTCGCCCACAGCTTAGATTCAAATTAAATACCTTTTCGATATGTGATTTTCTTTTGATGATACTGATTAATATTATTGTGCATAAAAATTCTTGTCATAGATCATGCACTTATTCTCTCTGTTTATTTTCTTCGCATTACATTTCTTCCATTGCATTTCATTTTCGTTTAATTTATTGACATAAAGATTAACATAACATTTAATTAATTATTGAAATCAATTTAGAATCACACAACTAAAAATCATTGTTCCATGTGTTCGAACTTGGTACACTTACCAAGTAAAAATATTCCACAACATTCAAAGATTGTGATTTTTGGTAGCTCGATTTCCGCCTCATATACTACAATTGTTGATTATTAAAGATGCAGATTTCGGGATCATCGGTAACCTTTTATGTCCTTTCTTTACGTTAGTCCCATGTATCTCCTTTTCTCCTAGACCCCCTTCTCCCTCTCCTTCTTCGACTTGAATTAGCAAAGCCCCAATCCTTAAACCCACTCTGACTGATTGCCCTTATTAGATCTTCCCCTCCGTTTCTCCTCTTCTGCCGCATCTTTCATCTTCAGCTTCACACAAGCATGAGCATCGAGCTCTGTTCCTTCGCCTGTCGTCGGAGCTCCGTGCCCCTTTTGTTTTCTTTTGTTTTCTAATACATGCATGTTCAAGTCAACACCTTGGGAGACATTACCTCTGCAGGAACCAGAGATCCTTCCTCTACCTTGTGTTGCTTGAGACAGATCGAGAGGATCCCCATGAGCATATAAGCTCTACTTCCTCCATCACTGCTTCACCGATCAAAGAACCTTTGAGCTACACTACCCTCATACTTGTAGGTGGAGGATCTCTCGCTCCACACTCTGGGGATCCATAACATACAACCCTCGAGACTCAACGGTCATGTGTAGATTGAGGGGTCTCAGCTCCACCTCGACCTTTACTGACGATCTGAGACAATGCCCTTCTTCACCGCCCGCTGCATAGACTAAGGAGGAGGAAGCTCCAAATACTGTTGAATCAATTTAGATCCAATGTCTACCCATCGATTTCCCCGCAACCCTCAGATCAATGAATAAGACCTATTATGATCGTTAGATCACTTCTCTTTCGAGTCTCTTGCATGCAAGTCAAGGAGAACGAGCCACGTGGAGGTGTAGATCCTAGCCAGAGTCCAAACCTAGTACATCTCACGCGCCACGCATGAAGGCATGGCAAATGTGCGCTGAAAACCTCACATCTCCAAAGAATAATAGCAAAGTTCAGACACATGTATTTGGCATGTGGCCTAGCTACTTTTGCAGGCTTATCCCCCTAGGTTCTCTTAATTACAGAAATACCCTCGCTTTGAGTAAATTGCACGAGAGACCCCATTGAGTTTCAACAATTGCAGATAAGCCTCTTCAGGGCCTGCATTTAGTGAAAACTTTATTTATTCTCACACTTAGGACATTAGAACTTATTTTGAGCATATCTAGGTCATTTAAACTCTAATTTTTGCATATAATATGCCATTTTGAAGCTCATTTCATCGCTCTTCATATTGTATGCTTAGTGACTTGATTACAACTTATTTGAAATCACATTTTTATCTGGAGATTATTTGGATGTATGCATGTTTTGTTTGACATAAATTCCATAAATTAATTCGATAAACTTTGATATTTACAAGGGCTAAATTGAGTAAAAATAATTAATTCATTTTCCTAAAAAAATATATGATTAAAAATTCTCTTCTTTGAGGATTAGATTTCAAGAAAAGTAGTTAAGAAATCTCTTTATTGATCTCTTTTTATAGTTATTGCTTTGAAATTTTAGCATGTATTTCTGAATCTTCATTTGAATATATTTGCTAGGTTTGAGAATCATTTAAGGATCTCCTTCATGACCTTGTTTGAGGATAAAGATAGATATATTCACCAATCATTTTCTCCATTTCTTTCTATGTTTATTATTTTATGTTCTTTATTTATATTTTCACCCCTTTTCTTTATGCTTTGTTTTTTATCATAGAAATTACCACTACAAATTAAATTAATTATTTGGATTTTAATTTAAAACTGAATAATTAAAAATCATTGTTTCCTGAGTTCGACCTTGGTACACTTACCAAGCAAAATTCTCCACATATTCCAAAGTATGGTTTTTGATGAATTATTTATTGGACATGCGAGCCCACGACAAGCCATTATGCAATAAATGTTATTGCGAATATCATTCCCTGATCTGAAATGAAGAACAACTAATTTGCATAGTAGGTCCCTTAGTACAATTAGGGTTATGTACCATGGCCATCTTGATGATCATACACTATTGATTCAAATATTGAATCATAGAGACTGGTGCTTAGATGAATATCTGAAGAGTTAGATTGAGGACTCATCAAGCACCGTCAAATGATTATTAAGAGATGATCTCCAGCATGAGAAGGAGATGGCAATCCTTTCTCTGAAGGCTGATATCTAACTGACCTCTTGATGCAAATCCTTTGCATATGAATAGATATTCGGAGGTGTTAGATAAGTTAGGTCAAAGAGTTGACTTAACGAGATCGAGATAACCAAAGTTCTATGTCATATGCTGTCACGATATAGGCACACATCCTCTGACCAGAGACAGATGTGTTACTATATGTATGAGTATGTACATTTGGCAGACCAATATGTTGACGATCTAATCAAGGTCTTTACACCAACGTGCTGGTGTGCATGTAAGGGCATATGAGTAATGCGATCTCTCAAAGGGATCATACATGATCATTTACTGAATCAGAAGACATAAGCTCTCTCAAGAGATATTGGGATTCAAATTCCGTGCACGGTCGTCTCGCTTTGGAAGCTTGACTGAATTTGTAAGGTTTGATATATACTTTTGGAAAGTATATGATCAACACATATGTATGATATATGCTTTTGTGAAGTATATGATGAAGGATACAGTGAGATCCTTAAGCGCATCATGGAATCGTGAGGATCGCATCGTATGTGATCGGGGGTGACTAGTCGCACTAGTAGCTCGAGGCAGCGGTATTTAAAAATTTTCATGCGATGAAACCACATGATCCAAGAACACTTCTCGGATTGTTTCATCTAAATCACAAACAAGTATTAGGGTTACCTCTTGAAGCGTGGTTGCGATCGAGTCTCTAAAGAAGAGACCTCCTGCCTCAAGTCCGATCCGACGGAGGAGACGCTTGCGAGCGTGTTGATGAAACACGTGCTCCTCGCAATCCATGTTGATGATCCAAGCGGTGAATCTCCTGATCTTGAAACATGATATCCAACGTCTTCTTCACGAGCGAGGCGTACTGAAGGAGACAGGGATCCACGAGTAGGCAACATAACAATGACGTTGCGGTGATGGAGACTCTCTCTAGGGCTTCCATGGTGGACGACCATATGAGAGAGAGAGGGCGTGTAGAGAATGAGAGAGAGAGAGAGCCTTGTGTTTCTCATTAGCTTATGAAGAGCAAGGGGTGCCCTTCTATTTATAATATTTTGGAATCCATGGATCTCAATCCATGGACAACACAAATCCAATGGCTCACATTGATTTGTGTTTCTTTCAATGGCCATGATTTGTTGCTAAAATATATGCAACAACAATTTGTTGTATTTGAAATAAATTAAATATATTGAAAATCAATCAATATATTTCAATATAAATCAAATCAACAAACATGGAATGTCTTGGAATAAAAACAACCATCCTTCCATGTATGGGATGGATGGCTACCAACTTGGAGAGACCAATTTGGCCGTCCACTCCATGTATGGTATGGAGGCTCTTTTATTCCAATTATGTTTAGATCTCATATCTCATATAATATTCCACATATGCAACAACTTTTGTTGCAAAATTATTCACCAAAATAATTCCAAACTATTTTGTGAACATTGCAATCATACCATTGGAAATTTACGAATCACATTCACAACTCAAAATAAAATATAAATTTAATTTTCAATTTAATGTCCAATGTGAATCCAATTCACATCAACATTTAATTAACAAATATAGATTATAAATAGCTCTCTCTTATATATTATAAATCACATTTATAATATATATGATTAATATGGATAGTGTTATCCACATTATTCATATCCATGATAATTAAATCACATTTAATCATCTTTGATCTCTCTATTCTCATGTTCCCAAATAATATGAATCACATTCACATTTTTCACATCTTTGAAAATTAAATCGCATTTATTTATCTTAAATAACTCTCTTTATAAAATGAAAATTCATATTATTCATGATAATTAAATCACATTTAATTATATATTTTCTCAATGCTCAGATACATAATATCAACGATGAAACTATCCTGAACTCTTTCAAGGATAATGCAATTTCTACGCGGATACTTGGAGATAAGGACAGGGCGATTATATTGTTCCACGTATAGTGACTTGGACATTGAGATCACATCTCAAATCCGGATCTTGCGGACCTCTCATAGATGCTTGATTAAATCAAGACCGTAAATCTAATCTTCTCATTGCATCTAAATGGCATTCAGATCAATGTCCAATATTTGGACCAAGATCAGATTACTTCTCTACTAAGAGGAGTCACTAAAATATAGACATGTTTCATCACTCCCTAGGAATGGAAGCGTCATGGTTATACAATCGTTTATGATCACTCACCCCCAAGTATTCCCAATACATGTACATCCTACATACTGGAAGACCCAGAACAAACATGAATTATAAGATCAATTTTACATTGTCTACTTCAGGGATTTATCTTTACGTTTCTCACTTGATCATTGGGAGTCGGTATCGATCATGTACTTTCCAAAAGCATATATCATACCTAGGTCTTGATCATGTACTTTCCAAAAGTATATATCAAACCTACAAATTCAGTCAAGCTTCCAAAGCGAGATGACCATGCATGGAATTTGATTCTTCCCAGTATCTCATGAGTGAGCTCATGTCTTCCGCAGTAATGAACCCGTATGATCCCATTGAGAGATCATATCACTCATATGCCCTCACATGCACACCAGCGCATCGGTGTATAGACTTTGATTAGGTCATCAACCTATTGGTCTGCCAAATGTACATATTTAGACATATAGTAACACATATGTCTCTGGTCAGAGGATGTGTGCCTATATCATGACAGTATACGACATAGGACATTATTAATCTCGATCTCGTAAAGTCAACTCTTTGACCTAACTAATCTGACACCTTTGAATCTCTATTCCTATGCAGAGGACCTGCATCAAGAGGTCGGTCAGATATCAACCTATGTGAGAAAGGATTGCCATCTCCTACTGACGAGTTCGAGATTCGTTGCGTTAAGGAAGATGTGTGTTTATTTGTCGTTCACTTAAAAAATAAATGATGTGTTTGTCGTTTCGTTGTAGGCAGCAATCGGAATCGATCAAGAAAATAACCACAAATAATTATTCAATTTTTAGTCTCGTAGTTTGTGTTTATTTTACCTGAGCAAGTCCCAAGGTCGAACACAAGGAGGTAAAGGAACAACCTAGAATTATGTCTATCAAAATTCGTGCGTGGTTTTTCGAGGCGGTCTTTTTTTGGAATTTTTAATGCAATAAAGGATGTAAAATGCAATTTTGGCTTATTTTAGGGACTAAAATGAAAAAGTCAATCAAACGATGTCTGAAAAATATGAAACTTGACCACGATGCAAAATATGATGAAATAAATGCATTGTATTTTTTTGGAATTTTTGGATGTAACATGAATTTTTTAATGCAAACAAAATGAATTTCAATATTTAATTATAATAAATACTAAACCTAATTATTTTCAAGGAATAAAATTATCAAAGATCTATCACTAGGTAATGGACCTCAAAAAATCCTAAACCTTGAAAATATTAGTTTTAATACCTATTAAAAATCAAACACTGAAATATGCAAAATGATTTTTACAGGGCAAACTATGCAGCAAATTCAATTCTTTTTAGGCATAATGTTAAGCACAATTAACTCTACAATATGTGATTTTTCGGGAATTTTTAGAGCAACGGTTAATCAATGACAAATTTAAGAGCACAATCTGGGCAAAATATGCAAATTTCCACAAAATAATTAATCATTAATTAACCAATGATCACAAAAACATCCACGAAATTTCAAAATGTAGAGAATTAATCGATGAACATCATGCTATTTTTGGATAATTAAATAATGCAATGTAGAGGTCTAAAATGAAGGAGAAAGGCAGGAGTACAGATGCAATAAATATAAATAAAATATACATGGGGACCTAGTTGTAATTACCAAGAACACCGAAGGCTTTCTGCAAAATCTCCAGAGGGGCACGTGCGTGGCACGTGCCCTCTGGTCGACGGGGGCTGGTGTGCAAAAAGAGGATCTCCAGGGGTGCGCCTTGCAATTTACCCACCGGGTCACATGTTGCGCACGTGACCCCTGTGGATGATGTCAGTGACGTTCCCCCACGCACGTGCTCCGCACGTGCTCCGCACGTACGGGGGGCCTCGGGCTGGACCTGGCGGCTGGTGGCGGTGGCTCGCGATAAAAGGCCCCCGGCCAAGGCGGTGGTCGAGGCAGATGAACGGAGGCTAGGCGGTGGTGGAAGGTCGGAGTGGCGCTGCTGGAGGCGCCTGGAGCCTTGGCTGCGGAGGAGGTGCACCAGGCGAGGCGGATGGGCTTCTAGAGGTGCGGCGAGGCAGAGGACCGGTGATGCTCCTGTTGAGGCTGGCGTGTCGTTGATCGACTGTAGGCGATCGTTGGCGAAGGCGATGGTCGGTGTTTGTCGAAGAAGATGATCATGGGGCGTCGGTGGCGGTGGTCGGAGTTGTAGGTGGATGCGATGGCTGACCAACAGTCGGGGGACGTCGATGAAGTGGCTGGCGGAGACGTCATCGTCGTTGGCTCGATGCCAAGGCGGAGAACGACGATAAGGCTTGGCGACGCTGCGACGGCCACAGGAAGGGGCGGTCGGATCTCGTCGAGGAAGAGGATGCCCAGGCTGCCACCCCGGTTTTCTTTGAAGCACGACTCGGTGGATGAAGCTTGCGAGAGGGCGGCAGTGCCTTTTTTTATAGGTCGAGGGACATGATTGGTTTTGGAAAATCGACGGAGATTTTGATTCGAAATTTGTGGTATTCGACTGATCTTAACGGAGGATTCGAGGAGAGGAAGCGGGATTGGAATCGATGGAGATCGGGTTGCTTGATGACTGGCGATCAAGTGTGATACGGTGGTGCGGTGAAATCGCGGTGATTGGCGGCGGTTAGAATGGGAAAGGGCCGACGATTTGGGGAAGATGACGACCCCTGGGCCGTCCGACTGATCGATGATCGGATGGCCCAGATGGGTGCCACGCGTCGGCTGAAGGGATGCAGGGGCTGGCGGCACGTGCGTGGCACATGCCTGGGTGGCACATGCGACGCACGTGCAGGATTTTTTTATTATTATAAAAACAAATTAAAAACCTAAAAAATAGCTGACACGTGACGGTTCCAGGAGCGGCCACGTGTCAGCACCAGAAAATTCAAAAATTAAATACTTTGTAATATGCAAAATAAATATAAAACGACATCGGATCGAAAAAGTTTCTTCACGAAAATTGCTCGTCTCGAAGAGCTCTACAACATTCATAAAGACATCAAAATCAAAATCGATTAAATGCACAAAGTGAATTTTAGGGGTATCCAATGTACATAGAATACCTTGATTTTTGAGTTTTATACTTTTTATGTCATTTTTAAATCAGATAAAAATCCGAAAAAATATGATAAAATCAAAGATAAATATTTACACATTAATCTATTTTTTTTTTGATTTTTATCAATTAAGAAAAAGAAGAAATAAAATAAAACAAGAAAAAGACAAATTTTGTACAGTCGGTTAGTGAAGACTTGGACTCAATTTGTTTCTTTGATTTCAAGCTCAATTTAGATTTAAATTTTTTTGCATTTTAATATAACTTTTATCAAAGAAGACAGATGAAAAGGAAATAAGCTAAAATAGGTTAATTATGTACATAAAATAGTAGGTCAAAAATCGTTAAAATACAAAATGTACAAAAGAGGCCCAAACCCAACTTTCACATATGAGCTCCAAATCACTTGAACTTGGTCTTGTTTTGAAGGTAATTGAATGCACATTAGTTCAAAAGTAAGTAGGATTAAAACGGACATTGGATGAGGAAGATATGAGATTTTTAGTCCGCAAATCATGAAACTAGGATTTGGATTTTTAATCCACTTATTTGGGTTAGTGATTTTTTTGTATTTTTCATTTATTCTCGTTAGTGATATGTACACAGTGGAGTGGTTTTGGGTCATTTGGAGTTAGCATGAATGAGTTAAAAATCCGGATAGTTAGGCTATTTACAAGTCATTTTTGGCTTGGATTTTTGACTTCTTATTTTGTGCAGAAATTAGTGCTAAAATGCAATTCTTATGAAAACATGCCTAAATGCTAATTATGCAGAATAAATGAAGAAATGCTGTTGATTTTGAGGGATCTGAACTTAATTAATGAGATTTAGAGCGATAAATCCGAGATTCATCATCCCCCTATACTTAAACCATGCTCGTCCCTGAGCATCAAAAGAAATGCCATGAGGTGAAATGAGACTGGATTCCATACCAAGACCATGAGCTGAAGGTGAAAATGAAACTAGACTCGACCTTTGGATTATTACTGTAGCGGAACTTCTGTGAGACTTAGAATTTTAAAATTAAAAGTCCTCAAGTTCTACACATCATTGCTACAGTTTCGGCTCAGAAGTCATCTTAGATCAATCCTCTTCCCAAAGTATACCCTATGAACATTGAACAATCGACTCATGTGTGTGAAAAGTTTTAGCTCTTCCCATCCAGAATGCCAGACTACCATGCTCCTCTCCTCTCCAGTAACTCGTCCTCGGAGAGTCAGGTATTTCCTTCTAAGGTCCGTCGTGCTGTATTCACAATCGAATTGGGGGGAGAAGTTAGAAGAAGGAGAAAAGAACTGGAGCGTGGCCAGTGTAGTCACCTCTCCTTGTGAAGCTGGCCAGTGTAGCCGAGTCTCCGCCAAGATCTGCATGTTTTCTTGAAGCTTGGACCTTTTTGGTTAGATATTTATTTGGTAGTGGCTTCTTTGTATTTGGAATTTTTGGTGGTTTTGCTTGAATCTTGTTGTGCCCATACGGATATAGAATCTTTTTGTTTCCGTACATTTTTTGGGGTCTTAGAAAAAATTGTGCCCAGTCGTTCATTCCTGTTCCGAAGCTTTATTTCAACCCGTACTGTAATCTTTAGATTTCCACGCTACCAGAAAAGAAACTCACACAATCTTCCAACATCCCGTCTGAGTTCAACTAAGTGCATAGTGCGAGAGTACAAATTAATTCCCTATTCCAGAGTTATACCCAGAATGAAGAGACCAGGTTAGACACTGAGAGTCAAACGCTGCACTTTATCATGTGGAACTTAAAGAATTAAGTCAAAGACCTGAAGTTTCTAAAATCTTATTTCTCGATAAAGTTCCTCTGAAATTAGGTGGATTAAGGACAAGTCCAGACCACTCTCGGTTTTGGCTCATAACTCGGTTCAGAACCCAATGACTTTTCATGCAAATGAATGCGATGCTGTATGAAGTGCAGGTGTGTGAAACACAGATGCAATTTTTTTTATTTTTTTGTGATTTTTTATTATGCAATGGGTTTTGGGGTTTTTTATGCAAAAGAATGAATAAGAAGCCATTTTTTCAACAATTTTGGGCACAGTTAATGTTAGTAGCAAAACTCTGTTTCTTTTTTTCTTTTAATTTTTTGAATTAATTACCCATCCCGTAAATACATATAGACTTACGTGCAAGTACGAGATATGGATAAAATATATACAAAGTATATATACAGACCCCCTATACTTAGCGAGTGATGTGTCCTCAGAGCAGAAGAAGCATAAAGAAGACATAGCTCGGGCTAAGCGTAAGAGAGTGAAAAGGGAAAAGAAAAAGAACAAGATATACAGGTCCGCCCCCCTATACTTAGGATGTGAACAGTCCGAGTATAGAAGAAGGGTGGAAAAAATGAAGCGGTCGGGATATGTGAATGAGGAGAGTATATACAGGTGGGCGTCGGTTCCCCCTATACTCAGGCTCTGGTCAGCCTAAGTATAAGAGAAGACCACAGACTATCTACTAGACTTGAGAATTAAATAAATCAATAAATCTTTCCAATCTCACCTTTCCCATCATCAAAATCCACAAACATGATATATGAATAATATGAGAACACACACACACACACACTTATGAGCAATCAATTATAATATAAAAATATTTTATATGGAAAATATTGGAATAAAGGGTGATCAGGGGGAGGTATATACAAGCCACTTGGAAACCTTTCTACATTGCAAGTAGAACTAAATTTTAGATATTTCTGTCTTTCTACTTGTTTTTTGTATCCATATTAAATGCATGTTTTTTTAAATATGAAATATAGGTGTACCAGCGCTCGCTGACGCCCTTTCTTCCCTTCATGTTTTGGCAAGCAAGGAGCCTACAACACTGTAGTAGTTGTTGATGACTTATGGTGATCGAGTTTAGACCAGACGATATGTCACTTTTGTCTCAACTTTTGTTCAGATATAATGTAAAATGTTATTTCTCTCTCTTCTGAAGATTTTGGGATATATATGTATAATTGTCAACTCTCATGTACACTTATGTATTTGTTAAATATGTGATGATGAATGTGATTTGAATGTCATATGCAAAAGCAAAGCAACACGAAATTTTTCCCCTTATTTTCAATACTTTGTGCGATCACATGCGAATGTAATAATACGGATGTTACGTAAACGGGTACCCGGATCCTGAGGGCGCTACAAACTGCATAAATAAAATAGAAATGAACAACAAAAAAGAATGAGTTAAGTTTTCTAAACAGATAAATGTGTTAATTTGCAAGAATCATGTTGACAAAATTGAGTAAAAGATGAGAGCAAATAAAAGGTTTATTTACATTGAATTAGTACGTAAAATGATAATGTACATTAATTATAAAAAGTGTAATATGAAACAAATAATTTAAAAAATGGATGGAAATCTGACGCAACTACAACCTGAATTGAATGCATCGGTGTCAGCGTACTCTGAAAAAATTATGGTTGATACTAGAATCCTAAGGGGAATTTAAAGAAACATGAATTTACATAACAACCAAATTTAAAATTTAAAAATAAACATTATAAGCTATTTCATCACCTGAATAATTGGTAAAATATTTTTTGAAATAAATTTAGAAGCATGTACTGCAGTATACCAATAAATAATGAAAGACCACACGTTAATATATAATTTGATATCTAACCATTTTAGTTTAACATTCATGTCAAATAAAAATGAAATTTCAATATTTAACTTGATCATTTATAGAGATGGATAAATGAATGTAAACTTTTATTGTAAACTAGTTCAATTAATTGTAAATTGAAATAAACAAATATATTAAAATTGCAGCATTATTACTATGTAATTTGATATCTAACAATTACAACTTAAAGAACAAAAAAAGGAAGTTCAATATTTACTTTGATAATTTAAAGAAATGGATAAAAAATGTAAACTTTTATTGCAAACTAGTTCGATTAATTGTAATTGAAAAAAAGAAATATATTAATAGTGCAGCCTGAGATGTGTGAAATGGAACTTTTGTAATATAATGAAATATAATTTAATATGGATGTCAATGAAATATAATGAAAAACTAGGATATTCAAAATGTATTGAAGTTATGTGCGATGAATTGTAAATTGAACTAGAACTTTGTATCATAATGGAAGTTAAATTAAAATTGAAGCCTCAATATTCAACTAAATTGAGCGGTGTAATGTAAACTGAAATGGTACTATTCTAATATAAAGAAAGATAATTTACAATGAAGCCTCAAAAATTCAACAACATAATTTTGATAACCTGAGAAAAGGAATGTGAAACTCAAAAATTATAAAAATTAATAATAATAAAAAGAATCAACATATATTGAACTACAATTAACAACTGACGTTTAAATGTAAATTATAATGGAAATATTGTAATGTAATAATGAAACCTGAAATATGTGCATCGATATCCAAAAGATCTGATTGCATGAGGTTGATATGAGAATCCTATTACAAATTTTACATATCAGATAAAATAGAGTAAGATTCAAATATATTACAAAGAAAATACATTGAAAAAATAATAATCAAGAACACTGATTCCAAATATTCAAACATAAACTCAGAAGCAGAACCAGTTCATTACTTGAATAATTAGTAAAATATTTTTCTGGAATAAATTTAGAAGCATGTATTGCAGTATATCGATCTATAATGAAAAATCATACGTTAATATGTAATTTGATATCTAACAATTACAACTTAACATTCATGTCAAATAAAAAGGAAATTTCAGTATTTACCTTGATAATTTATAGAGATGGATAAATGAACGTAAACTTTTATTGTAAATTGATTCAATTAATTGTAAATTGAATACATTACAAATTACAGCATTTATTACCATGTAATTTGATATTTAATAATTACAACTTAAAGAACATTCATATAAAAAAGTTTCAATATTTACATTAATCATTTAAAGAAATAGATAAATGCATTTAAACTTTTATTGTAAACTAGTTCAATTAATTTTAAATTGAAATAAACAAATGCATTAATATTGTGGACTGGGATGTGTGAATATAAGTAAAAATGAAAGTTTATACGGAACCATATTGAATGATTTTAAATGGTATTGCAAATTGAAATGGAACTACTTTAATATAATGAAATGTTATTTAGTATGGACGTCAATGAAATATAATGAAAAACTACGATACTCAAAATCTATCAAAGTTCTGTGAGATGAATTGTAAATTGAACTGGAACTTTTGTATTATAATGAAAGTAGAATTAAAATTGAAGCCTCAATATTCAACTGAAATTGAGCGGTGTGATGTAAATTGAAATGATACCATTGTAATATAAAGAAAGATAATTTACAATTGAAACCTCGAAAATTCCAACAACATAATTTCATTAACTTGAACAGAAGACCGTGAAACTCAAAAACTATAAAAAATTTATTAAATAATAAAAAGAATCAATATATATTGAACTACAATGAACTACTAGCGTTTAAATGTAAATTATAATGGAAATATTGTAACGTAAAATTAAACTTGAAATAGGTGCATCGATATCTAAAAGATCTAACTATATATGGTTGATGTGAGAGTTCTATTACAAAATTTCCAGATTAGATAAAATAGAGTAACATAAACTCAGAAATAGTCATCGTCCGATGAAAATGTTGAATCATCCATAACAAGAATCACTTCAGAACGCAAAAAAAAAGAATGTGCTCTACGTGAACGGATGTACAAAGAAAGTCCCGAAATGAAAATGGAAACTATTAACATCCATAATAAATGGGATATTTGCAATGATTAATTTTGAAATCAACGCATATGCTAAAAATAGAAATACGGGAAGTGATATTTGGAGTGATTTTCAGTGAGATAAGATCAACAAATGAGGACCGTGGATGCGATTCAAAAGGTCATGATGCGTGACTTTCAAGTATTGAAGGAAAGGTGCACCTTATTGGAAATAAATCCTATATACAAGGGGCCCTTCCAATAGGACGTGGTCCTTCCTGAGTTCAGGAAGGCCATCTCTTTTTTGTATAATACACGGGCACTTTAGTAGAATACGTATAAAGTTTGTATTATAACAGTACATTATAAATACAAAATCACATACAAAACTGCACATTATAATGCAAAGTGTATACGTATTCTACTAAAGGAATCGTGTTATTACAAAAAAGGTTGGTCTTCCTGAATTCTGGAAGGATTGCATCATATTGCAAGGAATACAATGTGCGCGCGTGCACGTGAATGTGTGTGTGTACGTGTGTGAGTGTGCGTAGTAAAATGGAGTTCCTCCTAGGGGGAGCTAACGTGACTCCCCCACCCCATTTTCTCCATATTTTTTTAAATGATTCCATGGATTTTCATAACTACATCCCTCCATTATGTCATTCAAATTTCGTGCAAAACAAAGACTCATACAGCCTTCATCCAGAGGAGGTTGATTGCAACCATTCTGCGACAATTAAAAATGACTGTCTCGATGAAGACCATAGAAGTTTCTGATTCGCATGAAACTTGAATGACACAATGCAGTGGTATAGTGATGAATTTTCATGAATTCATTTTTCAAAAATATTTAAAAAATGTGAGGAAAATGAGACGGAGGAGCTAAATTAGCTCCCCCTAAGGGGCAACCCCATTTTCTCCATATATATGTGTGCGCACACAGCGTTGTGGACACTGTCGAGTCAATTGTCCATTAATCACTAATAGAATAATTTTTAATTTAGCCTTAAATTATTTTCGTATTTCTAATGATGTCTACTGTGGAAGGTGAAATTACAATAAACGTAAAAAGGAATTTGATTTATGGAGTCTAAGGACCCTTTGAAAATCTGTATCATCTTACCAGACGCCATCCATTCAGAGGTACAAATGCCATGAAGAAAGATATATCCAATTCAAAATTAGACCCAGCTTATGTCGACTAAGCTGAAGCTAATTTCTTAAGTTGGATCTTATAAGATAAGCCACCCAACAGCGACTTATTATTTCTTGCTTCTAGATGAGTTCAAAGACCAATAAAAGAAACTGACTAAGCTCCACGTAATGGACAGTGAGAAACTAGGCCTCCAGAGACGGAATAATATCACTTAATGAAAATTCTAGGCATTCCATCAAAAACATAAAAATTCTAGGAACCAGAAATAAACAATCATTACTATCCAGAAATGGACACCGAGAAAGAGCATCTGACATAACATTGTTTTGACGAGGAAAAAAAGAGATCATTCCACGTATCGACTCTCAATAAAACAGCTAATAAATGTCCAAAATTTCAAAAAAACAGGAAAAAGGCTTTTTATCCGTTGTGTCCCTTTGAACTGAAATTGCAATATTAGTTATGCCTGTCCTTTTTTTAAATATCAGTTGTGCTCTCAATTTCTTCCATAATGATCACTTGTGCCCATTGAGTTAGTTTTCGTCCATCCCCAGGCAAATGGACTTTAACTTTGGGGACACAAGGGGAATTAAATAAAAAAGAGGTTGAAAGGTCTTTCCACCAACTCTTCCCCAACCCCCTCCTCCTCCTCCGGCACCGCACCTCATCCTCCTCCCACTCCCCAACCTCCTCTTTCCCCCTGCTCCAACGCCCTCTCCTCCTTGTCCGCCATCGCCCATACCTCCCACTCAACCACCTTCCTCGTCGCCCACACAGGGAAGAATACCATCCCCTCTTCTGGGTTTCTCCTCTCGACGCCATTTTGAACATCATCGTACTGTAGTTGTACACATTCGCCTTCGTCGTGATTCGATCTTTTCTGATGTGCGGAGGACTGTTGTCTTGCACGAAGTTCCATGCATCGATGAGGACGATGAAGGAGGAGGCCGGAGGATGTGGGGCCGCAAAGGAGGGGCCGGAAGAGGAGGATGTGTGGGGGAGTTTTTAGATAGTTACACTCCTCTTAACCTCACCACAGTTCGAAAAAATCATGGTTAAGTTCAACTCATTGACAACTAAAGCAACAGCGGGGCACACGAGAAAGAACGACAAGAAGTCGAGGGCACAATTGATATTCCAAAAAAAAGAGAGGCATAACTGATATTGTAACATCTCATAGGGCACAACTGGTAAAAAAACCTAGGAAAAATAATATGTATCCGAGTATTTCTTCAATGACCTGCATGCACCATATACAAAAGATATGTAAGACTACAAAAAGGGTGCAAATAAATGTTAAAATCAACAAACTAACCATGACATAGCCATCTAGAAAACTAATACCAATTTTATTATAATGGCAAGTCCGTGACAAGTCTAACCACCGTGAAGGGAAAAAAGAATACATATTCAGTTGTTACCAAAAATATTACACTGCAAAGACGAATTGCTATACCAACGTGCATGATTCGAGCAATCAACATATGTTATGTAAAAATAATCAAGCTTAGAAATATTCAATCCAAACGGCAGACCATCATCAAAGAAGGATTTTGCACATACACCCTTGTGCATCCCAACACTCAACACCAGCTCATTACACCTTCAAGATCCCGTAAACACTCCAAATAAACTTTGGAGCAAATTAAGTACGCATGTTATACCCTCCCAGAATCATATTCAAATTTAACAACCATGTTGTAGGGTTGTATCTTACAGAAATCTAGGTGGTCCATTTGCCTGATCTAATACACTACGGCACACAGCAATGCCAACACATTGGTAGAGATTATTGACAGAGAGTGTGTATGCTGGGATGGCTTAGTAAATCCAAATGAGATCATTACAACAGGTTACACAGAGTTCACAATAATAGCTTGTGATGTTGATGACATAGATGAAAATGATTCATTTGTAAAGCATGAAATCAAGGATGGGAGTAAGGAGAATATTAAGATACTTCTAAACTCCAATTCAAGTGGAGTTGCAAAAGGTTCTTGGAGGGGTCATAGGTGTAATGAACTCACTTTCTAGTAATGTACATGAAGATTTTGAAGTAATTAACACAAGACATCACAAAGTATACTGCAACATCCATACAAGCACATAGACAGCAAGAGCAGAGAGCATGCAACAACATAGAATGAACATAGTGGCAAAACCTTCTCTTGCGCAAATCCATGTTGAAAGATTCGACTATTGTTTACACTGATTGTCGACTAGCTAACATATCCCCCCCCCTCCCCCCATATGGGAGGATTTGAATTTTGAACAATGATCTTTTGGGTGGTAAGCAGACTGCACTACCACCAGATGACTTAAGTGGGTGAAGATAGTGATCAAATAGTAAAATGAAAAATTAAACAGAACTTTGTTACCAACAAATAGAACACAAAATGTTCTAAAGCGTATAGCGATCAAACATTGATAGAATGATTGTTAATCGATTAACTGTATGCATGCAAAATCATGAATGTGTAATTAAACTAAGGTGGCAGAGACAACCATAAAACTTCGATTGCTTTGTATGTCTGGTTACAGTCCATCACTGAGCAACTCAGATGAGACCAATTGTTTTCCACCAGTGTGCTCTCTCATCAAAACAATGTAGAAAGAATGAAGTTATAAATTTGTACTTTTTTGGGCGGAAAAGAAGGAGTGGGTAATTAAACCGAGACGGCAGAGATAACAATAAAACTACACTTTACTTTGTCTGATTACAATCGATCACTGAGCAAATCAGGTGACCAGATTTTTTTCCACAAGAGTGCTCTCTCATCAAAACAGTATAGCAAGACTGAAGTTATAATTTTGTAATTTTTTGGAGAAATGGAGATGGATAAATGAATGACGTGTCAAACAAGTCTATTGTGCATCCTCACTGCTTTTCCCAATTATGATAAATTCTCACTACATGCATGCCATCATAAATAGATCAACAACAATGTATTATATTACAATTCAAATATCCAAACTTTACTAATGGCCACCAAATATCATGCTAATGAAAACATTGCTAACCTCAAATGTTGTTCGGATACATGAAAACTCACACTTTGCTTCCCTGGTAGATCAAAAACAGTACATATCAAGAAAAATTCACATAAAAAAACTTCTTCCGAATTTTTATAGGATGCGAGTAAATATCCACAACCTACCATCGAAATTAGCGGCAGATTGGACTTGAAGTCGGCGGGCACAATTCCAGTATTTCCATGGGCGCGGGTGGCCTTTCCCCAAATGCACTTGCAATGTGCCTAGTCCTTCTTCGTTTTAGCCTTGTAGATGTACGCCAGACGGCAGCCTCTTCCCGAAGTACCACCACATGTCCTCCCGCGTGGTCACGACCTCGATCTGGATCATTGACGTCTTCTAGTACTAGTTCGACTTCGATCAACCGCAAATCGTATCCAAGATCGCAACTTTAGGGATAGCAACAAAGCAAAATTGACGTAAAACGTCGGAATCGCAAAACATAACCTCCTGTATCCGCGGATCTTATCGCGGACGTATAACCTGCGAGAAAAGGGATCAAAAGCGTCAGAAAACAAGGTCGGATCGGGAGAGATGGGAGGACTGGTGGCGGCGGGATTGACGGAGAACCTTGACGCACTCGCCCTGCCTCTTCTCCTTCATCATCTTGGCAGTCGCTTCTCTGCCGCTCGACGCCGGGGGTACACGAAAACAGGGAAGCCGAGGGTCGTGCTTTTGAAGGAGAGTGCTAATGGGCCGCTTAGAATGGGCTTGGATTCCGGAAAATGGGCCGCATTGGATATCTTATTGAAAATATTGCTTAAGCACAGGAGAACAGGTAGACTATTGATAAGGGGTCAAGTTCTTTCAGATAGTGATATTGATCCTGATCCGTTTCGTACGCGATATCACCCCTATGCCACACAATGGATGTAGACCCCCTAAAAAAAGGCGTGAGAAATCGCGGAAAGCGGGCAGACGTCGGGACAGACTATACTATACAATTTCTTTTCCCTTTCCCTCGCTCCTCCAGCCTATGATTCACATTTCGAACAGGCATGGATACATCATCTATAGGATCACTTCCATATTAAGAGTGATTTGTGGATTTGATACGTGCTACTGTGAAAAAAGATGCGTCACGTGCGGGGAAATTAGTGAATTGGATCGAGCTACTTTGAAATCTGATGGTCTTTTTCGTAGTAGTCCAAGGGGCTGGTTCACTTTTGGGCATGCTGCGTTTGCTTTGCTCTTCTGCGCAATCAAGACTTGGATCTTTCTTTTCCGGACTTCCTAAGATCCCAACTATCTATCTCCTCTATATATGTTCTGTTATGTTCCAAACAAAGAAGAAACCAGGTTCTTCGAAGATGCCTAGTGCTGCGTCTAGCTCTTCATAATGTTAGTTTGAGGATATATAAATGCCTCTAAATTCTATCAAAGTTTTCATAACCTTCAAAGACATTTGAAAATCTGAAAGTAGACGAGGAAAAAGATTCATTTGCCCGTCTAGTGAGGGAAGAAGGTCTTTAGATCCGCTGATGTCGTTTGCAAAAACCTGACTCGTAAGCTAGTGAAATCGATCTACATGCCACTAGTCTATGGTAAGACAGTGCTTAGTTCCTCTTCGCCCATTTTCCAATCCCAATTCAATATATCAATGCTATTCTATACTAATTTTGTTAAAAAAAGCGATTCTATACGGCAATCAGTTAGCTAGGTTGTCTCCCGCCCAATCTTCCTCCAACAATATACTACGTACCGAGGCGAGTACTTAATTCCTCTATTGATTGGCTTATTGGAAATGATTGGCAGGATTGGCCCTCCTCTGACGATGATCTGATGGAAAGGTCAGCCTCAGTGCTTATTATAGATAGTAGATATGATGAGGGTCCGTGAAGTCTGGCCAAGCAATCATCGCGACAAATGCCTTCCCACAATCTCGACGAGCTTATGGGATAACGTTTGAGCTATTTGAGATTGACGTTCGAATCGAAGAAGAAATTGATTTTTGCGCATCATCCACGTCAGAACCCGAGCCAAAGCGTGTATCTGTTGATACGAAGTATTCCGGCGATCCTCACGATCCAAGTCCGAGCTGTTGGAATTGGAATAGGTTCGGCAGCGGATCACAAAATCTTGGCCATCTTCTCTATCTAATGAATGAGGAATCCGTTTTGAAATCGTCCGCCCTGCACCCACCCCCCGAGTATATGATGCCTGTTGAATCATACAAAGGTAGATTGATAGAAAAGCAGGGAGAGCGAAGGAAGAAGGACCGTCTCCTCTCTGAGAATCTGATAGAAGTTGCTATTTGATTTGTTTATTTATTTTAGAAACTATCGTGAATATTACTTGTTAGCAAGATTTGTCTGGAAGAAAACGTCGCACTTCAATTGGACCCTAGAATAGACCTTGCCCTAAGAAGGTTTTTTGCTTCAAAATAGTTAGCCCAATATCAACTTTTGATCTCAGACTCGAAGGCAGAAACAAGGGCAAGCCAGAAGGTAGTAGGAACAGCTTGGGTGATGATATTATAGATCACATGCTCAAATAATTGACTTTTTGAATCCATGCCCATCAACCAAATGTTATTCCAATATGTTCAGCCCATACCCATTCATATACTTCCTCTTGGCCGTTGGATCTTGACCTTTTGCTTTGAGTTATGGAAACAACCTCATTACAAAAATGACTCATATGATCTACTTGATAATGATTCTGAAACATTGCATGTATTTACCATAACGATCCTCCATGTTCGAACAACCCAACGTAAGCTTCTCGCATCACTCTTCCACATTCCGTCCTAAGAGGAGTTTCTTTCGCCCTTCCTCGCTATCCAATCTCAATACAAGCTACTCAACTTGAATGAGTCCCTTTGGACTCTCTGTGCAACACTCGATATTGTGTCCAAGTGAGCGATGGCGCTATGTTATAGAGTCGAAGTAAAGATTGATGAATTTTATTGCATTAGACTTATTTCCTTGATATCCTCGTGTATCTCGTAGAATTGCATCGTTCTCGAAAATGGCAAATGCAGTTTCTTGTTTGTCTACTTGTCATTTTCTTTCTTTCACCCTTCCAGGAATATGAAGGGAAAAATCGACTTCACATGTGCTCGTTTATAACGATTCTAGTTGAAAACTTCTCATGCTCTTGTGATCTCAGACAACATATTTGTGAACTCGCGGTCACTTGTTATCACTTTCTTTCTTTTTATGTGGTTGTAATTAAAAAGTGACGCTCGGGAACCTTTTAAAGTAAAATTTATATCCCGTACCTTCCTACAACCCTCTTTCATAACTCATCTTTCCACGCGATGTTTCTTCTTCTAGCATCATTTCAGGAAAGCTCTCCAAAACTATGAAAACCCTTAGTCGCACACTAGCTTTTTCTTTAAAGTGTTTTTACACCGTAACTCCTAAGATCTCATCCAGTTATAGCGCTACACTCACATTCCTTGTAATTACGCCACAACCTCTACAATCTTACTATGCTTAACACATATGTCCTTGTAAACATACCGCACTATAATATTTAACATGAACGCACAAGTTATTGTATAATTATAAAAATTTACAGAGATTACGGTGTAATTGGGTAATATTTTTGGGATTGTAATGTAAAAATTCCTTTTTTTTAGAAAAATACACACACACGAAATATCTCCTCCACATGAAGAACATAAAATAAAACAAACAATGATAGAAGAGGGAAGGTAGAGAACAAAAACAATTAGGATTGTTCATACCTAACAAACACATAGAAAGGCACCCCAAGCATAGTTCTTATTCCCCAACCCACACCTTTGGCATACATATAATATATATAATATATATGGAATGGTATTCCTATTCTTAAATATCTTGTAGAACACCCTCCAACACATTGCCTACGCATATATTCGTGTAACCACTTTTCCATTCTCAGCTTGGGAGCTCATATCCCCAATTCCTCATATAATCACACGTTCCATTTTTGGAAACTATCGTTACCTCGAGTATAATTTAGCGATTAACAAACATTTTAGAAATTTAAATATTCTATTTACGGATATTAAACATGAGGAAATCTAAATTATTATTAATGAATAGTGGTCACTTTGCTATCATCCATTCGAGTGCTCCACGTCAGATGGTCCCTTTCACCAGTAGATGTGGGACACGTCAGCACCAAAGAATATCTCAGCCAAGCCATTCACACGTGAGATGTACAAGGATAACCTATTAAATAATATTATACGTGTTAATTTGCACGATACCCCCTCACAAGAAATAAAAACCGGATACGCACATTGGGAGAATAAATAGTTTGGAGCTCTCTATAAATATTCCTGTAATAAACGCCGGAAAATGCGTGGAATTTATATATTGTTACATGTAGCCTTAATCTCATCTATAAATTATACTTAGAGATAGGGATGAAAACGGATACGGATATATCCGAATATCCGCTTACCATATTCAAAAAATTGCCGGATACGGATATCCATATCCGAATCTTAATGGAATACGGATCGAATATGGATATAGGTTGTAAAAATTTTTCGGATACGGATATGGATATGGTAATGGATTAAATATCCGAATCCGGATATCTGAATACAACAATTAATGTTGTTTTATATATTAGTTAATATAATATTAGCCACAACCTCATGTTATTATATTAGTATTATATAATACAATATATTAATGATATTAATACATTTTCTTTTGCTTGGGACCGGACACAAACAAAATTTACAAAAAACCTATCTCTCCTTTTTTGCTTATGTCAAGAACGTGGGTCATCTCGACGATTCCTTTTGTCATGATGCAACTTATTTGTACTTCATTGTCCTTTTTAAAATCATTATGAACTTTGATAAAAATTCATTTTGTTTTCGTATGCAGTCTTTATTCTATCTGTATTTAGATTCCATGTTTATTGGGACCATATTTGGGTTCACTCTTTATTCAATTCATATTTGGATCCGCTCTTTATTCGATCCATATTCGGATCCGTTCTTTATTCGATTTATATTCGGATCCGATAAATATCCGATTCGAAGTCGTATTCGTATTTTTAAGGATATGATTTCCTTAATGCATATCCGAATCATATCCGTATCCGTATTTGTATTCGATAGAGATAAACATATCCGATCCGTATCCGGTACATTTTCATCCCTACTTAAAGATGGAAGTTGGAATTCTTGAGATTAAATTTTCCCTATTGAGTGCGTCCAGAGATTATTATAATATCGAGAAAAGGTTTCATTGTCACTGAAGCATCATCCATCGAACATTGCCCTACGTTCGAATATTCCATTTTCCACATTCCCTGTCTGCAATGGGAATTATACTTTGCAATCCAATCCACACTATACGCTCGGAGCAAAATGCTTTTTTTAAAAAAGGGGAGAATTTTCATTTTGACCCCAAGGCATGTTGGATTTCCGATCCGCTCCTTCTAACTTTGAAAAAGTTACAAATCGCACTCCTGAGCATTGCAGGTCGCATTGAGGATAACTTCTCAAGTTATACCGTCGTTCTTCACGTTGAAAGTGAAAGAGGGCCTTCCCCTATCTTCCTCTCCCAGGTCATTCAAATCTAGGAGCAAGAGAATCCAAAGAAAAAAAACCCGGTATGCTAAGATAGTGTTCGTGCTTTCCAATGTAATAGACTTGGAGAATTATTGGAGAGACCGAGCCTCCTTCGGAAAAAAAGTGTGTGAGGTACTAGCTAATTAACTAAGTTGCTCGGTAGGTGCGGCAAGTCTGACCATTTTGAACTTTTATGTGTTATTGAACAATAATGTCAAGATACTATTGCCTTTCGGTCCAAAAGTTGGCATCTTATCTACAACCATTTCTTGTGCATTTGCCCGTGTATGCGGAGTACGCCCTCATTTTATGCCCGCGATTGCTCTCTCACCCTGTTCCTTACATCAAACAACATGATTCAAGGTCTGGATATATCTAACCTCAATGCAGTGCTACCCCCATGCCACTCATCTCGACATCTATCCGAGTAAACCTGACTTCGCATCAGAAAGTAGACATGCATCAAGATGCGAGCAAATCAATCATGGGCCTCATCAAGTAAACCCATCTCCAAGTTTTGTTTAAGCTCGGGTCGTCATAGTTGACCCTCAATACCGCTCAACCTCAAGTTGAGCTTAGGAGGGTAAGGGCGACCTACCACGGAAGCGACAATCTAGAGGGAGAATCTGTACTCTGGTGGTCTAGAAGGAGTGATTCATGCTTCGAGGATCTCATTGTCGACACTCAAATCGGGTTCCTTGTTGAAACGCCTCAACTCTGCCGATTTCAACACTCTTTATACAATACTCCCATGGTAGAAATTGTCGACTTAACTAACAACGACATACCATGACTTAATTAAATATGCCATTTCAAGTCTCAACCCCATGCTCAAGCTACGACTGCATTGTTGGCTAGTCCCCTAAGCAAATACTACGCACTTCACTGACGATACGAGAACATGTAAAAGACAATATATCAATGTTCGACCAAAAGAAGAGCAAATCACACGGGGGAGGGGGGGGAGCACGACTATGATTCGATCTCAAAACGGTCTCCCAATCACTACCAGCAAAGTACCAAAGCTGGATCATAATTACATCATTCGATTATCTGTTAAATCGACACCCTTCCCATGGTGCTTCAACAACTAGCTCCTAAATGATGCTTGTGGACACTAAAAATGTCATTTTCCTAACCATCTACAAGGATTCTTACACGACGATCCCCGCAACCTTTTTCAGTTGCATGATGAACCCCTACAATATTTCCAATCACTCTATTACTCCTGTAATTGCATCAGGAAGCTGATAATAAGGAACTCTTACACGGCAACCCTCAGACAAGAACACACATGCTAAAAAGAATGAAATTACTAGGGTCACGGTGTAATTAAAAAGAATACAGGACTGTGATGTTATTAGACAATATTTTTGGGGTCATGATGTAAAAATCTCCCATCAATTATACTCCAATTTTATGTCTCTGTCTCCCTCTCCCACAGTTCCCACCACTGCCGAGAGGCGGATAAAAAACGACACTCCCCCACGAGCATCACTGCCTCCTTTATAAATACGCTTCCACACCACCCCGCCTCTCCACTCCCTCCTCCAAAACCCCTCCCCTCTGATCCCCAAATCCCTAAACCCGATGGACCACTACGCTCTCCACCTCGCCCTTGCCGCCCTCGCCGGCGCCTCCGTCGTCGCCGTCTCCGCCTACTTCATGCACCGCAAAACCCTAAACCAGCTCCTTGACTTTGCCCGCGCCGTCGAGAAGGAGCGCACTCGGGAGAGGGGAGCCGCCGCCGAGGACGACGGGGATCCGCAGCAGCAGAGGCGGCGGCCGGCCGCCAGGAAGAGGGGCTCTGCGACGGGGTACTACGAGAGGAGCTCCGTGTCGTTGCCCGACGTCTCCACAGTGGACGGGTGGGAGGATAGGGAGAGAAAGGGCGCCGGGGAGGCAGACGCGGACATGGCGATCCCCCCGGGGTTGCCCAGGCTGAACATGTTGCATGACGGTGAGTTTTTTCGTGCTGTTTTTTATGTTGAAAAGATTTAGTTTTTTTTGGTGCTCGCGTGGGTGTTGTGGTTGATCAATGGGTCGGAGGAATAGTAAGGAGTGCGAATTTTGGAGTTTTAGGCGGATAATTGGTTTTTGAATAAACAATCTGTTTGTGGAAGAAGAATCGAGAGTGAAAAAGCAGTTTTTATAAACCGAAGAATAAAGTCGTTACTTTTGGGATTTCGTGTGCCTGTGGGTGTTTGATTTGGGGAGTAGGAGAGGAGGAAGAGGATGGAAATGGAGTGAATTAAGTGAATAATTAATTTTATATAAATGTCCTCTTTATGGAAGAAGAAGCGGTGATGAAATGAATTTTTATGAAGGCTCAAGTTGTTCAATCCAGTGAGTTATTTTTTACGACCCAGTAGTTATTTTTGAACTTTGGTTACTCTGTGCCCTTGTGGAGGGATTGATTTGGAGATTAGGAGCAATGAATGGGGAATTGGAGGCAAATCATGTGCGACATATTTGCGCAAGAAGAATGAAGGTAAATGAATGCAACTAGTAAAAAAAGGATAAAATTGTTCCATTCGAATTCCATAAGGTGGGATTTTTTGATTGATTCACAGATAGGACCTTCAACCATGACAAGAGAGACTGGGAGTGGGAATTTTCAATAAATGTGAGCCGCCCTTGTCAAAACTGACGTTCATTGGCGTATACGTGGCAATGGTCTATTTATAAGTTTTGGACAGTTGGGACACAGAGAAGATTGGGTTGTATGTATGTGTGGGCATTAAGCATTAATCACGAATTTGTATTGGGGAAATGCATTTAGTGAAGAGTGAAAGCTACATAGTCTGGTGAGTTTTTTTGAACTCCTAATGGGGAGAGATCAATATGGGGCATGGTTTTCCCCCAAAAGTTGTTTTTTTGGGAGAAGTGCGCACAAGCAACACTATAAAATGGCCATGGTTTTCTAAAAGAGGAGTTCCTGGAAAAGTGCACAAGGGGGCCAGACTGAACAGCACATGGCAACAAAGCTCTGACGTGCATTAGTACAAATAAAGGCACAAGAGTCTTAAGCATTAGTTTTTTTAATTAAATAATCTGTACCGTCTATTGGGAGAAGTTGTCTCTAGAACTGAAATTTTTATTAGGAAAGTACTGGAATCTGGATACATAGATTTTCCCAGCTAATGGGATGATATCCATATTGGACCTGGATCAAGAAATTGTGTGTGGAAATGCATTTAATGCAGAATTGAAGGCAGGGCCTGATTATGTGCTTGGTCTCTATATGAATGTATACGACATACACGCTCTAGTTAGGGGACTGAATTCACATATGCGGCCACATATGCGATCACATAGATCGTATTTTTGAATTGTTCCCATGAGCTTCTGATCCAAACTTCAAGCCATCGGATTATAACCAGCAACTCCCCTAGAAAAGCTCAATAAGGGCAACTCTATATAAGCCAACTACAACTGAATTTAAATTGTAGTGATGCCTTCCCCCTAGACCGTGTCTTCGTGATCATTTGTGACAAAGGCCGGGTTTCCGAGTATTGACCTCTGAGCCCGAGGCATCGTCAAAAATCTCCACCAGTGCACTGACTGACTGACCCTTTGGTGCATGTAACTTAAATCCCTGCACAAAACAAATGTATAGTTTACATATTGAAACAGTGGAACCTAAACTTCGCCAGGTGGTCATATAGTGATCAGGAAACGAATTATTGCTGCAGCCTCGAAACACCCCTGAAAAGAAATCATCCATTAATCAGAATGAATAACATGGGTGTCAGCAGGCAGTCCCTGTTTCACCATTGTCTAGGTTGTATCCGCCCTCCTTGCAGTGATTCATTCACCAAAACAGAAAAGGTCACTGTTGTGACACATCTTTTCATCTAAGCAAGCTATGTTGGAGAGAAGTTCACGCCCTTAAATATTGCCGATATTCAGCAATATTTCGATGATATATTGATATTGCCGAGTTGATGATTTTCGAAACCGTGCCATGCATCTTTTTCTCAGATATTGTTCCCGTACTGGTGATATTTCACCCATCTTTGCTCCTAATTTCACTCCATATTGTTGAATTAAATTTCTTGGATATTAGACGTTGACATATCTCTTGATTTTTTTCATCTTTTTATTTTTTAAAAAGAGATATTTTCAGGTCGTGTTTTAATTAGTCGAATTCGGAATGATGCGCTTAGAAGGAAGACTAGTGCTGTTCCAATGTAGAATAAGATGAGAGAAAACAACTTAAGATGGTTTGACCATTTGTGAAGGGGGTCGGCTGATGTGTCTGTAAGGAGATGCGGGATTTGGGATGTTGAGCCAGTTTAAGAGAGGACGAAGAAGGCTTAAGAAGTAATAGAGTGAGACTTGTCGAAGGGATCTTAGTTACTTGAATCTAAGCTCGAAAATGTCCCAAGATAGATCTGAATGGAGGCAAAGAATCCTTGTAGCAGACCCTACTTAATGTGGGAAAGTGCTTTGTTGTTGTTGTGTGTTTTAATTAGTCATTTTCCTTTTATAAGAAGTCATAAATCTACGATCTGTATATAAACCCAACTACAACTGTATCGTGCTAATGACATGATGACGTTCAATAGCTATTCAATATAGACCTTCAAATAAAATTATTCGGAGTACACGTACTTAACGTGACATCAACACTTTTCGACATACACATATATATGGTCGATCATTTATAGATGTTTGTAAGCGAATGTAACATCGTATTCTCCTTTATAACAAGAATATATGGAGTAGCCTTTGTGAACTATAAAACCATGTCATCCTATATGACATGGGAGAATTTTATCGAATATGGATGCTCGATCACCACTTCAATGATCTGGTGGTAGTGCAACGTGCCAACCACCTAAAAGGCTAGGATTCAAATCCCCCCTTGGGGGGTTGCGTTAGGTAGCTGACAACCAAAGTAAAAAATTGCCGGATCTTTCAACATCCATGTAGCTGGCCCTATTTTAAGTGGAGAAGGCTCTGTCATTTTTTTATTTATTATCAGTAACAACTCTTTATTTTGTTTTGTTTTTATCTCCATTTTTCTATTTTCCTTATTTCACAGGGAACCGTCAGGCAGCTCCACCAAATTCAAACAAGAAAACTGCACATCATATCCGAGCAACTTCTCCCAAGTCTCCCGTCACGTGTGCTAGTGCCTTCGAAAGTATGGAAGGGTCAGATGAGGAGGACAATGTTCAGGGCAATGGGAAACTTGAAAATGGTTATTTGCTTCCTAACGGAAACACTGTAAGCCCGCTGATTGTTGTTCTTATTGACATTGCTTGTATCTTGATTGCAACTTATTGCATATCCTTGGGAATGCCCCCTATATATTTTGAACATGTTGGTAGATGGATTTTATTTTCTTGTTATGCTCTTTAACTTATTTTGAGTAAATTTGATCATGTCTGATGGAGCCTTTTGCCTCTTCATCAGCAAGAAGATGGGGAGTCTAAATTTGAGGTTTTGCCTGATCAAATCAATTCCAATGGGAATTCTATTCCTTTGGCTGCTAGCAATATGATACGATCCCACAGTGTATCAGGTGACCTGCATGGGGTTCAGCCTGACCCAATAGCAGCTGATATTCTCAGGAAAGAACCAGAGCACGAAACATTTATTAAGCTGAGAATCACTCCCATAGGTAGCTAAGATTTACAATGCAAATTCTTCGAGAGAATCAATAGTCATTGATGAGAAGTTAACTTCAAGGAGGATTTTTATGCAGACTGATGTTCCATGTAACTTTTTTTTCAGAAACTGCATCAACGGATGAGGCAGAGGTTTATATGACTCTCCAGGATTGCCTCCAGCTGCGAGAAAGGTATTTATATCGGGAAGAGATCCCCCCTTGGGAGAAAGAAGTCATCACCGACCCCAGTACCCCTAAACCTGATCCAACTCCTTTCTCTTTCACCTCTGAGCAAAAGACAGATGTGAGCATTATTCTCTATCTGAAAATTCTGATGTCATTTGTTAAATATCTCAAGTTGCACATTTTGACTTAATATTTTGATGACACATTAACACTCTTAATTCACCAGCATTATTTCCAAATGGAAGATGGGGTTGTTAATGTATATGCAAGTAAAGATGGTAAGGTTGCAATTACACCTCTTTTAAATTAGTCTCTCTTGTGATTGGAAATTTATCATTCCATGTTTCTGTTTTTTTTCCAGCAACCGAGAAACTTTTTCCTGTAGCTGATGCTACTACCTTTTTCACTGATTTGCATCGCATCCTTCGACTTATTGCTGCTGGAAATGCTAGAACTGTATGCCATCGGCGGTTGGTTCTCCTAGAGCAGGTAACAGATTACATCCCAAATATTGAATTGAATAGTATTACATGTTTGTTGTGCTTTCTCGTATAATCTGCAGTCAAGTAAACAATAAAAAGTTTTCATACTTTGATGACATTTAGAAATTCAATATGCACCTGATGCTTAATGCGGATGCTGAATTTCTTGCCCAAAAGAGTGCCCCGCATCGTGATTTTTACAATGTTAGAAAGGTTGATACTCATGTGCATCATTCAGCATGCATGAACCAGAAGCATCTCTTGAGGTTTATCAAGTCAAAATTGAGAAAGGAACCTGATGAGGTAAATATGGAAACTATCATTCACCTCACCAAGAAAAGAATAAAAGCAGCTGTGTTCTTTGCATATATTATCTTAAACCTTTTGTTCAGGTTGTTATTTTCAGAGACGGAACATATCTAACTTTAAAAGAAGTTTTTGAGAGCCTGGACTTGACTGGGTAATTTTTTCATTTTCACATGATTTGATCTTTGCAGTGATAAATATTCTATTCTGATGGTGTATTTTATTTGTCTTTCCTTTTCTGATCAAAACAGGTATGATCTAAATGTGGACCTGTTGGACGTTCATGCAGACAAGAGCACATTTCATCGTTTCGATAAATTTAACCTAAAGTACAACCCATGTGGCCAAAGCAGGCTTAGAGAAATTTTTCTCAAGCAAGACAATTTAATACAAGGTAGGTTTTCAGCTTGTTGACAACATGTATTTGATTTTGCACTTGCAAGAATTTATTATATTTTTCTTTTTTCTTGTGCAATTAATATCCCTTGTGATGTAATAAACATTTATATTTAGAGGTGTGCATTTTTCTGTATGAATCTTGTTCCTTTTACACATTTGCTGGATATAAGGATCATATTAAAAGTAAGAGTAGTTTTTTTATGTTTGTTTTGCTGGAATGCTTACTAGTATATAGCATGTCATGACCTATATTTTTCAAGTTCAAAGGTAGTTTAACCGTGCAAGCTATTTTTGTACACTTGTTTGCTGCTAAACTTGTTAAAGAATGTCTTATTGGACCCGCTTCATATGATTTTTATCGACTTCTTGTAATTGTGTTTGGTTAGTGTTACTTTTATATTTTAATAATATGGTTATAGAACAATTCAATCTATTTTGCAGTTAGATGTCATTGTAATGAGCATTTATCTTTAGGAATTGTTTTTCTCCCTTTTATTGTGTTGTGACTCCATCCTAAATAAGCTACATTACCTTTTTATTTTTTGTGATTAGCCCAAACCATTATAGTTGATTTTCTTGAATGTGGTATTTTCTCTATCAGGTCGTTTTCTCGGTGAACTTACAAAGCAAGTCTTTTCTGATCTAGCTGCTAGTAAATACCAGGTACTTGTTTTTACTATGATTTTCCTGTAAGCTATAAGGATACACACACACACACACATATATATATATATATATATATGAGGGCCCTTCCAATGAGGTGCACCTTTCCTGGGTGTATGGAAAGCCCATCACGAGATCCGTTAGATCTCGATCTAGCGGTTCTTCATCCAAAAGGGTATTTTAGTCCATACATTTCCGTTTTAAATTTGAATTTAATTTCGAATTTGGAATTTATTTCGTCTTTATATTTTTCCATTTTTAGCGTGCCTGATTTGGTATTTTTTGTTGCCTTTTAGTTGCTGAATTTTCGCCAACATGGTAGCATTTTCGCGCAATGTAGAATAGCAGGTTTCTTTGTAAAATTCCGCTTGATATTGTAAAACTGCATCCTACATTGTAAAATAAAATCACAATTAGTAATATTAATATTATAATAATTGTAATTTTGATAACACTATTGTAAAAGATCATGGACGTTTTGTAAAATCTGTATGAAGATTGTAAATCCATCAGATCCTATTATATGCGTTTTTCACAAATGCCAAGCATCTTTGTAACTTTCGAATCCCTGTTATAATTTTGCATCCTGCATTGTATAATAAGATCACAGCTAGTAAAAAAATGATATGCAATTGTAAAATACGATCTGAGATTGTAAAAAAAACTCGGGATTGCAAAACAGTCTCAGATTGCAAAATAGTCATTTATATTGTAAAATACGATCTGGGATTGTAAAAAAACACTCGAGATTGTAAAATAGGTCATTATATTGTAAAAACCTGGGCACGCCCTCCATCTCCAGCATCCTCTCTACCCGCACCTCCTCCTCCCTTCTCCTCCACGACCCACCTCCTCCATGCACATCCTCCTCCACCCACACACCTCCGTACACGCTCTCCTTCAACCTTCTCCTCCATGATCCACCTCGTCCAAAAATCAAAAAATCTATGTGGTGCATATCCGATCTAACCAAAAAAATCAAAACAACATTTTGGTTCCACAAAAAATCAAAAAATCCATGTGGTGCATATCGGATCTAACAAAAAAAATCAAAATAACATTCTGGGATTGCTTCACCGAGTGGATCAACCTGGATTACACGCCATACCTCTCTACAATCCATAGTCATGAACGCATACCGTGCCGGCCGGATCTCCAGTAGCCATGAACCGTCGAGAGACTTTCGTCCGGGATTACACGCCATAATCCATAGTCATGAATCTCGTGCAACCATCCGGATCGAGAGAGAGAGAGAGGGCGAGTAAGAGAGAGAGAGAGGAGATAATTGAGGAGAGGAGATAATTGAGGAGATATTAATTGGATTCTAAATATAGAATATGTTAAAATGACTATAATGGGTTTTTCAACATTAAAAGTAATTAAAAATGGCCTATTAATGATAACCATCGGATTGATTGCGGATGGCTGTGATGGCGGGCTTTCCATGCACCCAGGAAAGGTGCACCTCATTGGAAATATCTCCATATATATATATATATGCATTGAGTCGAATTACTTGCATCTTTCCCCGTCATCCATATTGTTTCCATCGGAAAGTTTGCCTACGACACGATTAAAATCAAGTTTGATAATTAAGGCAATATTTCGATCAAATTTGTTTTGGATATTCGGTAATATGGATCGTAAAACACTGTAGAGATGTGCAATAAGCCGCTATTGTTTAAGAATGATATGCAGCTATACATCCATGGCAAGTAATGCCTAGATTTTTTTACTTCAATTTGACCTAACTTCGAGGGAGCACAAGTACGAAGTCAATAGACACCACACCAATTTAAGATTTCAAGGGTTAAAGTGATAGCTGACCATCTTTTCAATTTGTGGGTGCTGTGCCATTCAGAAGAATTAGTTTGATTTGCTGCTAGCCTGCTATAAGCACCTTTTTCCTTGCAACAGAGATCACTGCCATTGATCCAACCCCTTATCATAATCTTGTTTGTAGAAGTAATATTCAAAATGGATGTTCTTTTTTTGTTTGTCTAGGCCATGTGGGAGAGAGACACTACATAAAGTGAATATTCTATTTTTATATACATCCCATGACATATAAGCCCTTGAATTATATATAGGCTAGCCGTAAATAAATTTTCTTTTTAAAAATGTATATACGATTCAAATATGCTTTTATAAAATTTGATGTTAGTTTGCATAAGTCATGGTAAATTTGAATTTTAACATTTATGGTTGATACAATAAAATTTTCCATGAAATGAACATTTATTTGTGAGGTTAGCAAATTTGATATACTTGAAACCAATGTTCTAAAAAATGTGAGGTGTATCGAGGCATTTTCCTGGTATCGTCTCGAGACGTGTCGAGGCGTAAGCCTCACTCCAGAAACAAAAAAAATTCGTAGAACACGATAATTAACCGTAATTACATTCTGCAAGTTCTAGAAATTAAATAGCTTTGATTAAAAAATATAACTCCATAACATTTCACAACTAATTTCATGTTTTAAACATCCAAGATGCTAAATTATCTCAAATCCTCAAAAACAATAACAAAAGTTCAAAACCTAAATAATTTGACCATAAAATATATGAACGGCTAATAAAGCAAATGCAAATATAAACAAATTATCAATGCATCTCTAAACATTGATGTCACATCTCTAAACAAACAGGGGAAGAGGAGGTCTAGGATGGAGGAGCGGAGCGAGGGTTTCGCTGGTGACCCCATAGGGGGTGGGGGTTGGGGGTTGGGTCGAGGTTCGCTCAAGGTATGCGTGCCACAGGTCATACATGGGGGCCGGTCGCCATCGTCCTTTCGTCAATCCTTTCGGGGGGGCTGCTTTCGTTGTGGCTCGGTGGGGCACTGGGCGCGACAGTGCCGGGAACCTGTGCGGTGCTTCCTATGTCGGGGCTTCTCGTACACTACTAGGTCGTGTCCGGTGACGCAGGGAGGTGACTAGGCTGTCATGATGCTGATCGGGGAGGGTAGGGGGCCGGGGGTGCTGTTCCTGGGATCGTCTGATGTAGGTGCGGTCTTAGCGGCTCGGTTTCATGGAGACATTGTGCACTTAATCCCTTGGCAAGTGGTGGCAAGGGGGCTTACCCGTACTGAGGCGGGGGAGCTGGTGTTGTGGTCTAGGGAGGGGCAGTTATTGTGTGGCGCTGGTTACAGGCTCATGATGGAATGCTGGAATCAAAGCCTTTGGGCCCGTTTTGTGTGAAGGGCCTCCCGTTCGTCGCGAGGGGTCTGTCGAAGGTACGTGACCTGCTTCATGGAATTGCGTTGGACCGTTGGTTGATGGGGTTGAGGGTGCGGGCCTGGGCGAGCCGCTGGACCCTATCCTCCATGTGCGAGGGCTCGACCACAAGAAGCTGGGGTGTTGGGTGATTTTCTCGGAGGGGAGGTCGATGGTTTTGGAGCTCATCGCGGCGGGACTCGCATGCAGGTTCGTGGCTCGGTGCTTCGTCCGAGTGTTCGGGCGGTGGAGAGTCTGGTGGCAGAGGACGGTGGAGCATCGGCTCGGGTGGCGCAACGTTTGATTGAGGGCTCGATACACTTCTGAAAGAAGACCATCATCTTCTGTCAGGGATTCGATTCGGCACGATATCCACGGACTGACTCTTGAGGCATGTGCTGGTCGATATCCCTGCGATCTTCTCGGATACAGGTGATTTGGGAGAGGCTCGTGTTGAAGCGCCACTAGACAAGGGCGGATCTCACATAACTTTTCGCTCGGATGTTCTGAGTCCTCAACCGGCCCGGATTCCTGACCCGAATGGGTCTTCAATCTTGTGGGCATGCTCGAGGGTCCAAAGTTCTCCGGTTCCTGACTGCTCGGACTCGTGTAACTCCAGACCCTACTTCATGTCAGGACTCGCAACTGCTCATCGCCTTGGCCCGCCTTCGCTGGTTGGTGGTGGTTGTCTCGTCTGCTCCCGAATGAGGCCCGCTGGGTGGGGCGGGTCTGCCCCCACTACTGGTGGGGCATCGTCGTACGAGGGAGGGGAGGGTGCTGGGGGCTTCATGGGACCTTGATGCAGCGTGAACCCGAATAATAGGGCCACATTTTTAGTTATGTTTATTTGAGTCGTCGAAATTTTTATTTAATTTTATTTACGTTTATTTGAGTCGTCGAAATTTTAATTAAAGTAATTGAGATCGCCTGTGATATCAATCAATTAGTTGTCGAATTTTGAATTTCAAATTAGTCGGTTAGTCAGTTAATTAGTTAGAGTCAATTTAGGATAATTAGTTATTTTACTATTTTGTAATCTCATCCCTCCTATATAAAGGGATGAGGGTCCATTGGTTTTAGATAGTGAAAGTTAATAGAAAAATTGAGATCTTTATCTCCTTCTCCCTCTCTCTCCACGTGATCTCCGCGTCTCTTCTCCTCCAACCTCGCGCGACAGGCGTGCTCTCTTCTCTCAACCCCTCTATTTCTTCCACCAAAATCCACCGTTCAAAATTTTAAATTTTATCGTCGACGCGCCGAATCATTTTGCATCAATTGGTATCAGAGCATGGCTTACAGATCGTCCCCATGATCTGACAATCCGTCCCGACGTTCGCGCCGACATGTGACGAAACACCTTCATTCGTCGGAGTGTACACATCGAGCTAAAGAAGATTTCCGGACCAATTGGCAAGAATTTGAGGCCCAAGATCGATATTTCCAATCCAGATATCAAGAGTCCCAGTCCAAAGGTCGAGAGATAATGGCTAATCTCAAGGCTATGTGCGCCAAATCGAAGTCTCCAAGCACTGAACCCGAAGTTGAAGGCGAAGACCCAACCGTCCACGACGAACTGGCCGTTGTTCAGACCAGTTCAGAGGAGAAAGAAGTCGACCTGGTTGCTGTCCAGATCATCCCGGAAGAGAAACTTGACGTCAACAACAAATCGCTCGCAGTCCAGGCCGCTTCGGATCAGTCCCCATCGACGATATCGCCTCCAACGATCGTCTCGGCCCCGTTGCAGCCCTACCTCGTGATTACCACACCGTCGGCGACTAAGCCGACCCCGGTTCTCCCTCCTGCCTGCGCCTTACTGCACCGCACCCCACCGATCGTCTGCACCTCCCCCAGGGCGCGCAGCCTCGCGCCCCGCCTTCCCCCCTCGCCGTTCCTCCTCCCTCACGCATTCCCCGCACCCCTCCCGCGCCTCCAAGCACGCATCACCCACCTCAGTACCCCGCATATCCACTACAACCCCCATCGCCTTCCCCACCCGCGCCCAGTCCCCGCCGCCCGCAGCTTCTCCTCTTCCCCAACCCTCGCCGCCGCCTTCCACATTCCACCCTCTTCTCCTCACCACCGCCCCTTTCTTACTCTCCCCCTCGCGCCTCCCCTTTCCTTGGATTCCACTCGCCACCACCGCCCCTGCCCAGCCCCGCACCTTCCCTCGCCCGCGCCTTTCCCTCCTCCTTTCCTCTCCTCGCCGCCCCCCCCCCCCCCCCATCACGCGTGCTACCAACGCCATCGCCGAGTTCGAGTCGCCGCCCTTGGCCCTCCATCACCCCCATGCTCCGTCGCCTCTTATCGTGGGCACATAAAACCCTAGCAAGGGTTTTCTTGGCAAGTGAATCCCTGAAATTAAGGGATGGGGGATTGATTTGGAAGATTTACAAGGGGACCCCTCCTCCCAAAATTATTTATCAAAAGGGCCCATTGGAGGATAACTTATGCTATGGAATTCTTTCAAGTGACGGGGTAGAATATTTGCAGCCGTATACCTCAAATCAGAAAAATTACAAACGTAACATGGAAAAGGAGCGAAATGGGGAGATTCAATCTCCACTCCAGCAGATCCAGCAATTCGTCGGGAGATGAATTTTTAAAAGCGGAGGAGAGTTGATGCAGCGCGGACTCAAATAATAGGACCACGTTTTTAGTTACGTTTATTTGAGTCGTCGAAATTTTTATTTAATTTTATTTACGTTTATTTGACTTGTCGAAATTTTAATTAAAATAATTGAGATCGCCTGTGATCTCAATCAATTAGTTGTCGAATTTTGAATTTCAAATTAGTCGGTTAGTCAGTTAATTAGTTAGAGTCAATTTAGGATAATGAGTTATTTTACTATTTTGTAATCTCATCCCTCCTATATAAAGGGATGAGGGTCCATTGGTTTTAGACAGTGAAAGTTAATAGAAAAATTGAAATCTTTATCTCCTTCTCCCTCTCTCTCCACGCGATCTCCGCCTCCGCGTCTCTTCTCCTCCAACCTCGCGCGACAGGCGTGCTCTCTTCTCTCAACCCCTCCATTTCTTCCACCAAAATCCACCGTACAAAATTTTAAATTTTATCGTCGACGCGCCGAATCATTTTGCATCAATGAAAAATTGAGATCTTTATCTCCTTCTCCCTCTCTCTCTCCACGCGATCTCCGCGTCTCTTCTCCTCCAACCTCGCGCGACAGGCGTGCTCTCTTCTCTCAACCCCTCTATTTCTTCCACCAAAATCCACCGTTTAAAATTTTAAATTTTTTCATCGACGCGCCGAATCATTTTGCATCAGACCTGGGCCTTCTAAGGGCGGCACAGTGGAGGCGGATGGCATGGTAGAGCAGTCAACAGTGGCTGGTCCCAATGCGAAGGCTGCTTTGGCTCTGACGGATCCTTTGGGTGCCTCGTTGGTGGCATTTACGAGAGATCTTGCGGTGGGCTTCTCACCACAACTGGGAATCGGGGATGGGCTCGCCAGGGTGGAGGTGCTAGGCGGGAAAGGCTCAGGTGGTGTGGTGGGGGGAGGGGGAGTTCCTATGTTGTTGCCTCGGAGCTCTAAGAAGGGGAGCCCTAGATTTGGGGCTTGCTACGTAAGGAAAGACACCCTCAGGTCTGCGAGGAAGAGGAGGGCGACCTTGTTCAACTCGATGGCTCGTGAAGGGCACCTGCATCAGTCGTCTACTAGTCCCTCCGCCATGCCGAACTGCAGAACTGCTTCAAGATCCTGGATAGGAGCGTTGCCGAACGCCTCAGGGTGGTCCCGGCCTAAGAAGTTGAGACAGATTGTTCTTTAATGATGTTGCTTTCTTGGAATGTTAGGGGATTGGGCCTCCCCGATAAGCGAATGGGAGTGCAAAACCTGGTAATGGATGCTGGTGCAGACGTTTTCCTTCTTTAGGAGACAAATTTGTCGCGGTAGCGCGTGGATGCCGTCATGCGGGGGCTGAGTGGGGGAGACTGGTTTGACCTGGCTGCGTTGGAGGCCCAGGGCGCTTCGAGAGGGTTACTCACTGGCTGGAAGAAAGATGAGTTTGAATTGTTGGCAGAGTCGAGGTCTCTTTTCTGTTTGTTCGTGGACCTGAGACAGAGAGCGGATGGTCTTTGTGTTTAGATCACGGACGTCTACGGTCCTACTGGGTCTGAGAGGGGCACCTTGGCGGCGGAGTTTGAACAATTGGGTTCAACGGTTGCAACTTGGGTTTGGATTATCGGTGGAAACCTGAATGTGACTTTGCTCCCTGACGATCGTCCGCAGCGGAATGGTGGTAGAGATCCTGGTTCGAAGGACTTATGGAGGGTGGCTCACTCCTTGGGCTTGTCCATTATTGATGCGGCCGGTTGTTCCTATACTTGGAGGAATGTGAGATCGCGATCCAAACTGGATAGATTCTTCCTTTCGCCTGATGGGATTGAGTGTTTCCCCCTATCTTGTGCTTGGGCATTGTTGCGGGCCCACTCAGATCACACTCCAATTCTCTGGTCATCCGACGAGGAGAGGACAAGCAGATTCTTCTTTCGTTTCGAGCGGAGTTGGCTCTTGGAGGAGCGTTTTAGAGACTAGAGAGGTCGTCGTTGAGCAGTGGAGAAGTTGGAACCCCGTGGGCTCGGCTGTCTCTCGGTTGATGGCGAAGCTGTGGTCATTGAGCTCCTTTCTTACTGGGTTCGAGAGGGAGGTGAAGGCTAGGCGAAGGGCTAGGAGGGAAGAGGCCTAGGCTGGCGTGGTGCGTTCGGACGGGTTGGATGATGAGAGGGGCTGGACCAGGCGGAGGTGGCGGAGAGACTTGGCCTACTTGAAGAATTGATGTTGGAGAATAGAAAGGAAGAGGTAGAGTGGAGGCAAAGATCTAGGCAAAGGTGACCGAAAGCGGGCGATGCCAATACGAGGTTTTTCCATTCGATGGCTTTTGGGAGGAGGAGAAACTGGTTGCATGAGGTTGAGATTGGGGGAGTAAGAGTTTCGGTGGAAGCGTGGATTGGATGTGTGTTGCGGGCCCACTTTGTTGAGGCGACGCAAAGGAGAGGCGGGGGCAGTTGGATGTGGATGGGAAGAGGGGTGGAGACCTTGTCTGGCGAGCAAGCAGACAATTTGGTTGGCCCTTTTTCTGAAGAGGAGGTGAAGAGAGCGATCTGGGGGTTGAATGCGGATGGTGCCCTGAGTCCGGATGGATTTCCGGTCCTGTTCTACCGCGAGTTCTGGGAGTTGGTGAAGGTGGAGGTCTTGGAGGTTCTGAATGAGTTCATGGAAGGGATTAGAGGATTTGAGAAGGTGAATCGGGCCCCTATTGTTCCTCCTTCTCAAGAAGGAGGCTCTGATGAGGGTGGAGGACTTCAGGCCTATTGCGCTCTCCAACGACCTTTATCTTATTGTGGCTAAGATTATGGCGAATAGACTCAAGGGAGTGATGGATTTCGTGGTGCTGTAGGGGCAACCGATATTTATCCCGAGACATCGGATGACGGATGGTTTGGTGATGGCATCAGAAATTTGCCTGGAATGGAAGTGATCGAAGAAGAAGGGTCTTCTTTGGAAGATCGATTACGTCAAGGCTTATGACTGCGTTGACCGAAGATTCTTGTGGGCGTCCCTTCGGCAGAGAGGATTCCCGGAGGTTTGAGTTGAGTGGATGAAGAGATGTGTCACTACCTCCTACTCTATCCTGGTGAATGGCAAACAGGAGGGGAGATTCTTTCAGTCTAAGGGGGGTGTTCGTCTGGGGTGCCCGCTGGCTCCTATGCTCTATGTTCTGGTGGCGGATGCTCTGGCGGTTCTTCTCAAGCGGGCGGTGGAAGTGGGTTGGTGTGAGGGCTTTTGGCTGGGAGACATCTCTATCACGTTGCTTCAGTATGCGGATAATACAGTCTTATTCCTTGGGGACACGGAGGAGCAGAGTTGCAACGCAGCACACCTGGTGGACATTTTTAGCCGTCTCTCTGGTCTAGAGGTCAATAGGCACAAGTGGTGGTAATTTTGTTTTGGATGGATGACACGAGGCACGTCGGATTTGCGGCGGTGTCTGAGTGCCCCATGGGAGAGCTTCCTATCTACTGCCTGGGGCTATCGTTGGTGTCTGGACAGTTTAAGAAATCTGAGTGGGATAGCGTTGTGCAAAGAATGGAGCAGAGATTGGCGGGGTGGAAGACGATCACCTTATCTTGAGGGGGGGGGAGCTGATTCTTCTGAAGCATGTGCTCTCGATCATCCCTACCTTCTTCTACTCCACTCATGAGGCGGTTCTTCTGGTCTAGACAGAAAGTAGTAGAGGTCCAGTTTGCATTTGGTGAGCTGGGACGAGGTGATGAAGGGGTGTGGTGAGGGAACTCTGAGGGTTCAGGATGTGGAATACATGAACAAGGTGTTGATTGCTAAATGGGTGATTCAGATTTGGGGCTATTCGACCACGCTGACGGCCAGGCTTGTGAGGACTATCTATGGTGTCAGGGGAGAACTGGTGGCTGGGAGAATGAGGTTGGAATCGCCGCTTTGGGCGGGAATCCAATAGTTTTTGCCTTCGGTGGCGTTGTGACTATGATGGTAACTTATTCAGATTATGGTTGGATGACTGGACGGGGGAGGGTCCTCTCGGGGACAGATTCCCAAGGCTTTTCGAAACGACGACATCGAAGGAGGCTCTTCTCTCGCAGGTGGCGGACTCGGGTACGTGGTCGCCGTTATTCATGTCGGACCTCTCGGAGCAGCACCTGGAGGAGTATGTTAGGTTGCATGTAGAGATCCCATCACCGGGTGGTCTCTCGCATGACGTCGACCATTTTGAATGGGAAAGTGGAAGGTTCTCGATAAAAAAAGCATATGAAGGGATGCGAAGAACGACGCAGAAGCAAGATGTGGAACTTATTCGAAACATGAAGGTGGTAAGGGCTGTCAAGATCCCGTGCCGGGTTAAGATCTTCCTGTGGTGTCTGAGAAGAGACCGATTATACGATAAAGCTAGGAGGGGAAGGATGTTTGGCCTGGCGGACATAGGGTGTGGTAGGTGCGAGGGTTGGTTGAGGACTCGAACCACCTCTTTTTCGAGTGCCCGCCCTCGGTGTAGGTGTGAAGGGAGGTTGCGATCCCCTGGGTGGAGGCCTATGGGACAACGGAGTTTCAGAGATTGATTCGGGCGGTAGGTGGCAACTCTAAACTGCTCCAAGCCGTTTGCCGTTCTTTGGGCCATCTGGAATGGGCGAAATGACCAGATCTTTAACAATCAGAATTTTTACTCGGAGAATAGTGTCTTATTGTAATGCGCTTTTTAGTTTTTGGGCATCAAGGTAATGTACTCTAACCGTTTCCAATGAAATAGATGCTGCGGTGACTCCCACCTTGGGAGTTGACCCTCTTTTCAATAAAAAAATCTCTTAACAAGCAGATAAATATTAAATTTAAGCATAAACTGTTGTAAGTTGTTAAATAACTCTTTTTTAGAAACGGTGGGATAGATCTCCTGAAGAGATCCATCCAAAAAATATGTATATATATATATATATAATTAAGCTAGTAATTACACCCACCAAGATTTAAAGAGGGCTCTGGCGTGCCTATGTACATTCTCGAAATAAATTCTCCGTCCCTAAAAACTACACAATTTCTAGCTAACCAAAGGGACCAAATAGTCGCACATACCTTCGTTCTCCCTTCCTCTGAGCCAGGCCACCTTCTGCAAACAGATTCCCAGAAGGTATCTCTATTGCTCCAATCTAGGCTTGTAGATGCCACATTTCTCCAAACTTCAACCAACCTTGGGCACTTAAAGAATATGTGATCAATATCTTCTGACGACTCACCACATCTTCTACACCTCTCCTCAGCACCTGGAAAAATCCTTGCTCTTCTAGATGTCGCCAGCACCTGCTCTCTCCTTAGTAATCAAAGAAACACCTTTACTCTAGAGGGAATCCTTCAGGACCAGATCCTCGCACAGTCTCTCAAGATCGTCGGATTTGAGACTGAAGGTTGGGTAGCCATAGCCTTGTAAGCCTTTTTTATCATGAAGAAACCATTCCTCCAACACCACGAGTCTCTTCCTTCCGAAGGCATCAAGTCTAGTCAATCTAGTAGATAGACACATAAAATCTTCAGCTCTTTGATCCGACAGTTTTGTCACAAAACTAGGCATCCATGATCTATTCGACCACACATCTGCCTTACAAATGACCTTGTTTGAAGCCAACACAAACACTCTCGAGTAAAGGTCGCAGAGTGCACCATCTCCCGTCCAGTCATAGATCGACCTAATCAGATTTGAGCAGATATCATTCCCGGGCCAATATCTTCAACACCCATCTCGCTCGCAGTGCCTTATTCATATTCCCAATCCAGACTCCTAGGCTGCCCTCTTCGATCGACGTAAATACCATCGACCACCCAACCAAAGCAATACCCTTATCCTTCCGAGATGACGACTAGAAAAAATGCCGCATCAGAGATTCCAATCTGTTTCGGATTCCCAAAGGCATGACCCTCGTAGACATGAAGAAGACAAGAATTGCAGATAGGATAGCCTTGATCAGGACCAACCTCTCTCCCTTCAACAAGAAAGCCACTTTCCAACCTGCAAGCTTCTTATCTAATTTCTCTATCATAGTTAACAATCAATCTGCCACATTCTCCTTGACAGCAAAGGCGGTCCCAAATAGCTAATTGGCAGGGACCTCCACGCCGTCCCCAAGATCGCGCTACAAACCACAGAGTCTGTTGTCGATAGGTTGAAGGGCACAAATGTTGACTTCGCTCCATTCACCCTCAGACCTGATAGGTCATCAAAAATGTCAATTACCGCCTTCACAACCTTGCACTCAGCTACCCCACCTTCAATAAAAAATAGGGTGTCGTCAACATATTGTAACAGTGGTACAAAATACTCATTCCTAGGGTAACCTCTGAAGAAACCACCCTCCCCTGCCACACTAGACATAATCACTAACGCATCTGCCGCCAGAACAAACAACAGAGGGGCTAATGGACAACCCTTTCTCACCTCCTCTGCTGATGGAAATAACCCCCTTCTTGCTTTCCACTTACCAACACCGAAAGCGAGGTGGTGGTGTTGCACCTCTTCATCCAGTCAATCTAAACATCCGGAAAACCTATCCTCACCAACGACATCCAAATAAACTTCCAATTCATTTGTCATGTCTTTGAGAAATCAACCTTCCAAAGGAAGCCTGTAGTTCCTCTTCTCTTCCAATCAGTGACCATCTCTGCCACCATAACTACTCCCTCAAGGAGTTGTCGCCCCTGTATCGGTAGGATGAGATCATCCAAAACATCTCGTAGACGATTAGCTAATACCTTGGCTGCTATGAGATATATAGCATTCGATAATGTAATGGGGCGAAAATTATCAAATCGCACAACACCCTCTTTCTTTGGAAGCAAGAATAGCATGATTTGTTAAGCTTCTCCAGACCCATGTTTGTATCCCTAAACTCAAACATCAGGACCATAACATCCTCCTCTATCATCTCCCAGAAGTCCCTGTAAAAAGAAATTGGAAATCCATCCGGACCTGGACAACCATCAGCGTTGAGATCAAATATTGCCCTACGAACCTCCTCCCTTGTGAAATCTGATAAAAGTGCCTTTTGTTGACCATTATTCAAGCACTTAGTCCCCTCCCGGACCATCTAGTACCAGTCGACGACAGACTCCTATTGAATCATCGAAAGTGATTTTCAAGAACCCTCCCAATCCCCCAATCTCCTTAAACACTGTGGAGATAATAAGAGAAGAATGTGTGTTTATTCTGTGAGGTCTAGGGGTCCTTATATAGGACTAAACCCTAGGGTGTTCAGGAGAGAGCTTACACAAATACCCCTGTGGGGTTACATACGGAAACAATACAAAAGGAAACAGAGGTGCATAGGGAAACAATGCATAAGGAAATAGAGTTAAATAAAGCAACAACCATATACGATAATCTCTAACACTCCCCCTCATGTTGGAGCATATTTATCAATCATGCCCAACTTGGAAGTTATTCAGAAAAGCCGCTTCTTAGTTACCGCCTTGGTAAAGATATCAACAAGTTGAAGATCTGTTGAAATGTGTGGCGTGGTTATCTTCCCTCCTCGTACAACATCTCTGATAAAGTGACAATCAATCTCAATATGTTTTGTTCTTTCATGGAACACAGGATTGGTAGCAATGTAGGTAGCTGATTTGTTATCACAGTACAAGGGAATAGGAGTGGATGTAGCGGCATTTAGTTCTTGTAGAAGAGTGAGCAGCCATGTGATCTCACATGTAGCCTGAGCCATTGCTCTATATTCAGCTTCAGCACTAGATCTTGAAACAACTGCTTGTTTCTTGCTTCTTCAACTCACCAGGTTTCCTCCTACCATCATAGCATATCCAGTTGTAGATCGACTGTCTTCAGGAGAGCTTGCATAATCGACGTCAACATATGCAATCAGATTTGTGTGACCATTTGCCCCATAGAAGATTCCACGTCCTGGCGAGTCTTTTAGGTAACGAAGTATTTGAAGTACATCTTGCCAATGGCTGTAGCATGGTTTCTCCATATATTGGCTGGCTCTGTTAATAACATAAGATATATCAGGTCTAGTGACTGTAAGATATAGAAGTTTGCCAACCAAGCTCCTATATCGTGTAGTGTCTTCAAAGTTCAAAGAGAGGATCATTTGATGCAGAATGTTTTCTAAGCTCTGCTGGAATTCCTGAGGGTTTGCACCCAAGTAGTCCAGCCTTAGCTAGTATGTCAAGGCAGTATTTCCTTTGCAACATATGTAGGCCTTTCTTAGTACGTAGGGCTTCTATGCCTAGAAAATAATGAAGTTATCCAAGATCCTTGGTGACGAATACTTTTTGCAAGAAAGCCTTGGTTTCTAGTATTCCTTGGTCATTGTCTCCAGTAATAATCATATCGTCTACATATACAACAAGAATGACAATACCAGTCCGCCGTTTCGTGACAAAGATCGAATAATCAGACGTAGTCTTCTGAAAGCTCATGGTGCCAATCTCTGTACTCAGTCTATCAAACCAAGCTCTTGGACTCTGCTTTAGTCCGTAGATGGCTTTATGAAGGCGGCATACATACTCCCCCTCGACTTCGTAACCTGGGGGTTGTATCATGTAGACTTCTTCGTCAAGCTCACCATATAGAAATGCATTCTTGACATCTAGCTGAAACATAGGCCACCCTTTGTTAACAACCACAGGGATGATAGTTCGTATGGATCCCATTCTAGCCACAGGGGAGAATGTTTCGAAGTAGTCTACCCCATATGTTTGAGTAAAGCCTTTTGCTACAAGTCGTGCCTTTAAACGATCAATAGAGCCATCAGGGGACTGCTTTGTAGTGAAGATCCGACGACATGCAACGGGTTTACATCCAGGAGGTCGTTTGACAAGTTCCCATGTTTTTCAGGACTGTAATGCTTCCATTTTGTCTTTCATTGCCATTCTCCATCCCTCATCTTGTAGTGCATTATGATGATCTTTGGGAACAGAAATAGTCATTATGGCATCTGCGTATCTTTTGTCAGAGCAAGATAACCCATTAGTAGAGGTGAAATGAGATATTGGATGAAGTTTACATTGCCTCTTTGTTCTTTGTAGAGCGATCGGAAGCTCCTGGGAACTATCCGGGGCAGCATTGGTGGGAGCACTTGAGGATGGCATAGCTTCCTGCAACAGTGGAATAGGTAAATGAACATGAACAAGATTGGATACAGTTCTTCTTTTGTACACAATTGGTGGAGGAGGAAACTGTAGTAGAATATCGGATACTGGCTGAGTGAAGAAGCTGCTTTGTTCAAAGAATGTGACATCAAGAGAAACGTAATAACGATGTCCGGTAGGATTATAACATATGTACCCTTTTTGAGTTTGAGAATACCCTAGAAAAACACATGTGATAGCCCGAGCAGATAGTTTATCAGTGGTATGAAAATTATGAACAAAGGCTGCATCCAAAAATCCGTAATGGTAAAGGGAAAGGTTTCTCCTTGGGATAAAGTAAGTTGAAAGGAGTGGCGCCATGTAGAGAAGCAGAGGGGACCCTGTTTATAAGATGATCAACAGTGAGGACAGCATTGCCCCAATATATCTTGGGAACATTCATATGAGTGAGTAAGGATCGCGCAATATCAAGAAGGTGTCTTAGTTTTCTTTCAGCAACCCCATTTTGTTGGGATGTATATGGATAAGAAGTTTGATGTATGGTTCCCTGGGAGGCAAAGAAGGTTAACAGGTCATTCTGAGTAAATTCCAGAGCATTATCAGACCGAAAGATTTTAATGGTAGTAGAGAAAAAATATGTGACATAATGAAAGAAGTTCTTGACAATGATATTAATTTCTGATCGTTCCTTTAACAGGTAAACCCAAGATAGATGACTGTAGTCATCCACAAAAACAACAAAGTACTTATGACCACTAACAATTTTGACCGGACAGGGTCCCCAAAATATCACAATGAATTAAGAAGAAAGGAGTAGTGCGACGAGACTCAGTTCTAGCATGAAAGGAAACTCTATGATGTTTTCCGAACTGACATGCTTCACACTCAAAGGGTTTTAGGTTAGATAGTTCAGGGAACATCATAGAGATAGCCTTGGCAGAAGGATGTCCCAGACGATGATGCCATAGAAGAGGGTCTTCAGAGATGGAAGTAGCGCCAACAAAGTTGGAAGTAGACGTGTTGTTGAGGTAATATAGGCCATTCCTTTCATATCCCCTACCAAAAATCTGCCTCGTCCGGATGTCCTGAAAATAGCAACAGAATTCATCAAAAATAACACGACAATGCAGCTCTTGACATAGCTTCTGAACCGATAAAAGACTGAGTGGGAAAGCTGGAGCACAATGCACATCTGTCGGTCGGAGTTTGTTGGAGAAGTCAATAGTTCCGACAACAGTAACAGGAGAATGATCGCCATTGGCAACACGAACGCTCTTTATAGTGGTAGAGGGTTGAGAGGAGGTGAGTAGACTGGCATCTCCCGTTAGATGAGTGGAGGCACGAGAATCAATAATCCATGCATGTTTGGTAACAGAGACTGAGTTGGCTACTGTACCTGAGGTAGTGGCAAGGCTAGCAGTAGCAGCAGATGCAGTCGTGTCTTTGGTTGATGGAGCAGAATCATTTAGAAATTGTCGTAGACGAGTGTATTCAGAAGCAGTGAATGAAGTAAGTTGTTCATCTGTATTCTGATTAGTTGTATCATTGTTTGTATCATGTGGTTCGTCGTCATAAGTGTTATGAGCACTTGGTTGCTTTCCAAATGTAGCCCAGCAACGCTCAGAAGGATGATTCATGCGACCACCGTGTACGCATGCAGGGTAACGACCAATGGAGAAATCACGACCACGACCTCGTCCAGATTCACGTCCACGGCCAGAGTCACGGCCGCTGCTACGACCTCGGCCTCCGGGATAAGACTGACATCCTCTGTGCCCAGATGAATAGTGGGTTGTTGTCTCCGTAGACGGATGAACCAGAGAATTTTGAGCTGGAGTTTCTAGTTCCTATAGTCGACCAAATATGGTTTCGATCGTAGGTAATTTATCTGCCATAAGAAATTGATCTTTGGCTATTTTGTACTTCGGATGAAGTCCAGAGAGGAACCTGTAAACCTGCCACTCAGCACGTTCGCCTACTTGCTTATCACAGCATGCAGGTTGAAAGATAAGAAGTTCTTCAAACATGCTTGTAAGTGTTCGGTAGTATTCAGTTAGACTGGTCTCTTCTTGATTAGTAGACCAAATTCTTGTGTATATATCAGACAGACGAGATTTGGTAGTTTTCTGGGAATATGTGTGCTCAAGATTTTCCCACATGGCTTTAGCAGTATCTTTATATAAAAGATTGGCAGCAATATTTGGATCTACGCTATTTGTCATCCAAGTAATTACCTGGCAATTGTTGACAAACCGGCTTTCATAATCTGCATTAGTGATAGAAGGAGGAGTCTTTGTGAGGATGGCACTCTTTCTTTGGCCACCAATAAATATCTTGAAGGATCGAGACCCGAGAACATAGTTTTCGCCTTTCGGAGCCTTTCAATTTGATAGATGTGCCTTGTATCATCAGAGAAGAAGGATGATACATAGGCTTGGACTCGATTGACGTCATGATAGCCTCTCTAGGTCAAGAAAAAGTGACCCAGATGCAGTTGTAGTTAATGTAGAACCTTCTTAGTTGCACATCTTTGTAGAGTAGTGAAGGATCTACGCCCTAAACCAAGGTTTGAACAAGAGGTTTAGGGCGGCAACGACAGTTGCCTCGAGGACTGCAGAAGCGTAGATGCGCAGGAGCCCTTTCGCAGTGCGCAAGTAAGCTTGGCGCAGGTGTACTGGGCCCTAGCAGGCACGGCTGCAGGGACCCTCGCCCAGGTTGCAAGGGTCTGGGCACTGATGCGCTGGATCGCTATGAGGCGCATGAGCCCTCAGGCGAGCGCGCGATGGGGCGAGTGCGGGATAGAAGGGCGCGGGATGGAGCCCTGGCACGGAGGGGAGGAGCCCTAGCGCACGATGGAGAGGCGCAGGGGGGGAGCCCTAGCGCGTGATGGAGAGGTGCAGGGGCGGAGCCTGAGCGCACGATGAAGGTGCGCAGGGGCAGAGCCCGAGCACGCGATGGAGGGGCGCAGGGGCAGAGCCCTAGCGCACGATGGAGGGGCGCAACGTGCGATGGAGGAGCGGGGGATGGAGATGCGCGAGTGTGCAGAGGCGCAAGGGCTCACACGTAGCCCTAGCCGGGAGTGCGTAGAAGCACTGGAAACGGCACAGGAGGAAGGGGCGGCTGGTGGCGGAGGGATGCTAGATCAGACCACCGGTCTAGGACCGCTGCTCTGATACCATGTGGAGATAATAAGAGAAGAATATTGTGTGTTTATTCTGTGAGGTCTAGGGGTCCTTATATAGGACTAAACCCTAGGGTGCTCAGGAGAGAGCTTACACAAATACCCCTGTGGGGTTACATAGGGAAACAATACAAAAGGAAACAGAGGTGCATAGGGAAACAATGCATAAGGAAATAGAGTTAAATAAAGCAACAACCATATACGATAACCTCTAGCAAACACTATTATCCACAATTTTTAGCTCGTGTATCAGAATCCTTCTTCTTCCACTGGCAACCGCATAGAAGAAACGAGTGTTCGCATCCCCTTCTTTCACCCACTTCTGCCTGGATCTCTGACGCTATTCCACCTACCTTTGTTTGTTGTCCTCGACCACCACTTGTTGAAAATCTTTTCGCGAACTCATCTCCTCACTGTTTAATACACGACTATCCTCAATCTCATCCAGTCTCGCAATCTCGGCCACAACTGTCTCCAGCCTTCCAATTCTGCATCGTCCCACCTCTTTTTGTGCTCCATTGCCCTTTCTCGCAACGATTTAAGCTTTTGCGCCAAGGTTCAGAAAGGCGGCCCAGGCGGCAGTATATGCGTACTCGCCCCCCCTAATGCGCCACCTATTATATATGCGGTCAATATGCGCTCAAAGGGCATATACGACTCAAGTATTCCGTATATGCGTCCGCCTTTGTATTGAAAGCACCCCCCCAATATTTATATTATTTCCTGACCTAACCTCGATCCCCGACATTTCTCCTCGCGGCACAGTCTCTTCCGCGTGTTTTCTTCATCGCCTCCCTGTCGCCACAGCTGCTCCTTCTACAGGCGACGCGAGCTCCTCCTCCACCTTCCATGGGCGACTTGAGCTCCTCTTCCACCTTCCTTCCGCGCATTTTCTCCATCGCCTCCCCGTCGCCCCAACTGCTCCTCCTTCCATGGGCGACGCGATCCAGCTGCTCCTCTGCCATCGTCGGGCGAAGCGAGCTGCTCCTCCGCCATCCCCGGGCAACGCGAGCTACTCCCGTGCCTTCCCCGGGTGACGCGAGTTGCTCCTCCGCCTTTTCCGAGCCACGAGAGCTGCTCCTCCGCCTTTCCTAATCCACAAGAGTTACTCCTTTGCCTTCCCTAAACGACGCGAGTTACTCCTTCGCCTCCAACAGCCACCAAGTACTCTCTTACTCTTTGTAACCACATTTTTTTCTTTGTTATTGAGTCATTGACTATTATTTTGAATTCAAATCTACTATTTGAGAATACTCAACAAGAGCAGTGCAGGTTTTTTGAAACATAAATATCTAGTATTTGAAGTTATTATTATATTTTTAATTAATTTTTATTAAAATAACAGAAACCGCATAATCCACATATACTTCCGCATATACTTCCGCCTGCCCGCTTACTCGCTTCAAACCGCCTGACCGAACGAATACTGCATACCGACTTTATGAACCTTGTTTGCGCCAAACTTTGTACCCCAGAACCTTTCACCTGTAGAGAGCCCCAAAAGTGTGAGACCATATCCCTGAATCCGTTGTTCAACATCCAAGATATTTCAAATATGAACATTGACCTTGAGATCACACCCTCGCTCGAGTCTCAACAAATGGGCATGTGATCAAATCTCAATCTAGGAAGTGCACGAGCCACAACAAGAGGGAACTCCAAAATCTATGTAGAGACCAGAAGTCTATCCTAATGCGACCACGAGGAAGCGTTGCACCAAGTGTATCTTATGTTCCTGGCATACAAAATTTCCATCGCCAGAGCACCAACACATTCCACGAAGTCAGCCGTCCCTGGGTATCTTCCTCCCTGATCATTGAGGCGATCGGATGCGAGCAGAGTCACGTTGAAGTCTCCCCTCCTCGACCACCCAAGGGGTGCCTGGGAACTTCCTCCTAGCCACCTGCAACTCCTCCCACAAGACCGCATCTCGCCCACTGCTAGAACCCCATATACCGAGGTAAATAGGAACTTGCCAGCTCCAGAGTTGCAATCTAGCAACATCGAGACAGATCTGAGATGCACACTCTCCTCAACAAAAGAGAACAAATCACCATCCCATGCTAAAACCATGCCCCCAGTACTTCCAATGGATGAAATCGCTCTGAACTCCGACAATCTAGAGCATCCCATTGATCTTTAGGATCTCGAGTCCCAGCTCGCAACCTTTGATTCCTGCAAGAAAACCACATCAGCACCCCACGAACCCAAAAGCTCCCCCACCGTCCTCTTTTCCCTGTCCCCCAGCCCCTTCACATTCCAGGAGACGATCTTCATTTGGATCTACTTGAAGGGATTTTGGTGGGCAGAGATACCTCGAGACATTCCGCAACCCACACGTGAATGTCAGTCACATTGTTCAGCAAACCGCGATCAAGCTTTTCATCCATGCACTTTCGAGCATCAACTGGAGATGTCACAGCTAAGTTTGCTTCCGCCACCTCAAATTTGTCGAAGCCTCCCTCCTTGTCTTCCATTTCTCGTTCCAACTACATCCACGCATCAGGCTTCCTCCTCTTATGCGAGAACGAGAGAATCGGATCACCCCTCACCTTCCGGTTATCTCCACCCAAACACCACAAAATCATATGCATTAACTCTATTCTTATGGACTTTCAATCCAGTAAGGAGTCAAGTAAATATGGATTTGAAAGCACAACAATGGGTAAGTCTCACTAATAGTATAGTTCTGAATAAAATTTAATTAAAGGGCTTGGATGCTGGCAACTTTTTTAAAAATTTGTTGTGGTATGTGTGCCAATCAATTGAGAAAGATAGAGAGTAAGCAATGATCAATTTTACCACAAGGATTGGGCAATAAAATACTTGAATATTGCATGTTATGACCATCCTTGTTCATGCATGCTTTGATGTGTATTATTTTGGTCCCGACTGAATAGAAGAAAAGATGAGACATGCTTACAAAACATACTCTTCTAAATTTAAATCAAAGTAGGGGACTTACATCCAAACATTTCAATAAAAAAACATTTATGCTTTATTCATACTAACGAGTAAAGACATTAGATTTAAGGAATTAAGACTCGATTTTTTGTGTATTTTGATTTATGAAGAACATGTAGAACAAAGTAAAAAAAGCTTAATATGTTAATAAACTACAAAAATAAATGTTTTTCAGTGAATCACGAGTTCAAGGACTTGAAACTACTTTTCTATGAAAGACGAAAAACTCACAATCAAAGAGAAGAGTTTATAGCAGAAAATAATGAAAAATCAGCTGAGTTCTGAGGTAACACCTTGAGGTGCACGCCTCAACGAGGCTGTTTGAGGCTATAGCCTCGTGGCATTTTTCCTTGAAAAATTTCTCGAGGCATACGCCTCAGCGCTTCGAGGCACATTTTTAAAAACAATAATTGAAACTTCATTACTGTCTCTTATTCACATACTTTAAGCTTGACATAACCTCATCGCTTCGGGGCGCGTTTTAAAAAATAATGCTTGAAACTTCATTACTGTCTCTTATTCACATACTTTAAACTTGAAAATATTATGATTTTGATTGTCTTTCTTATGCATGCTTCAGGGCGCGTTTTAAAAAATAATGCTTGAAACTTCATTACTGTCTCTTATTCACATACTTTAAACTTGAAAATATTATGATTTTGATTGTCTTTCTTATGCATGTTATGTGGAATTTAAGCGGTTCAGAAATTTTAGATCACTTCAATTTGACTTGTATAAGATGCATTACAAAATCATATGCATACTAAATAAATCTTATTTTTTGGTACTTAGAGATGCGTCTTTTATTTTTCTTGCATATTTTTTGAAGTCATTCAACAACCGAGGCTACAACCTGGCAATGAGGATGATATTTATCCGCCTCAAGGCTTTTACGGTTCTACCTTGCTTTGTGATGTGCATCCTGAGTTAAATTTAAACATATGATGGAATTAGTCAAATTTTTAAAATTACACAAGATTACTACCTTGCCAATCTATTTCTTTTACCTTGAAAAACGTCCACTAGGGCACCATCGCAAACCAGACTGAATTAAAATCTCCCTAGGCTTTTACGCTTCGTAGATCTTTTTTTGTTGATTCTCATATTATGCTTGAAACCATTGTGCAGATGGCTGAGTACAGGATATCCATATACGGAAGGAAACAGAGTGAGTGGGACCAACTTGCAAGTTGGATTGTAAATAACGATCTGTATAGTGAGAATGTTGTTTGGTTGATTCAGGTAATTTACCAAACTTCTATAATCGGGAATATTGTTTTTCCCTGCAATCATCTTTTATGCGCCTGTGTGGTTATTGCCTGAGTCAGCACAATGTTTTACCATTGTTAATCACTTGTGAGTACTTGGTAAGAGGGAAGGCACAAATACTTAGAAAGATCTTTGAACAGCCTATCAATGGATCGAGACATAGTGAAGTAGACTTAACAGAGATGTAGAATCAAGAGTCAACACGTCTCCTATTAGACTTCTTAAAAAGCAGCTACATTCTTCCAAAATTACCTTTTTGGATTCCATTTTGGATTTGCTGAACTGCTTTTTCCATTGAAAAATATTGCACTAATTAATTACTGAACATAAAAACTAATAATCAAAGTAAAAATATCGTCTGATGGACTTAGATTCTGTTTTATTCTTATATTAACTGCTTTTTTTACTCTTGCTCAGCTTCCGCGACTGTACAATGTGTACAAGGAGATGGGAATTGTTACCTCTTTCCAGAATATTCTAGATAATATATTTCTACCCCTTTTTGAGGTCACTGTTAATCCAGATTCACATCCTCAGTTGCATGTCTTCCTGAAACAGGTGTGTTGGGAGATCTCTTTTTTCCTTCATTCTCTTTGCACAAGGTATTAGTGACTGATAAAACTGCTTAATACTCAAAGATGAAATTTAAACATTTTTGGTAGTATTTATAAATGAACACCTTCACTGTTTCTAGTTGAAGTTTTATCCAAGACTACACGGGCAGTATAAATCCGAACACCCTTCAGCCATGTTAGCACCGTAGCTGTTTTTTAACAACAAAATTTACAAGTGAAATCACCATGTGATTAATGTTTAAAAAATACATAAACTTAATTTAAATTGCATTGTCATTGCCAGTTGCCCATTGGAGATGAACCACAGATCTTAATTTAATTCTCTTGCTGACACATTGAACAGAACCTCTTGTTAGATGTTTATCCTGTTGCTCGCATGCCTTTTTAGCTGTTCTGGGACAAAGAAAAATGTATTTGGTATTTGACGGTCTGACTTAAATGTTATGAGACTGTTTCGTTTTCTTCTTTGTTGGGGTTTCTTATGGTTATTCCTTGTTTTGACGTATTCTCTTGACGATCACCAGCTATGTTGTGATTTTTTTGTTTTTTATTCCCTTTGCTCAGGTGGTGGGTTTTGATTTGGTAGATGATGAGAGCAAACCAGAAAGACGTCCAACTAAACACATGCCAACCCCGGCTCAATGGACCAATATCTTTAATCCTGCATTTTCTTACTATGCATATTACTGCTATGCCAACTTGTACACGCTCAACAAGGTACACCAACTGACCTGTTTTGATTTCACCTTATAGTCTTCCCATCTTTTTCCTCCAAAAAGACCTGCTTCGATGTAGTGGAAATTAAAGGTAGAATTGCTCTGTTGGCGTGTGCGATATTAATTCATCCGTTCTCTTGGATCTTTTATTTTAGTCATCTATGCTGTTATAGGGATTTATGTCTAAAGCTTTTTGGTTCCATGTTGCAGCTTCGTGAATCCAAGGGTATGACAACCATCAAATTTCGCCCACATTCTGGAGAGGTTTGTACTTGAAATTTCTCGTCTTGTGATTGTTGTATTTTCTTGATATACGTCCTTGTCTACAGGCAGGTGACATTGACCATCTGGCCGCAACATTTCTCATTGCTCATAGTATTGCTCATGGCATTAACCTTAGGAAGTCTCCTGTGCTCCAGTACCTCTATTACCTTGCTCAGGCATGTTTTTGTTTAGTCACAAACCTTATTAGCAGGCCTTCTAGAATTGATTTATTTGTTTGGGCTCTGTTCCAAATGCTATTTGTATGTTCTTATTTTCATTGAGGGCAATTATTTTAATCACTCTTCCCTTGATAACCAGATTGGACTTGCTATGTCCCCTCTGAGCAATAATTCTTTATTCTTGGACTATCACCGGAACCCTTTTCCTACATTCTTCATACGAGGGCTCAACGTCTCCCTCTCAACAGATGACCCACTTCAGATCCACTTGACGAAGGAACCATTGGTTGAGGAATACAGCATTGCAGCCTCGGTATAACACAGCGTTTTCGTGCTTTTATTCTTAAAAGAGACCCTTGTATGCAAAGTGTTGAGCATCGTGTGTTTTTGTGATGAAAATGTCTCATTGTCATTGGCAGGTATGGAAGTTGAGCGCTTGCGATCTATGTGAGATAGCAAGGAACTCTGTCTACCAGTCCGGCTTTTCGCATGCCCTGAAGGTTTGGTATCTCTTTGTCCTTTTTATTCTTACTGGAAATTACCTAGAAAACTAGGGGTTTTCTAGTGATATATGCTGACTAGTCACATAACTTGTAGTCCCATTGGATTGGGAAGATGTACTACAAGAGAGGCCCCGATGGAAATGACATCCACAAAACCAATGTTCCACACATTCGAGTTGAATTTCGGGATCTGGTTTGTCTTGATTGTCCAATCTGACTGTGTTTTCAATTACTTCCTCCGTTAACTGATCGCACAATGTTTTCCTACAGATCTGGCGAGAGGAGATGCAACTTGTCTATCTGGGCAAAGCCGACATCCCTGCGGAAATCGAAAGCTGAATACAACATCCCGGCAGTTTACAAACGGTGTTTTGGCTCGTACTTTTATCCGGGATAGTGTGACAGCATTCTTGAGCATCTTTGGCCCTCTTTGGAAAGAAATCTTCATTGCACAAGCCTTACCAACACCCCCACAATCCAAAACAAATAAGAACAGAAGAAATTGACGTCTCCTATTCGCGCAAAGGTGCGATGGAGTGGTGAGGCAATGAATTGGATCTGTGAAGCTTATAATAACCAGTCCCTAAGTTGGGAAGTCCTGGGTTGAGATCTGAAGAGCCTTGCAAGGTAATCATTCTCATCATATCATATGCTATATTATTCATTTTTAATTTCGTCGCACCGGCTTTATTTCTGAAAAAAGACAACTCCCTGTTTTGGAGGAGGCTCTGTTGGATCACTGTAAAGACGGTCAGTGACGATGACGTCTTTTAACCTTCTGATGTATATATAATGAGATGCGAGGACGGTATAGAACAGTTATATAATGAAATATTACATAATTTGAAAGGTTTTTCATGAGCCTCCTGTAATTAAACGTGTTTTTCTTCCCTTGATTGTGAGATGTGAAAAATCTTGATTTTTGGTGGAATCTGATGGAAGTTTGGTCCGGCCTCTAGTAGATCAATTGAACGGGTTCCGATCTAACACCCTCGATCCCATTCGAGTATATTTCTATCCGGTAAATTTTGGTTTGAACGATTTCATGGCGGGGAAGTGATGGAAGGTCTGATTTGAGACCTTGGGTGCTAACATACGTATCATAGATAATTAGCCATTATCCAGGTTACTGTGCTGCTGTTATATCCTTATTCTTTTTAAAATATTAGTCCTAAATGGAACAGTACATGCTGATGGCTATGAAAAATGAGTTTTCATATCCTTAAAAAATGGTATAAAATGGATACGCATTGGATATGGATGGCATAAAATAGTTATAACAATTAAATACATATACTTGTATATAGATTGATTTGAATATGCGTGTTGGATAGTTTATGCATGAAAGAAATATATTAAATACATATACTTAATAACAATTACTTCGAGTATGATGAATGTGTATAAGTTGATATGCTTATTAATATATGAATATATGGATGCCAAATTGATATTTTTATCTATATTCGTTCTGAAATAAATATAGATATAGATGTCAAAATATTGTATAAGATAGTACAATAATAGCATATTGAATACACATCCATATGGATTCCTTCAAAGATTATGGCATCTATTTAAGACCGACTTTGAAAGTCTTTGATGCAATTAGTTTGTTGTATATTGATTAAGCACTAGAATTCTCAGTAGAAGTGTCAGAAAATATTTGCTCATGTTCGATTCAAATTTGATTAGAAAATGAGTCGAACCTTGATATATGTTTGGGCTCGTTTATTTAACCGAACCGAATCTTGAAATGGTAGGTTTGCTCAGGTTCGGTTCGTTAAAAGTTAGATAACCAACATATATATATTATATTTATGGGAAGTTTATATATGTATTTTCTTCTTCAAAATTATATGAGGAATAAGGAATTTGCACCATGATGCAAATAAGGTATATGCATAAAAGTTCAGAGCCCTTGATCAAGTCATACTGAAGGGTTGTGATCATTCCACATTCTCAAAATACTTAGAATACAAGGAGTTCCACCGCTAATCGAATGTTAAATGGACCGAACATTAACATCATTTTCATCTTATTGAACCAAATTGAACCTGAACCTCTTAAAATGCTCATAACAAACCGAACCGAATCTGGGTAAGTTCACTCAAGTTCGGTTCATTTACACCCCTGATTATCAGGTTGTCCAGATTAGATAACAAGCATTCTTGACACCTTCGCTGTCTATGTAGAACTCAATGGTATCTCCACGGTTTTCTTTGAATCCTTGCGGGGGTACACGAAGGAGATCCAATCTCTCACGTGCTATTCGTAAGTCCTTGAACATCCTGGACGGAATGTCAAATCCTAGTTAGCTTCTCAAGGCATCGTCCACAGATTTTGGCTTCAATAGTTAGACCAGCAAATCGCGAACATGCAATCTGCAGATGACCTGTCCATTTTCTGAAAATGTGTTAGGATCGTTGAGGGAACTTCCATTAAAACACATGCCATAAAGGAGAAACTTCTCTTCAACTCTAACATGCACCTATGCTTATGTTTTGTTATCTTGCTACTGCCTTCTAGTCTCCTTCCTTCTTATCTCTATCCCGACGGAAATGCATTTTGTAGCCCATCAAAATTATTGGTATATCTCCGGCATCGGGTTTTTGTACAAAAGTGTCTGTGAAATCCTCCTCGTGCCGAATGATGGAGGAGATCGGATTATGTTGATATTCTCGTTCATAAGCTATCACTGCTGCTGGTTTGCGGTGCAGACCCTTGAAATCATCTCATTTCCTATACCATGCAGGCGTGATTGGGTTCCATTGAACCTAGGGAGCTTGTTGATTGACCGCTAAGATGCTCTTTTAATTTAATAGTGTGACGTTATTGTTGTTGTAGTCGGGCAATCGGGATCGATCAAAAATTAACCGCACGAATCGACGAATTAATTAATTAGCTACTGTACGGTTTGATGTATTTTTAACCTGAGCAAGCCCTAGGGTCAACTGAAAGAGGCTAAAGAACAATTTCGGATCAAGTTAGATGAATTAGCTCACGTTTTTCCAAGCAGATTTTTTTGTATTTTTTATGCAATAAAAATGTAAATGCACAAATGCGATTGGACCAGGTTACTAAGAAAACAAGCCACTTAGCCAAATTAATTTTTAATGTGAAATTAAGTCAATCTCGCCAAGTTATATTTTTCCTGTAAACCTAATCCAATGATGAATGCAAAATGTATTTTTTTGGAATTTTGGGGGTTAAGATACACAAATGAAAATTGCAAACTTTTTAGGGAATTTATGCAATATTTCATGCAATCAGAATGCAAAAATTATGATTTTTTATTGAAAGTAGAATATGATGAAAGGAAGCTACATAATTTTTTTTTGGAATTTTCTAAGAATATGTGATTTTTTTATTAATTTTTTATTGAAGAGTGACTGTGAGTATTAAATTTCTAATAAATCCACAGAATTAAATTATCCATAGAAAGAATTATTTCAAATAGATATTTTAATAGATAATCCAGGACACTTGAAATTTTGCAAAAATAATACTTGTGGATTTAATTAAAAGTCAAATACAGAATTCACTCAATAATTTATTTTAGGCAAAAGACACATGAATTTTATAAAATTTGGAAAGTGATTAAAAGTAAGTGGAGGCATCATCTGGAATTTTTGCATAATTTTTGGAACAATATTTAACTAAATATGACTTACAGATCAAGGAATGGGTAAAATATCTAATTTTTCACCAAAATATTTTTAGTTAATTACCCAATGCTCACAAAATTATAAAGAAATATCCAAATGACAAAGAATTAGTTTCTCAATAACATGTTATTTTTCATTAAAATAAATGATGCTAGAAAGATGTCCAAATTATCATGCAAAGTCAAGGATGTCTTTGCAATACAGAAAGTGAAATAAATAATAAAACTGTGCAAGGGCACTTTTGTAATTTCAAAAATCTGAAGGGAAGCAAATGCAATTTTTCCAAAAAAATAAAAAATTAAAAATGGACCTACGTGTGGGTTCCTTTTCCACGGGCTGGAGGCGTGCGGTGGAGGCGGCGCGGAGGTGGGCACGCAGGAGGTGGCGCACGGTGGTGGAGCCAGCAGAGCGGTGGAGCATGACGGGGGGCGACAGCTAGGGTAGGCAGAGTGCGCGGCCGTGCGCGCGATGGCAGTGCTGCGAAGCGCGATGCTGGTGGAGTCGTGGCAAGGGCGGCCTGCCTAGCAGGATGGCAGGCGGACGGCTGTGCCTGGCGTTGGAAAAGCGCGCGGCCGCGGTCAGCTGACTGAGAGGAGGGAGCGGGCGGCATTCGCTTGCGGGGACACGAGGAGATCTGCGGCTGCAGGTGGGCTGTAACTGCTGACCGTCGGGCACGCGGGGCGGTGCTGGCGAGTGGCTCGAGGAGCAGGGGCGACGCCTGGGGGTGCGTGCTGCCTGGCTGGCGGGGAGGAGCACGTGCGCGATAGGAGGTTGGAGGGCAACGGCCTGCGTGTGATGGGGGCATGGGCCGCTAGTGGGTGCACACACGTTTGCATGGCTTGGAGTAGAAGGCCGGCCGCAACAGCGGGGCTGCTGCCGTTGGGAGAGGAGGAAGCACGACGGCTGGCGACGGTGGCTGGAGCCGCACGGCCTGGAGGGCTGGCGCGCACGTTGAGGTGGTTGGCGGCCAGGGGCGTGTCGACGGCGAGATGGTCGAGGGCGTACGGCTGGTGGCAGGTGGCTGCAGGTCTTGGAGCAGCGAGAAGCGGCTGTGCGGGCTGGAGAGTTGGCAGAGGCCGAGTGCTGGCAGCTGGCGGCGACCTGGAGCGCGAGGAGGGAGGCTGCGACTGCTTCCCCTCTCTCTCTTTATTTTTTTTATTTTTTTGTAATTTTTTAACATGAAATAAAATATAGAAATGCAAAGGTGATGGTGATGATGATGAAAAATATATGTGAATTTAGGGGATTGGTATGATGATGATGATGTAATAAAAAATATGAGTATGAGGTATTGCGTGTTTGATGGTGGTGAAAATGCAATGAAGACAAACAATGGACGTTAGATAAAAAAAACGACAAAGTGAAAAGAGAGAAATTAATTTACCTGTGATGCATCGATATTGGAGGAGGTGGACCTCAACTCCGATCGTCGCTTCAATGAGATGGCGGGTGCTCCGAAGCTCTGGCAGCCGACGTGGAGTTTTGTTGCAACGTGAATCAAAAGTTCATGAATTCGCTGAAGGGAATGGTCGTTGTTGTTCTACCTAAACTTGTCGCAACTGTCACCTACAACATGAGGGGGGTTGATGGCTTCCGTCTCTCAACTGGCGGATGATGCGAATCGGGGGAGGAGGAGAGTATAAAAAGGAGAGGGAGGTTAGACAAGTATTGGAGAAAGTGGGAAAATGGAGAGTTGGTGACTTGGAGTGGAGGACGAGTAAAGGGAGAACAAGTAAATGGGGGGGGGGGGACAAATAATAAATAAAATAAGTAGGCTAAAAATTAAAGAAGAGAGAAAAAAATAAAATGGAAAAATATAAAAATTAAATCAAAATAACTTAAAATAATTAGATAAATAATAAATAAATGAAATAAATTATGAAAAAAATAAAATAATAAAAAATCGGGTGACACATGGCAGCTCCAGGAGCTGCCACGTGTCGCTCCCAGAAAAATCACAAATCAAATGTAAATAAAAATAAAAAAATAACAGAAGGGGTCAAATCAAAAAGTATCAACACGAAAGTTGCTCGTCTCAACGAGATCTACAACTTTCGTGAAGGATCGAAAATCAAAATAAGCCATATTTACAAAGTGTATTTTTGAGTGGTATTTTATAGGTATAAAATAGGGTTTTTATCAGTTGTACCCCTCCGAGATATTGCAATATCAGTTATACCCCTCCCTTTTTAGGAATATCAGTTGTATCCTTAACTTCTTGTCGTTCTATCACTTGTGCCTCTTGGGTTGGTTGCTGTCCACCCACAGTACAAACAGACGTTAATTTTGAGGGTATAAGCAGAATTAATTTAAAAAAAAAGGTTCACTGGACTTTTGTCACCCTCTTCCCCCATCCTCTTCTTCTTCCTCCTCTTCTCCCATCCTCTTCCTCCTCCTTCTCTGCCCGGAACTCGTCCCCCACCCCCGGTTGGTCGCCCTTCATCCACAGCTCCTCCCCCGACGACCTCCTTCCTCCCCTCATCCTCCTCCCAAGCAAACGACCTCCTCGGCCCCCAGCCTGCACCCTCCTTCGCCTCGTCCTTCCTCCGCCTCAGCCTGCCTTCTCCTCCGCCCCGTCCTTCCTCCGCCCCAGCCTGCCCCCTCCTCTGCCCCGTCGTTCATCCGCCCCAACCCGCCCCCTTCTCCGCCCCACCCTTCCTCTGTCCTAGCCTTTCCCCTCCTCCGCCCCGCCACTTCTGGCCCCTCCTCCCTCGCCCCCTCCTCCACCGCTCCCACTCCTCCTTCCGCCCGCTTCTCCTCTGCCCCCTCGCAACCCCTCCTCCACCTCAAGGTCGAGCTAAAGACAACAACTGTTGGTGAAGGACCCTCAAGGATGTGGTTGCTGCTAAAATGAGGAGGAAGGACTTCCAGTTGCACTCCAAGCTTGGCAAGGCACCAAAGGAGATGTGTTCTTTGGATCACCGAAGAAGACGGTGGTTGGCTTCCAAATTTTGCTCTCTGTACCTGACAGAAGAACCCAAGGCTTGATTTGATGCGAATCGATCTGGGGGTAGGAGGAAAGCGATACAACAGAGGGTTGGGTTCCAACAAAACACGTCTACCTCATAACAATAATCGGAATAGAACTCTGGCGTTCATTCGATGGATCAACACGAACCTGGAGCTTAACACGCACCAGTTGTGTGTGATTTAGAGATGATGATATCTGAAACCTCCTCTGCTATGGTCTTCAGAAGGAGCATATCTTGGACAGTTTGGCTGTTGCTGTTGAAGTTCCACCAACAAGCAATCGACATCTTTCTGTTTGATAGTTGTGATGCTTCAGTCTTCAAGGTAGATGAGTATGTTGAGCATCCAGAAGTTACACATGATAATCTGATCTATCCAAGAGCTCGTTACTTTCATCTGATCACTTTCATCCAAGAGCTCGTCATTTTGATGTGTCATAATTTTTATAGATGCATTATTCTTTTCTGACTTCTCGAGGTTGAGATTGGTTATATAAATGTTTCTCCTTCAATCAACTTCTATAGTCGGCATAAGACTAACAAGACGAACAAGATAAAATTTTGATTAATTGATTCTTGAAAGTTCATCGAAAAATGCAATAAAAATCATCATTTCATCCGCAATGAGGGATATATCCGTGAAAATGCAAATTTTTTTAATGATTTTATGGATGCATGAAGGTGTAATTAAGAGAGAGAAATTATGAAGAGAAAGGAAGAAAAACAAATGGAGGAGGAAGAAGATGAAGAATAAGTCTGGACAATTATACCCCTCTTAACTACACCATGGTTTGAAAAAATCATGGTTAAGTTAACTCATTGACGGTTAAACTAACGGAGGCGTATAAGTGATAGAACGGTAAGAAGTCGGGAGCACAACTGATATTTCCAAAAAGGGAGGGGCATAAGTGATATTGGAATATCTCGGAGGGGCACAACTGATAAAAAGCCCTATAAAATATCGTATTTTTATGTTTTGCATATTTTTTATTTTTAAATAAGAGAAATTTCAAAATAAAGTGAGAAAAATATGAAAGAAATATTTAAAACTTACTATATTTTTTTAGATTTTTAATAATTAAGAAAATAAAAAGATAAAATGAATGGCATTTTAGTCAATATGTACAATATACAATAGGGGCCCAAAACCCAAGTTTCACATACGAACTCCGATTTTTATGAAACTAGTTTTGTGTTTTGAAGGTCTTTGAATGTATATTACTTTAAAAGTGAATAGACCTAAATCAGACACTGTATGAGTGAGTGATGAATCCCAGATTCTCATTCTTTATTCTTTTATTTTAGCTATTTATCTTAGCCAAACATCATGTAAATACCTGTAAATACAATAACATGGCATTTAGCATGCATTTGTTAATATTGCATAATTAGCATATTTTTGCACAAAAATAAAAGAATAAAGGAAAAGAAAAAGAAAAAGGAAGGAGGTATTTAGAATAAATACAGAGTGACCCGAACCTCAAGAGAAGGTCAAACCTTGACCTGATTGCCAAATAAAATAAGTAGAGAGAGATAGGGTCTACTTTGTGTTGTACATATTACCTATATGTATAAATAATTATTTTTGATAATATACACCAAAATTAATATTTTTAACTCATTGTATATATTTCTAGAAATAAAATAAAAATAAAATAAAAATCAGAAAAATTAAATAAAAATAAAAATAAAATCCCCTTTCATTATACAAAACACATGTATGCACCTCACATTCACTATTTATTATATACTTGTAAATAATTTGTAAAAATAAAATAAAAATTATTTTGTTTTCCTAAAAGTATGTTGAAAATAAATAAAATATAAAATAATGTATTTATATAAAAATAATAAAATAAAAATAATTGTACATAATACATAGGTATACTATACTTGTATATAATACAATATATTATACACTAATTTATTTTTCACAAAAATAATTAAAAATCATAAAAAAATTCTTTGAAAAAATATAACCTTTTTTATTTTAAACACTTTTTAATTTAAAATGATCTACTATTTTTTACTGAATTTATAAATATTTTGTATTTCCGAGTTTTGTGATTGATCCAGACCGTTCGTTGATCCTCGGTCAACGCCTCCTCCTTCCCGGGTCAGACTAGATATCGCTCGCTGGAGCTCCTTCTCGAATTTTTCCAGCCCTACTCCGAGCTCCTTTTGCCTCAAAATTTGGACTCAATAATCCTCGTACACCCGACATACTCGCGGGCCCCTTGGCCGATCCAGATTACTCTAGGGTTCCGCGCTTTTCACCAATCTTTCTGGACCCTCGAACGACCTATAAATAATCTTCTTCCCCCTCCTGGCGCAGCAACTCGTGTCTCGCCCCTTCCTTCACCCCTAGAAACCTTCAGTTGAGTGACAGCGGCTGGAGGGCATCTTTGGATCGAAGTTTGGTGGTGTATTCCCGCAGCTCAGCTACATGGTCGGAGCTCTCCACCGCGTTCAGCCTCCCATCCAGTCGCAGTGCGGTCTAGGCCACGACCCCGTCTCCCAGCTTCGCCTGACCTTGCTGAGTTCATCAGCACCTTCAGGTAAATTATCCATCTACTCCATTTTCCATTCCAGTCGATTCTTCCATTCCGCCCCCGCCGCAGTTCATATGCTCCGACAACCCTGTCAGAGCTTCACCAGCCACTTGTATCCATTCAGATCGAATCCACATCTCACCCCACATCTTGCACTGTAACCTTATCATCCTTAGACTCGACACTTAGGTCGAGATTAAGGCCAAGATTCCCTTCCTCCAAAGCCTTCGGGGATCGAACTACATCTCATGTCGCTTCCCTTATCTTTATCAAGCAATAACCCGATCGGAGTAAAGCCCCCGATTCGCTCTACTGTTTGTAGGTTATATCGCGCGCAAGGAACCTATTCGAAGCTTCCAGTGCTCAATCAAAGGACCTCTAGGTGGTCGACCACCGCCATGACCATCCGTCCGTTGCCACCTTCATTGGGCCCTTCACTCCGACGCGTCGCACCCCCACGAAGCTGGTGGACCTCCTCGATCTTCAATCCGTCCGGTGGATCTCTTCCTCCGCTCGATCGAAGCTCGACCGGGAGGTGTTCTTCCAGACCCCCTTTCAGCCATCGGATACGCCTCCAGACACCATCCGAGCCATCAGCTTTTGCAGCCTTTCAACTGTTGGATATGCTCCCCTCTGACACATCTGGCTGCATGTAGCGGACATTCTCTGGGACGTCAGATCTAGGGCTGTTAGCGATCAGGACAATACACCCACGCCCCCTCCAGGACCTGCCATGTGTCCTCACGTGTTCCACGCGCGCCCTGCAAGGGTATATTTCCCTTTCTTCCCTGCTAGTTTCGTATTTAGCTTTTTGTCCATAAAAATAAAGTTGTAATACAAACTTTTTGCAGTAAGGACCTCGTCGTTTTATAGATTTGCATTTTAGTCCTATGTGTGTGAACTCACGTGCTGTCTCACATGCTTATCTGGTGTATTTGCATAATCTATCATGAATTTCACGACTATTATATTTTGAATGAATAGTTTTTGAGATTCACACTTATACCCCTGAGCGTGGTGTATTGCGCATGTGCATTTATTCTTTAGGCTTTTTGCATCTTTGGCCCTAACCTTTTCACATATGTTATCTTGCAGCATGGAACTTTAGTTTAATTGCAACTAGGTCCCTACAATCTATATGTGTTGTTTTTAATTAAATAAATATCAAATTAAGACAAAAAAATTTATAAAAATTACTGTTAGCTCCTGCTAACACGTAATAATTATTGTTATTTTTGGGATTAATTTTATGTTGTCTTTTATTTTCTGATAATAAAAAACCCATAAAAAGTTTACTGTCGATTTTATAAATGCATAAAAATTATAAAAATTGTAGCAAAAATTCCATAAAAATTCACGGTTGTTGATTTTAGTGTGCTCTTACTTCTGTAGCATTTTTGTTTTTAAATTAATCATAAAACCCTTAAAAATCTAAAAACTCTCAAAAACTTATAAAAATCATAAAAAATTCTAAAAAATACAATTCAAGTCTCTATTTGTCGCATTTTCTTTCTAGTTTACCATAAAATTGCTCCCCGTGACATTAGGACACTTTAAGTATTTTGAGTTTGTCATTTTGTCCTGGCTGTGCACTGTTTCCCTGTTTAGCTATTGTTTTATTTTTATTAAATCCTATAAAAATTAGAAAAACCCCAGAAAATTATCAAAAACACTTAAATATTTGAAAAGCCAAAAATCTTTTATCTTAATTTTTGAGCATTTCAGGTTTGGATAAAAATTGAAAAGGTTTGATTGTGTGCATAATTTCCTTACTTGCTTGTTTTTGCCCATTAATTAAAAATCCTTAAAAATGCAAAATTAAAATCAATAAAAAATATGCATTTTAGTTTCTGAATTTCGACTACTTCAAAGGATTTCTCGTGCTCCTTGTGATCGACACTTAAATAGCGGAGATCACTAACATTATTTTGAGTGATTTATCTTTTGATTGTGTCGTTCTCTATTTTTCTTGTTAACATAGTTTTGTGATTTGGGTCGCAACGACTTTATTAATAATTGATTTCCTAATCCGAGTCGATGACACAATCATCAGAATGGCGCCGTTGCCGGGGAGCACGACTTAGTAGTCATTTTTTCAACTTTTTGTTTATTTTTTATCTCTATATATTATAATTGTTTTCTAACCTATTTCTGTTTCGCTTTTTGTGTGAGGAACCACCCGAGGACACTTTGAAGGAGAACTGCATTCGAGGAAGAGCAGAGGAGAGCAGGATTAGTTATATTGGATAGAGTAGAAGTAGAGTAGTTAGTTTTTATTTCAGCAAACCTGATATTATTGTTGTAATAATTCTAGACTCTTGACACTCTCTTCATAGAATTTCATTTCGGGGTCTGTTTCGCCGAGCACCGGTGTACTCGAGGGACCTCACCGAGTTTTTCGTGCTTTTATTTTATTGCCTTTTTTTTCTATTTGATTCCCGCAGAATTTGGCCCCCAGACTTAAGAATTTTATTGACTGTGACGTAAATAATTTAAGGCCCAATCCCTAATAGATTGCTTGCACCTATAGTTTCTAATTGGACCTTATTAATAATTCAAAATAAAAAGTTAACTTGATCGATTGAGAGGTCACGTGCCGCTAGAGGTCGTATACAGCGCGTGCAGGATCCATTGTGGCGGACACCGATCGGCCTCTAAGATCGGACACCGACCTCTCTCTCTCTGATCAGTTAGCTATCGTTCTTCACGATCATTAGAAATTGCTCGTCTTAAGGATGTTTTCTGCGTGCATCATTTAGATTAGTTTTATTTCAGTCTTTTAATTTATGTGCGGATCACCCTGCATGTAGAGTGCTGGCGACAGATACACATCTCTTACTTTGCATGCATCATAGTGTTTGATCATGCATCGGCTTTTTTGACTTCTCCCCCTATTTTTGAACTTAAAATAACTTAGGAGATCGGAAAATTCGTAAGGCGATGTTTTTATTTGAAAAATACCTAATAAGAGAAAACCTTAAAATTGGGATTGTTAATACAAACTTAACCCTAAAACCCACATCACTTAAAAATATTTTATTTTGGAGAGAGTCACGCCTCATTGGTTGGTTAGCTTGAGCGAGAGAGTGACCCGTACACTAGGCTAGAGCCACACCTGAACTTCCATTAGACTACTGGTCTCGTGGTTAATCGTTTTCCAGTGAGGATTTCACTAGGTAGCCGGTAATCGGTCTGGGACATCCTTAGCAGATTGGGCAGATCGGGTAGCCGGTAAACGATCCGCACCCATTCTGGCTGGGAAAGATCTAAATGTGGGATTGGGACAGTCTCTTGGGAGCATCATGTTCCTACCAACACGCTTTATCACTATGTTAGACTGACTGATCACCTAAAATAAAATTGACAAGACTAACGACCGAACCTTCACGATCATCAGCTCCGTGTCGCGTAGGTGAATTGGGGGTTTGACTTCTGATCTTGTTTGCATTCCAGATCTCATCCGCATTTATCCATGTATCACGATGATGGGAACGAGGTCCCTTAGGCTGCCTTTGACAGCACCGCTCTAGAGCGCTCCTCCACACTCATCTAGGGCAATTTTGGAGAGCCCAGACCCGCTCTCTAAACCTGAGTTCACTACCACCCTGTTCCCCCCTCGACCACCCTTCTTCCACCAATCCTGAGGTGCCCGAGCAGAGACCAACACAGATTCATGTTCATTTTACGGCACCTGAGTTTGGATCTTTTACCTTTGCAAAGACCCGTGAGATGGCTAGCAGTGAGATGCACCAATGAGCAGCCCCAGGGTTCTACTTATATTCTAGATCAGGGCACCATCAACAACACACTCTTAGCCTCCCTGAAGATGATGTAGAGACATATCAGAGATCAGGGAGCATTTATGGCAGAGGTGCGCCGCGAGTTAGCACAGATGCGAGCCGACAGAGGAGAGCCGCAATGACCACCCGGTGGAGACATACCAACACCTGGAGGAGGAGCAGACATACACTTGGAGGATCTGTCATAGCCAGTTAGACAACCACGACCGATGAGGCAGTTGTAAACCCTGGTGCAACCCTCACCCATCGTTGGATCCAACTCCCTAAGATCCTGGGCGACTTCAAGCTTGACCCAGATGATCCAGCTCTTGCCCAAGTTCCATGGGCTAGCCACCAAGGAGTCGCATCTGTATTTGCAAGAATTCGAGATGATCTGTAGCACTGTCCATGACAGATACGTGGAAGAGGACACCGTCAAAACAATGGCATTCCCTTTCTCCCTGGTCGACAAAGCAACCTACTAGCTGAAGCATTTAGGGAGATATGTTACTACTTGGGAGCAGCTCCGGAACGAGTACTTGAACAAGTACTATCCACTCGGCAAGACCAACGCAGCTCGAGCTATGATCAACAACTTCACAATGATCCCTAACGAGCAATTCCATGAGGCGTGGGATCGATTTCGTGAGATCATCTACTGGTGTCCATACCATGAGATTTCCAATCCCAAATTACTGCAGAGTTTCTTTTGTGGTCTGACACCAGAGCTGCAGGGGCTTGTCAATGCTTCTTGTGAGGGTTCCTACTTCACCAAGGATGAGGACCAGGTCTGGGCCATCTATGAGGAGATGGTCAAAAACTATACAGTGATGTCCCATATCCGAGTCTATGCACAAGGGAAGCCCCTTCTATAGGTCGTGTACTATCACAGGATAACATTGGTTGATGTGGGTCCATCCACTTCGTCAGCAACAACAACACATGCAGAGTCATCGGCATCTGACATGGGTATCATTAGCGAGAAGTTGGACCGCATAGAGATTATCGAGAAGAAGCAGTGTCAGGGTATGACGCATATCGACCAGTTGGCATAGACTCTCAGTGACTGAAGACCTAGATCATGTGTCTCCAAGAGGAACAGATGGATTCTCAGGTCACAGGCTGATCCTAGTAGCAGCAGCTCTTCCCAGCACTCCGCCTAGTAGCGCCAGGTTCACCACATCCAGGCGGAGCCGGTTCAGCCGTTGCAGCAGCACTACTCTCAGCTACTGCCATCTCAGAACACTCAGATGGTGGTATATCATCCGAATAAGCCCCAGGTAGTTCTTCCCCCTTCCCCGTACGAGCAGGAGCCATTGATGGAAGTCAATGGGATTTGGTATGACCAGCAGCAGCAAGGGATCCGTCGCGATCATTCCGGATTCAGGTGGTCTACCGGAGGCACCTCATCCCAGCAACAGCCTCCAGCTCAGGGTAGACAGTTTAGCCAGCAGCAGCATCCCCAATACTCCCACGAGCCACAGTATCACCAGTCGGGTCCTCGTCCCTACCAGCAGGGACAACATTGGAGGCAGCAACAACAACCTCAGCAGTTCACTCAGCCTCCCCTTCACCAGTACTAGAGCCAGCCTCAATTCCAGCAAGGCAACCCATCCGGTTCCCATGGACTAGCCTATGACAACCAAACTCTTAATGATCTAGCTCGCCTACTCTCAGACCAGCAGGCATCCTTCAGGTGGGAGATGGACGAGTTCAGGCAGGAGGTGATGGATATCATAAAGGGCAAGGCTCCCATACCCGCTCAGATCGAGCCCAATCCGAACAACCTAAAGAGGAAGTCTGAGCATGTACAGTTCACAGAGACCACCACTCCTAGTGATTCATTGGGTGATATTTCTTCATACCTATTTGATGCTGATTTTGTGACACTTAGGAGCGGTAGGATGCTAGCTGGAGGTGCCTCATCTAAGCGACGACCACATGATGATCCAGGAGCGCTAGACGAGGAGGACAACAGTGCTGATGCCGCTGATGACGACGATGATGTTGAAGCCACCAAGGATGATGATCCAGTCGATGTTACTGAGGCCGTCGCTTCTCCAGATGCAGTTGGTGGTACTGATGCCACAATTCTTCCTGATGCTGAGCCAGAGTGCGGTACTGATGCTACGAAGATCGGTGCCACGGGTTGTGCTGATGCCACTGTTTCTTTTCCTGTTGTGTTTCCCCTTGTTTTTGTATCTCGGGTGTTGGAAATGCGAGCCCACGGTGAGCCATTATGCAATAAATGTTATTGCAATTCACTCCTTAATCTGAAATAAAGAGTACATAATTTGCATAATAGGTCCCTTAGTACAATTAGGGTTATGTACCATGGCCGTCTTAATGATCATACAGCTGTTGATTCAATTATTGAATCATAGAGGCTGGTGCTTAGATGAATATCTAATGAGTTAGATTGAGGACTCATCAAGCACCGTCAAATGATTATTAAGAGATGATCTCCAGCCTGAGTAGGAGATGGCAATCCTTTCTCAGTTAGGCTGATATCTGACCGACTTCTTGATGCAGGTCCTCTGCATAGGAATAGAGATTCGGAGGTGTCAGATTAGTTAGGTCAAAGAGTTGACTTAACGAGATCGAGATAACCAAAGTCCTATATCATATGCTGTCATGATATAGGCACACATCCTCTGACCGGAGACAGATGTGTTACTATATGTCTAAGTATGTACATTTGGCAGACCAATAGGTTGATGGCCTAATCAAGGTCTATACACCGGCGCGCTGGTGTGCATATAAGGGCATATGAGTAATACGATCTCTCAAAGGGATCATACAGGTTCACTACTGAACCGGAAGACATGAGCTCACTCATGAGATATTGGGAAGAATCAAATTCCGTGCGCACGGTCGTCTCGCTTTGGAAGCTTGACTGAATTTGTAGGTTTGATATATACTTTTGGAAAGTATATGATCAAGACCTAGGTATGATATATGCTTTTGGAAAGTATATGATCAATACCGACTCCCAATGATCGAATGAGAAACTTACTGATGTAACCCTGAAGTAGACAGTGTAAAGTTGATCTAATACTTCGGGTTTATTCTGAGTCTTCCAGTATGCAGGATGTACAGGTATTGGGAATGCCTGAGGGTGATGTGATCATAAACGGTTGTATAACCATGACGCTTCCATTCCTAGGGAGTGATGAAACGGGTCTGGATTTTAGTGACTCCTCTTAGTAGAGAAGTAATCTGATCTTAGTCCAAATGTTGGACATTAATTTGAATGTGATTTAGATTCAATGAGAAGATTAGATTTGCGGTCTTGATTTAATCAAGCATCTATGGGAGGCCCGAGATCTGGATTTGAAATGTGATCTCAATATCCATGTCACTATACGTGGAACAATACAATCGCCTTGTCCTTATCTCCAAGTATTCGCGGAGAAAGCGCATTGTCCTTGAAAAAGTTCATGGATAATTCTATTGTTGATATATGTATCCGAGCATTGAGAAAATGGATAATTAAATGTGATTTAATTATCATGAATAATATGAATATTTGATTCATATTATAAGGAGAGTTATCTTAGATAATTAAATGTGATTTAATTATCAAAGATGTGAATAATGTGAATGTGATTCATATTATTTGAACACATGAGATAAAGAGATCCAAGATGATTAAATATGATTTAATTATCAAGGATAAGAATAATGTGGATAGTAATATCCAATTATTCATAATATATTATAAATGCGATTTATAATGTATTAGAGAGAGTTAAATATAATTTATATTAGTAGATTAATTATTAATGTGTATTGGATACACATTGTCTAATTAATTGAAAATGTAAATTACATGTTGTTTTGGGTTGTGAATATGATTCACAATATTCCAATGTCAAGATTGCAATATTTCCAAATTTAATTGAGAATTATTTTGGTGAATAAAAATCCCAACAAATAGTTGTTGGAAAATAAGTAGAGAGAAAATCAAGGAGATGTGCAATCTCATGGGAATCCATGAGATTGCCCTCTAAAGGGGAAGGTTGATCTCCTTTGTATTTTCTCTCCTTATTTGGTTGGTTTAATTTGGTATTAATATATATTTGATTTATCAAATATATTTAATCAAAATTAAATCACAAGTTGTTGGCTTTTACCAACAACAATCTTGACCATTGGATTGTCATAAATCAATCTCAACCATTGATTTTATATGACACATGGATTGAGATCCATGGATCCCAAAACCCTATAAATAGAGAGGCATACCCATGCTCTCTCTTTACACACAATGCTTGAGAAGCATCTCTCTCTCTCTCTCTTTCTCTCTAGAGGTCAGCCCTCTCTCTCCCTCTCATGGCCGTCCACCATGGATGCCATGGAGAGGTTCTCCATCGTCGCGGCATCGTCGTTATGCTGCCCGTTCTTCTGCTCGTGGATCTCCGTCTCCTTCGGTGCGCCTCGCTCGTGAAGAAGATGTTGGATCTCGTGTGTCGAGATCAGGAGATCCGCCGCTTGGATCATCAACTTGGATTGCGAGAAGCACGCGGTTCATCCCCGCGCTCGCAAGCGTCTCCTCCGTCGGATCGGACTTGAGACAGGAGGTCTCTTCGTTTAGAGACTTGATCGCAACCACGCTTCAAGAGGTAATCCTAATTACTTGTTTGTGGTTTAGACGAAACGATCCGAGAAGTGTTCTTGGATCATGTGGTTTCGTCGTAAGAAACATTTTTAAATTCCGCTGCATCGAGCAACTAGTGCGACTAGTCGCTCTTCGTCGTATTCGATATGACGCTCACGCTTCCGTGATGCGCTTGAGGATCTAACCATATCCTTCAAGTGGTATCAGAGCCTTAGGTCGACGGTTTCAAATAGTGATTCGTTAACCAAGGACGACTTGGGTTCGCTAAGGTCGTGGAAGTTTTCATCGCATTTGATTTCGCAGATCTGTTTAGTAAAGAAATTCGGCACTGTTTAAATTGTTTAAACACGAATTTTATACTTGTATTATGTTCCCCATTAAATAAGGAAACCATAGGATCTGAGTTTGCGTAAATCGGATTTCGTATGCTCGAGATATGGTCGTTTTAATGAACATGTATGCACTGTTGCGGGAACTGTGAATCTGAACGTGATTAAAATGTTAATTACTGTTTAGACTTGCCTCGAAATGCGTGAAACATCACTTAGGTTCTGTCCTAAATCAAATTAGCAAACTTTAGAAATTGACTTTGCTTAATTTGGATTTAATATGATTGAGATATGCCAATTTTAGTAAGTAGGGGTCTCTGCTGAAATTGCTTTCCTAATCTAGAACCAAGTGATTGTCAATTAGTGAAATTAATTGTTAATTTCGTGAAATAATCTTGAAAAATATTTGTGAAATATTGAAACATGATTATTTGCCTAATTGACTTGGCCCCAACCAATTAGTTGATTAGATTTGATCTAAACCTTAATTGGAATTACAATCATCAAACTTCTTGCTTGAATAGGACTTGGGAATTTGCCTAGCAAATTTCCTTAAAATCAAAATTGTTTTGATTACTATATGGTATAATTTCGGTCGAAGAACCGATGATCATCTCAAGTACAAAATAATCAATTTGGCATTATCCTTTCCCGAGGTGGATATGGTGTCTAGTCGGGGATCGCTGGGTCAGCGGGTTGCAACGTATGTGGTCCGCCCCACTCCCGTCGGTACTGGCCATGACAACGGGTAGGGCCGGGATAATGTCTGAGGGATTATGATGTATTTTTCTAATTATTAAAATTCGAATTAATACGTACTTTGAGAATAATATCATATATGTATATTCAAGCATAAAATTAAGTTTGATTGATTAAATTGGATTGATAATTAATTTAATATGATTAAGTTAATTATATCCAATTGAGAATACTCTAATATGATTAGAGTTAATAATTCCCTTGGAAGAATTAATTATATGAATGTGATTCATAGTAATTAATTAAATTTGAATAAGAGGTGGAGGATCACATAAGTGACATCCATGGTCTCCCGTCAAGGCGAAGGGTTTCCGTCGCCAGGGATTGTATATAGGCGACGCCTGTACGTAGTGACGGCTCCTATATACAAGCGCATCTGGATCGGGCTCTTTGCTTCTCGAAAGAGTAAGGTCGTATGCGTAGTGACCCCAATATCGGATCCTCATATTATTGGGGCGATATTGGATTGCGCATAGCGAGTTCTATTCCTGTTGACGGTTGGTTCAATTAACGACGGGTCAACATCACCTTAGGGGTGGTGGGCCCGGGTGTTAAAGACCGAATTGGGAAATGCAAGTTGGACTTGCAAGGCGGAATGTGTTCCCGCTTCTCTTTATTGGAGTTGCAGTTTCTCATATTATTGGGATGTAGCAAAGATAAAGAGGAGATCCCAGATCTTGCTGAGATATAATGGTAAGTATATCTCTTACATTGAAAGTGATTAAGGGAATGAACTTTCATTGTTGACATGGCAAGACAACTTTGATATAAAAAATTCTTAAATCAAAGTAAATTAAATATTTATATATATTTATGCAAATTTCTTATTTCAGATAATCCTTCATTAATCCCACTCAATGTTATACTCAATAATAACCAGTAAAATATCGTGGATTGGACCCTTGATCCAGATATTGTAATTGCAGTTGGACACATAATGTATGTGGTTGCAATATGCAAGTTTCCTCATAATAATGAGAAGTGATAATTAAATAGACAATAGGACTAAAACCCTAGGGTTTGTATGTCTCTATAAGTCTTGATCTCATCGAATGTACTTTTGAAGTGACATGTCGATAATGATCGTAATTATCAAATAATCCTTATGAAATCAATAAAGATATTCTGGCATACATATGTTCTCTTGACATTTAATCATGAATGACATGGTTTTGTACATCATGTAGAATGGTAGCTCTATAACAGATGATTCAAATTGTTTGAATACCTACCTGAACCGATGCTTCAAAGAGTTTAGATGGATGTAGATGATGAGTGTCATCATTCTACTGTCTATACTCTAGTCATTCATGAAGCTTCATAATATTCATATTATATGAACTTAAATGAAGCTTGTATAAATGTTGAAATACTCTTATATTGAAATTTTTGATTTTAACATAAGAGATCCTTGGTCTTGAGCAAAGGTTGCTTATAGACAAAAGGGAGCGCAATGGAAGCATGGGTTGGACCCAAGTAAGAGGTATAGTCAAAGAGTTGACTGTACTTCTGTGACTTCCATATGACATCCAAAGAGTTGGATGAATGCCAATACTGCAATAAGTTGATGTGTTGATAGTATGACTATCAAGTCTGTCTAGAATCCTCAGAAAAGGACTCGGATGGAGCATCAGTATAATCTACATATAATCATTGATATTGACTTACTTATTTGATAAGATAAAGTCTAATAATTGTATCTCAATTTTATAAAGACACTTGCAATTGGTTGCATATGTATTAGAAATTTGATCTTAAGGTTTACTGGTCATCCATGTTGAAAGTGATGCAAGTGTTGCAACAATTTCCATGAGATCAATAGACTTCATATTTTCAGTGGGAGCCCTTAGTCTTAGAGAATGTCTCTATGACCTAGATATTAGAATACACTCATTGTTTATTTCTAATTGTTGGATATAAACATGAATTCTGTAATAAATCTATCATAAAGAGTTATGATGGAAATATTTCAGATAGTAATCTAAAATCTAGTGGACTCTATTAAATTAGAAAATTATTGAATGGTTCATTAAGATTTCTAATACTGAAAATTAACCTTTAAAAGATCAATAGGAAGATAAAGATCATTTGACAATGATCTGGCATCAAATTTTGGACATATGTCTGTTGATGAAATCAATGGACTGGTAAGACATGAAACTTTAGATTGTCTAAAGATTCAAATCTCACATACTTGTGAATATTGTATTCAAAGTAAAAATGTCCAATACACCCTTCCTTGGGAAAGGTGTAAGATGTCAAGGTATTAAGGATCTCATACATATTGATGTATGCAGATCATCTATATCATAGTAAACATTATGGATGTGTGATATCTGTTAATGATTATGTATTATATGAGATTTCTTCTCTTCACATAAGAAACCTTTGAAATGTTCAAAGATTTCGTAATTTTGGTTTAGAACCAAAGTTTGAGGGAAGATGAAATGAATTTGATCTAACCAAGGTAGCCTGTACCTATTAGATGAATTCAAGAAATACCTTATGGAGATATGAATATCATTCCTATCTCAATCCTCCTAATGAACCTTAACTCAAAGGAGTTGTAGGGAGATACAATTGATCATGTGTGACATGATTTAATCAATGATTAATCCTAGCATAATTATCTCTTAAGTTTCCAAGATATGTATGTAGTAGAGACTGCATTATATACTTAATAAGGTTCCATGCAAGTAAGCTGGAATCTAGCACTAGAGAGTGATACTTCATTAGGAAAATAAAGGATGGTATTGGATACCTACTTTATGACCTTGAGATTCTTAAAAAAATCTCATCTTTGAGAATATGATTCTTATAGGATGACTCTCTTGAGAATCAAGATGAAAATGAAGTAAAGGAACTCATTTAATCTTGAAAAGATAATGAGACTCCTGAAATTGGAAACAAAAGAATAATTGAAGATGAAACACTAATACTTCTTCAAATAAGTTTGAGGATATATTCCATGTCAAAATGATTGGACTTCATGTGATGAAGCTCCTAAGGATCATGACATGGATAGATGGATGTTAGCAATAAAAGTCTAATGTAGACTTCATATACAAGTGTTGTATATGGACCCTCGAGGATCCACCTATATGGGTAAGACCCATTAAGGTCTAAATGGATCTTCAATAGAAAGAGGGAACCTGATGAGAAGGTAGAGACCTTCAAAGCACGGTTCGTAGCCATGAGCTACACACCGAAGAGAAGACATCGCTTCCGATGAGACTTGCTCTCCAGTGGCCTTGCTTTAACCTATCAGAATGTTGCTGACTATAGCTACACAACTTGTCTTTGACATCTTCATGATGTGAGTCAAGATTGCATTCCTCTATGAATACCTCTCTAAGGATATTCATATGAAGTAGCCCCAGGGCTTCATGGTTGAGGAAAGCAAGGTGTGCTAGCTGAAGAACTCCATCTTTGGACTCAAATAAGTTTCTTGTAGTTGGAACATAAGATTTAATGAAATTATAAATGTTATGATTTCAGATAAAATCTTGATGAACCATGTGAAGCTTAGTGGGAGTGCCATTGTGTTCATCGTGCTAAATGTAGATATTATTCTAATCATTTGGAATGATATAAGGATAATAATAAGTGTTTTAAAATTTGGTTGTTTCATACCTAGAGATACGATCTCAAAGGATACCTCTTAGATCTTAATTCTGAAGTTGTTCAGAATCAAGGAAAAGAGGGTATTGGAACCGTCACATTAGTAGTACATTTTGGGCTTATTCCATTTCCTGGAAAATTCCAAGAAAGGCTTCTTTCCCTTAAGATATGGTACTGACCTATCTAAAGGGATAGCACCTCAAAGAGTTGAGGAAGTGAATGCAAGAACTGCTTGTACTTGTGCATCAGTTATGAGAAGCTGGGTATATGCTAGATGTGTACAAGAGCCAGATGTCTGCCATACAGTGGGAGTAGTAAACTGCTGCTAATCCTACTATGGAGATAAAACACTTGATTGTAGTAATAATGATATCTTCAAAGATGATAAAACTTAGAGATAGTGATCCCAAAGTCTTATCTTCAAAAGGTTTAAGACCTTGTAGATAGTGATCTATGATGGTCTTAATTGTAGATACCTTCAGAGATAGAGATCTCCAGCAATGAAGGTATTCTATTGAGGATTATGGGAATACTGGTTATGATAATTAATAAGATGAAGTGTCAATGACACTATAACCGATAAAATTGAGTATTGGTTGCATAGGATGCAACATTCGCATTGGATGCAAGCACTGTTACTAGGAGATATGCAAGTGTCGTAAAAGGACTTGGCGTAGTCTCTTGGGAACAGAGTGACTGATCAGCTTACCTAGCTATTTTCTAAATAGCCTATGATTGTCACATGAGTGTGGGTTTAAATGATTAGCCCATTAATGGCTCTTTGGGCTAGTGGGAGATTGTTGGAAATGCGAGCCCACGGCGAGCCATTATGCAATAAATGTTATTGCAATTCACTCCTTAATCTGAAATAAAGAGTACATAATTTGCATAATAGGTCCCTTAGTACAATTAGGTTTATGTACCATGGCCGTCTTAATGATCATACAGCTGTTGATTCAATTATTGAATCATAGAGGCTGGTGCTTAGATGAATATCTAATGAGTTAGATTGAGGACTCATCAAGCACCGTCAAATGATTATTAAGAGATGATCTCCAACCTGAGTAGGAGATGGTAATCCTTTCTCAGTTAGGCTGATATCTGACCGACTTCTTGATGCAGGTCCTCTGCATAGGAATAGAGATTCGGAGGTGTCAGATTAGTTAGGTCAAAGAGTTGACTTAACGAGATCGAGATAACCAAAGTCCTATATCATATGCTGTCATGATATAGGCACACATCCTCTGACCGGAGACAGATGTGTTACTATATGTCTAAGTATGTACATTTGGCAGACCAATAGGTTGATGGCCTAATCAAGGTCTATACACCGGCGCGCTGGTGTGCATATAAGGGCATATGAGTAATACGATCTCTCAAAGGGATCATACAGGTTCACTACTGAACCGGAAGACATGAGCTCACTCATGAGATATTGGGAAGAATCAAATTCCGTGCGCACGGTCGTCTCGCTTTGGAAGCTTGACTGAATTTGTAGGTTTGATATATACTTTTGGAAAGTATATGATCAAGACCTAGGTATGATATATGCTTTTGGAAAGTATATGATCAATACCGACTCCCAATGATCGAATGAGAAACTTACTGATGTAACCCTGAAGTAGACAGTGTAAAGTTGATCTAATACTTCGGGTTTATTCTGAGTCTTCCAGTATGCAGGATGTACAGGTATTGGGAATGCCTGAGGGTGATGTGATCATAAACGGTTGTATAACCATGACGCTTCCATTCCTAGGGAGTGATGAAACGGGTCTGGATTTTAGTGACTCCTCTTAGTAGAGAAGTAATCTGATCTTAGTCCAAATGTTGGACATTAATCTGAATGTGATTTAGATTCAATGAGAAGATTAGATTTGCGGTCTTGATTTAATCAAGCATCTATGGGAGGCCCGAGATCTGGATTTGAAATGTGATCTCAATATCCATGTCACTATACGTGGAACAATACAATCGCCTTGTCCTTATCTCCAAGTATTCCCGGAGAAAGCGCATTGTCCTTGAAAAAGTTCATGGATAATTCTATTGTTGATATATGTATCCGAGCATTGAGAAAATGGATAATTAAATGTGATTTAATTATCATGAATAATATGAATATTTGATTCATATTATAAGGAGAGTTATCTTAGATAATTAAATGTGATTTAATTATCAAAGATGTGAATAATGTGAATGTGATTCATATTATTTGAACACATGAGATAAAGAGATCCAAGATGATTAAATATGATTTAATTATCAAGGATAAGAATAATGTGGATAGTAATATCCAATTATTCATAATATATTATAAATGCGATTTATAATGTATTAGAGAGAGTTAAATATAAATTATATTAGTAGATTAATTATTAATGTGTATTGGATACACATTGTCTAATTAATTGAAAATGTAAATTACATGTTGTTTTGGGTTGTGAATATGATTCACAATATTCCAATGTCAAGATTGCAATATTCCCAAATTTAATTGAGAATTATTTTGGTGAATAAAAATCCCAACAAATAGTTGTTGGAAAATAAGTAGAGAGAAAATCAAGGAGATGTGCAATCTCATGGGAATCCATGAGATTGCCCTCTAAAGGGGAAGGTTGATCTCCTTTGTATTTTCTCTCCTTATTTGGTTGGTTTAATTTGGTATTAATATATATTTGATTTATCAAATATATTTAATCAAAATTAAATCACAAGTTGTTGGCTTTTACCAACAACAATCTTGACCATTGGATTGTCATAAATCAATCTCAACCATTGATTTTATATGACACATGGATTGAGATCCATGGATCCCAAAACCCTATAAATAGAGAGGCATACCCATGCTCTCTCTTTACACACAATGCTTGAGAAGCATCTCTCTCTCTCTCTCTTTCTCTCTAGAGGTCAGCCCTCTCTCTCCCTCTCATGGCCGTCCACCATGGATGCCATGGAGAGGTTCTCCATCGCCGCGGCATCGTCGTTATGCTGCCCGTTCTTCTGCTCGTGGATCTCCGTCTCCTTCGGTGCGCCTCGCTCGTGAAGAAGATGTTGGATCTCGTGTGTCGAGATCAGGAGATCCGCCGCTTGGATCATCAACTTGGATTGCGAGAAGCACGCGGTTCATCCCCGCGCTCGCAAGCGTCTCCTCCGTCGGATCGGACTTGAGACAGGAGGTCTCTTCGTTTAGAGACTTGATCGCAACCACGCTTCAAGAGGTAATCCTAATTACTTGTTTGTGGTTTAGACGAAACGATCCGAGAAGTGTTCTTGGATCATGTGGTTTCGTCGTAAGAAACATTTTTAAATTCCGCTGCATCGAGCAACTAGTGCGACTAGTCGCTCTTCGTCGTATTCGATACGACGCTCACGCTTCCGTGATGCGCTTGAGGATCTAACCATATCCTTCAAGTGGTATCAGAGCCTTAGGTCGACGGTTTCAAATAGTGATTCGTTAACCAAGGACGACTTGGGTTCGCTAAGGTCGTGGAAGTTTTCATCGCATTTGATTTCGCAGATCTGTTTAGTAAAGAAATTCGGCACTGTTTAAATTGTTTAAACACGAATTTTATACTTGTATTATGTTCCCCATTAAATAAGGAAACCATAGGATCTGAGTTTGCGTAAATCGGATTTCGTATGCTCGAGATATGGTCGTTTTAATGAACATGTATGCACTGTTGCGGGAACTGTGAATCTGAACGTGATTAAAATGTTAATTACTGTTTAGACTTGCCTCGAAATGCGTGAAACATCACTTAGGTTCTGTCCTAAATCAAATTAGCAAACTTTAGAAATTGACTTTGCTTAATTTGGATTTAATATGATTGAGATATGCCAATTTTAGTAAGTAGGGGTCTCTGCTGAAATTGCTTTCCTAATCTAGAATCAAGTGATTGTCAATTAGTGAAATTAATTGTTAATTTCGTGAAATAATCTTGAAAAATATTTGTGAAATATTGAAACATGATTATTTGCCTAATTGACTTGGCCCCAACCAATTAGTTGATTAGATTTGATCTAAACCTTAATTGGAATTACAATCATCAAACTTCTTGCTTGAATAGGACTTGGGAATTTGCCTAGCAAATTTCCTTAAAATCAAAATTGTTTTGATTACTATATGGTATAATTTCGGTCGAAGAACCGATGATCATCTCAAGTACAAAATAATCAATTTGGCATTATCCTTTCCCGAGGTGGATATGGTGTCTAGTCGGGGATCGCTGGGTCAGCGGGTTGCAACGTATGTGGTCCGCCCCACTCCCGTCGGTACTGGCCATGACAGCGGGTAGGGCCGGGATAATGTCCGAGGGATTATGATGTATTTTTCTAATTATTAAAATTCGAATTAATACGTACTTTGAGAATAATATCATATATGTATATTCAAGCATAAAATTAAGTTTGATTGATTAAATTGGATTGATAATTAATTTAATATGATTAAGTTAATTATATCCAATTGAGAATACTCTAATATGATTAGAGTTAATAATTCCCTTGGAAGAATTAATTATATGAATGTGATTCATAGTAATTAATTAAATTTGAATAAGAGGTGGAGGATCACATAAGTGACATCCATGGTCTCCCGTCAAGGCGAAGGGTTTCCGTCGCCAGGGATTGTATATAGGCGACGCCTGTACGTAGTGACAGCTCCTATATACAAGCGCATCTGGATCGGGCTCTTTGCTTCTCGAAAGAGTAAGGTCGTATGCGTAGTGATCCCAATATCGGATCCTCATATTATTGGGGCGATATTGGATTGCGCATAGCGAGTTCTATTCCTATTGACGGTTGGTTCAATTAACGACGGGTCAACATCACCTTAGGGGTGGTGGGCCCGGGTGTTAAAGACCGAATTGGGAAATGCAAGTTGGACTTGCAAGGCGGAATGTGTTCCCGCTTCTCTTTATTGGAGTTGCAGTTTCTCATATTATTGGGATGTAGCAAAGATAAAGAGGAGATCCCAGATCTTGCTGAGATATAATGGTAAGTATATCTCTTACATTGAAAGTGATTAAGGGAATGAACTTTCATTGTTGACATGGCAAGACAACTTTGATATAAAAAATTCCTAAATCAAAGTAAATTAAATATTTATATATATTTATGCAAATTTCTTATTTCAGATAATCCTTCATTAATCCCACTCAATGTTATACTCAATAATAACCAGTAAAATATCGTGGATTGGACCCTTGATCCAGATATTGTAATTGCAGTTGGACACATAATGTATGTGGTTGCAATATGCAAGTTTCCTCATAATAATGAGAAGTGATAATTAAATAGACAATAGGACTAAAACCCTAGGGTTTGTATGTCTCTATAAGTCTTGATCTCATCGAATGTACTTTTGAAGTGACATGTCGATAATGATCGTAATTATCAAATAATCCTTATGAAATCAATAAAGATATTCTGGCATACATATGTTCTCTTGACATTTAATCATGAATGACATGGTTTTGTACATCATGTAGAATGGTAGCTCTATAACAGATGATTCAAATTGTTTGAATACCTACCTGAACCGATGCTTCAAAGAGTTTAGATGGATGTAGATGATGAGTGTCATCATTCTACTGTCTATACTCTAGTCATTCATGAAGCTTCATAATATTCATATTATATGAACTTAAATGAAGCTTGTATAAATGTTGAAATACTCTTATATTGAAATTTTTGATTTTAACATAAGAGATCCTTGGTCTTGAGCAAAGGTTGCTTATAGACAAAAGGGAGCGCAATGGAAGCATGGGTTGGACCCAAGTAAGAGGTATAGTCAAAGAGTTGACTGTACTTCTGTGACTTCCATATGACATCCAAAGAGTTGGATGAATGCCAATACTGCAATAAGTTGATGTGTTGATAGTATGACTATCAAGTCTGTCTAGAATCCTCAGAAAAGGACTTGGATGGAGCATCAGTATAATCTACATATAATCATTGATATTGACTTACTTATTTGATAAGATAAAGTCTAATAATTGTATCTCAATTTTATAAAGACACTTGCAATTGGTTGCATATGTATTAGAAATTTGATCTTAAGGTTTACTGGTCATCCATGTTGAAAGTGATGCAAGTGTTGCAACAATTTCCATGAGATCAATAGACTTCATATTTTCAGTGGGAGCCCTTAGTCTTAGAGAATGTCTCTATGACCTAGATATTAGAATACACTCATTGTTTATTTCTAATTGTTGGATATAAACATGAATTCTGTAATAAATCTATCATAAAGAGTTATGATGGAAATATTTCAGATAGTAATCTAAAATCTAGTGGACTCTATTAAATTAGAAAATTATTGAATGGTTCATTAAGATTTCTAATACTGAAAATTAACCTTTAAAAGATCAATAGGAAGATAAAGATCATTTGACAATGATCTGGCATCAAATTTTGGACATATGTCTGTTGATGAAATCAATGGACTGGTAAGACATGAAACTTTAGATTGTCTAAAGATTCAAATCTCACATACTTGTGAATATTGTATTCAAAGTAAAAATGTCCAATACACCCTTCCTTGGGAAAGGTGTAAGATGTCAAGGTATTAAGGATCTCATACATATTGATGTATGCAGATCATCTATATCATAGTAAACATTATGGATGTGTGATATCTGTTAATGATTATGTATGATATGAGATTTCTTCTCTTCACATAAGAAACCTTTGAAATGTTCAAAGATTTCGTAATTTTGGTTTAGAACCAAAGTTTGAGGGAAGATGAAATGAATTTGATCTAACCAAGGTAGCCTGTACCTATTAGATGAATTCAAGAAATACCTTATGGAGATATGAATATCATTCCTATCTCAATCCTCCTAATGAACCTTAACTCAAAGGAGTTGTAGGGAGATACAATTGATCATGTGTGACATGATTTAATCAATGATTAATCCTAGCATAATTATCTCTTAAGTTTCCAAGATATGTATGTAGTAGAGACTGCATTATATACTTAATAAGGTTCCATGCAAGTAAGCTGGAATCTAGCACTAGAGAGTGATACTTCATTAGGAAAATAAAGGATGGTATTGGATACCTACTTTATGACCTTGAGATTCTTAAAAAAATCTCATCTTTGAGAATATGATTCTTATAGGATGACTCTCTTGAGAATCAAGATGAAAATGAAGTAAAGGAACTCATTTAATCTTGAAAAGATAATGAGACTCCTGAAATTGGAAACAAAAGAATAATTGAAGATGAAACACTAATACTTCTTCAAATAAGTTTGAGGATATATTCCATGTCAAAATGATTGGACTTCATGTGATGAAGCTCCTAAGGATCATGACATGGATAGATGGATGTTAGCAATAAAAGTCTAATGTAGACTTCATATACAAGTGTTGTATATGGACCCTCGAGGATCCACCTATATGGGTAAGACCCATTAAGGTCTAAATGGATCTTCAATAGAAAGAGGGAACCTGATGAGAAGGTAGAGACCTTCAAAGCACGGTTCGTAGCCATGAGCTACACACCGAAGAGAAGACATCGCTTCCGATGAGACTTGCTCTCCAGTGGCCTTGCTTTAACCTATCAGAATGTTGCTGACTATAGCTACACAACTTGTCTTTGACATCTTCATGATGTGAGTCAAGATTGCATTCCTCTATGAATACCTCTCTAAGGATATTCATATGAAGTAGCCCCAGGGCTTCATGGTTGAGGAAAGCAAGGTGTGCTAGCTGAAGAACTCCATCTTTGGACTCAAATAAGTTTCTTGTAGTTGGAACATAAGATTTAATGAAATTATAAATGTTATGATTTCAGATAAAATCTTGATGAACCATGTGAAGCTTAGTGGGAGTGCCATTGTGTTCATCGTGCTAAATGTAGATATTATTCTAATAATTTGGAATGATATAAGGATAATAATAAGTGTTTTAAAATTTGGTTGTTTCATACCTAGAGATACGATCTCAAAGGATACCTCTTAGATCTTAATTCTGAAGTTGTTCAGAATCAAGGAAAAGAGGGTATTGGAACCGTCACATTAGTAGTACATTTTGGGCTTATTCCATTTCCTGGAAAATTCCAAGAAAGGCTTCTTTCCCTTAAGATATGGTACTGACCTATCTAAAGGGATAGCACCTCAAAGAGTTGAGGAAGTGAATGCAAGAACTGCTTGTACTTGTGCATCAGTTATGAGAAGCTGGGTATATGCTAGATGTGTACAAGAGCCAGATGTCTGCCATACAGTGGGAGTAGTAAACTGCTGCTAATCCTACTATGGAGATAAAACACTTGATTGTAGTAATAATGATATCTTCAAAGATGATAAAACTTAGAGATAGTGATCCCAAAGTCTTATCTTCAAAAGGTTTAAGACCTTGTAGATAGTGATCTATGATGGTCTTAATTGTAGATACCTTCAGAGATAGAGATCTCCAGCAATGAAGGTATTCTATTGAGGATTATGGGAATACTGGTTATGATAATTAATAAGATGAAGTGTCAATGACACTATAACCGATAAAATTGAGTATTGGTTGCATAGGATGCAACATTCGCATTGGATGCAAGCACTGTTACTAGGAGATATGCAAGTGTCGTAAAAGGACTTGGCGTAGTCTCTTGGGAACAGAGTGACTGATCAGCTTACCTAGCTATTTTCTAAATAGCCTATGATTGTCACATGAGTGTGGGTTTAAATGATTAGCCCATTAATGGCTCTTTGGACTAGTGGGAGATTGTTGGAAATGCGAGCCCACGGCGAGCCATTATGCAATAAATGTTATTGCAATTCACTCCTTAATCTGAAATAAAGAGTACATAATTTGCATAATAGATCCCTTAGTACAATTAGGGTTATGTACCATGGCCGTCTTAATGATCATACAGCTGTTGATTCAATTATTGAATCATAGAGGCTGGTGCTTAGATGAATATCTAATGAGTTAGATTGAGGACTCATCAAGCACCGTCAAATGATTATTAAGAGATGATCTCCAGCCTGAGTAGGAGATGGTAATCCTTTCTCAGTTAGGCTGATATCTGACCGACTTCTTGATGCAGGTCCTCTGCATAGGAATAGAGATTCGGAGGTGTCAGATTAGTTAGGTCAAAGAGTTGACTTAACGAGATCGAGATAACCAAAGTCCTATATCATATGCTGTCATGATATAGGCACACATCCTCTGACCGGAGACAGATGTGTTACTATATGTCTAAGTATGTACATTTGGCAGACCAATAGGTTGATGGCCTAATCAAGGTCTATACACCGGCGCGCTGGTGTGCATATAAGGGCATATGAGTAATACGATCTCTCAAAGGGATCATACAGGTTCACTACTGAACCGGAAGACATGAGCTCACTCATGAGATATTGGGAAGAATCAAATTCCGTGCGCACGGTCGTCTCGCTTTAGAAGCTTGACTGAATTTGTAGGTTTGATATATACTTTTGGAAAGTATATGATCAAGACCTAGGTATGATATATGCTTTTGGAAAGTATATGATCAATACCGACTCCCAATGATCGAATGAGAAACTTACTGATGTAACCCTGAAGTAGACAGTGTAAAGTTGATCTAATACTTCGGGTTTATTCTGAGTCTTCCAGTATGCAGGATGTACAGGTATTGGGAATGCCTGAGGGTGATGTGATCATAAACGGTTGTATAACCATGACGCTTCCATTCCTAGGGAGTGATGAAACGGGTCTGGATTTTAGTGACTCCTCTTAGTAGAGAAGTAATCTGATCTTAGTCCAAATGTTGGACATTAATCTGAATGTGATTTAGATTCAATGAGAAGATTAGTTTTGCGGTCTTGATTTAATCAAGCATCTATGGGAGGCCCGAGATCTGGATTTGAAATGTGATCTCAATATCCATGTCACTATACGTGGAACAATACAATCGCCCTGTCCTTATCTCCAAGTATTCGCGGAGAAAGCGCATTGTCCTTGAAAAAGTTCATGGATAATTCTATTGTTGATATATGTATCCGAGCATTGAGAAAATGGATAATTAAATGTGATTTAATTATCATGAATAATATGAATATTTGATTCATATTATAAGGAGAGTTATCTTAGATAATTAAATGTGATTTAATTATCAAAGATGTGAATAATGTGAATGTGATTCATATTATTTGAACACATGAGATAAAGAGATCCAAGATGATTAAATATGATTTAATTATCAAGGATAAGAATAATGTGGATAGTAATATCCAATTATTCATAATATATTATAAATGCGATTTATAATGTATTAGAGAGAGTTAAATATAATTTATATTAGTAGATTAATTATTAATGTGTATTGGATACACATTGTCTAATTAATTGAAAATGTAAATTACATGTTGTTTTGGGTTGTGAATATGATTCACAATATTCCAATGTCAAGATTGCAATATTCCCAAATTTAATTGAGAATTATTTTGGTGAATAAAAATCCCAACAAATAGTTGTTGGAAAATAAGTAGAGAGAAAATCAAGGAGATGTGCAATCTCATGGGAATCCATGAGATTGCCCTCTAAAGGGGAAGGTTGATCTCCTTTGTATTTTCTCTCCTTATTTGGTTGGTTTAATTTGGTATTAATATATATTTGATTTATCAAATATATTTAATCAAAATTAAATCACAAGTTGTTGGCTTTTACCAACAACAATCTTGACCATTGGATTGTCATAAATCAATCTCAACCATTGATTTTATATGACACATGGATTGAGATCCATGGATCCCAAAACCCTATAAATAGAGAGGCATACCCATGCTCTCTCTTTACACACAATGCTTGAGAAGCATCTCTCTCTCTCTCTCTTTCTCTCTAGAGGTCAGCCCTCTCTCTCCCTCTCATGGCCGTCCACCATGAATGCCATGGAGAGGTTCTCCATCGCCGCGGCATCGTCGTTATGCTGCCCGTTCTTCTGCTCGTGGATCTCCGTCTCCTTCGGTGCGCCTCGCTCGTGAAGAAGATGTTGGATCTCGTGTGTCGAGATCAGGAGATCCGCCGCTTGGATCATCAACTTGGATTGCGAGAAGCACGCGGTTCATCCCCGCGCTCGCAAGCGTCTCCTCCGTCGGATCGGACTTGAGACAGGAGGTCTCTTCGTTTAGAGACTTGATCGCAACCACGCTTCAAGAGGTAATCCTAATTACTTGTTTGTGGTTTAGACGAAACGATCCGAGAAGTGTTCTTGGATCATGTGGTTTCGTCGTAAGAAATTTTTTTAAATTCCGCTGCATCGAGCAACTAGTGCGACTAGTCGCTCTTCGTCGTATTCGATACGACGCTCACGCTTCCGTGATGCGCTTGAGGATCTAACCATATCCTTCATCGGGATGGTTTAGAAAAGAATAAAAATAAGAATAAAGGAAAGGTTTCTTCATCTACTTTGAGTCCATCTATGTTGCATGATGATCCTTGTATGGGCTCCATTCCCTCACATCAGCAAGAACCTATTCTTATCCCTCTATCTGAGGAGGGCCCAGCCATCCCCTTCCCTCGAGCACTCCTCTTGGCGAAGGGGAATAAAAAAGAAAATCCTAAAAAGACCCAACAGTTATAGTTCAGGCAACAGATGATAGACAGATTCCATATCAAGCTGACTCTACAGGAGGCACTTGAGCACATCCCTCTCTTCCAGAAGAACTTGAGAGAGAAGACTGCCATCCATAGGAAGAGAAGGAACCATCATGCAGAGATCCATATGCTCACTCGTGCCACATGCTTCGCGATTTAGAACCATTTGCCAGCCAAGAGGCCAGACGCATGAGCTCCATATGTTAGATGTCACATTCATGAGCAACGGTTCGATCAGACTCTATTAGACAACGACTCTTCCATCAACCTACTTCTGACAGCCTTACTCGACCAATTCGAGTTTGGCCCTCTTCGACAGAGCATGGCAGTCCCTCAGTTTACTGATCGATCTGTCAAGAGGCCGAAGGGGTTGTTGAAGGACGTGGTCGTCATAATTCAGGGTCTGAAATTCTCTACGGACTTCGTTGTGTTGGACATGGAGATCCCTGACCTGTGATAGATACCCCCATCATTCTTGTACATCCATTCTTGTCCACAGCCAAGGCGGTGTCCGACCATGATAGTGGGATGATGTACTTTCGCGTTGAGGGTGAGAGTATATAAATAGAGATGATCGACGAGACCAGAGCGTGAGATTCAGCTTGCTTAGAGCAGTTCAACGATGCAGAGAAGATGACAGACGTAGAGCGCGGCGTCCACCAGGAGTGCGACTTTGTGATCACTAATGATGAAGCTGCTTGGTCTGACCCCATTCCACGAGCTCTTTTCTCACCTTCAGATACTGCAGATTCACAACTTCCAGCAGACGTGAGTTCGGAGAGCACATTCCTGGTAGAGGACACATTTGAGGCTGACGATCGCGCCATGGAGAGCGAAGCAGATTATGTTTCTTGTGATTTTGATTCAGATCCCTCGGATTCAGACATAGATTGGGCCGAGTTTGATGAGCTATTACCTTGTCTGATTCTTACAGAGCCTACAACTACAGTGGAGATAGAGCCAACGCCAATTGTAGACACACCAATAGGGTCATCTTCACCAGATATTCATGATCAGTGAGAGTTCTCACATTCAAATCTGGTTGCTTCCACGTAGACATTCCAGAAGCCAGATTACCAGCTCCCAGTTGCCCAGAGTTGAAGCCTTTGCTGCAGTAGCTGAAGTATAGATTCCTTTCGGGTAAGCATGAGATGTACCCAGTCATTATCTCAGCAGATTTGACTGGAGAGCAAGAATCTCGTTTGATGGAGGCTCTTGAAAGAAACTGCAAGGCGATAGGATGGAGCATAGTTGATTTTCAGGGGATAAGTCCAGCCTTGTGCTCCCACCATATCTATCTCGAAGAGGATGCTAAGCCATCACGTGAGTTCCAGCGATGGTTGAACCCGAATCTTCGAGAAGTGGTCATGAAAGAGATATCAAAATGGTGGAGTGCCGATTTTATCTACCCCATCTCCGACTCCAAGTGGGTTAGTCTATTGCATGTGGTGCCCAAGAAGACGGGCATCACCACAGTTGTGAGTGAGTCTGGAGTGGAGATCGCTACCGGGGTACCCACTTCTTGGAGGGTCTGTGTGGACTACAGACGATTGAATCAGGCCACCAAGAAGGATCATTTCCCGCTTCCTTTTATTGATCAGATTATTGAGAGGCTAGCTGAGAAGAGTCATTTTTGTTTCCTTGACGGGTACTCTGATTACAATCAGGTGGCCATAGCGCCCAAAGACCAAGACAAAACGACATTCACCTGTCCGTTTGGGACTTACACTTTCAGACGGATGCCCTTTGATCTACGTAACGTCCCGACGACATTCCAAAGGTGCATGTTTTCCATCTTCTCAGACATGGTGGGTGATTGCTTAGAGGTCTTCAATGATGATTTATTGGCCTACAACGATGGATTTGATGCTTGTCTTGACTGCCTAGACCGTATGCTTCAATGTTGTATCGAGATCCATCTTGTTCTATCTTGGGAGAAGAGTCACTTCATGGTGACTCAGGGGACGGTTCTTGGTCATATCATCTCCAGCAGGGGCATGGAGGTTGATCCGGCCAATGTGAATATCATTAGGAAACTCGATCCACCGTCCAACTTACGACAGTTACGGTCTTTTCTGGGGCATGCTGATTTCTACCAACATTTTATTCAGGACTTCAACAGGATTTCCCGACCGCTCACTGATTTGCTAACGAAAGATACCGAGTTCATTGTAGATGATAAGTGTCTTGCATCTTTTGAGACTCTCAAGAATCTAGTTGTTGAGGCTCATGTCCTTCAGCCACCTGATTGGTCTCTCCCGTTTGAGATCATGACGGATGCTTCTGATTTTGCCATAGGAGTTGTGCTAGGACAGAGGAGGGGTGGATGGATTACCATTTGCCATTCACTACGCTAGTCGTACATTGGATGCCACTCAGCGGAATTATACAGTCACAGAGAAGGAGATGCTAGCTGTATTATTTGCCTTGGATAAGTTCAGTTCATATATTCTTGGATCCAGAGTGACTATTTACACTAATCATACCGCCATCAGTTACCTCATGGCAAAGAAGGATGCTAAAGAGAGATTGACTAGATGGATCCTTCTACTCTAGGAGTTTGATATTGAGATTAAGGATAAGCCTGGAGTCAAGAATTTGGTGACGGATCATCTCTCTCGATTGGAACATCTTGAGGAATCTTAGCAGATTGAGCCTATCACTGAGACCTTCCCAGATGATGCGATCCTTGCTATCGCCTCGCTTCCATGTTATGCCGACATTGTGAACTATCTTGTCGCCAAGAAAGTTCCACAAGGTTGGCCCAAACATCGACTTGAGACTTTCCTTGCGAAGGCCAAGTCATACCTATGGGAGGATCCCATCCTTTATTATGAAGGAGGGGATATCGTCTGGCGTCGGTGCATTCCTCGGGAGGAGCACTATAGCGTCCTCACATACTGTCACAAGCTTGAGGCAGAAGGACATTATTCTGGGAGGAGAACAACACAGAAAGTACTCCAATCTGGCCTATGGTGGCCTACCCTCTTCAAGGATTCTGATGAATTCGTGAATATGTGTATTGACTGTCAAAGGATGGGCACCTATGGACAACGTGATATGATGCCGATGCAGCCCATTCACTTCTGTGAGGTTTTTGACGCATGGGACATCAATTTCATGGGTCCATTCCTTAAGAGTAGGGGATTCGAGTACATTCTATTGGCTGTTGATTATGTGAGTTGTTGGGTTGAGGCCATCCCGCCCGAACCGCAGATGCTAAGACTGTTTGCTTATTTTTGAGAAAGAATATCATTTCACGGTTCGGGGTGCCTAGAGTTCAGATATCTGACGGGGGTCTCATTTTATCAACGATAAGGTAAAGGCCCTTGCTAACGAGTTCAGCATAGATCATCGAGTTTCCACTCCATAGCACCCTCAGAACAATGGTCTTGCTGAAGTATCAAACATGGAGATAAAGATGATATTGCAGAAGGTAGTCTGTTCAGACTGAAAGGATTGGTCACAACTTTTGAACTCGTTCTTATGGGCATATCGGACTTCCTTCAAGACACCTTTGGGTACATCTCCCTTTCGTCTCGTTTATGGCAAGTCGTGCCATTTACCTGTGGAGATAAAGCAGAAGTCACTTTGGGCTATCACTGAGAAATTATTGGATCCAGAGAGTATAGGAGATCAGAGGAAGGTAGAATTGGCAGCCCTGGAGGAGCTTAGAGATATAGCCTTTTCGAGTAGCCTACAGTATAAGGAGCGAGTGAATATATGGCATGATTCTCATATCAGCCATAAGCAGTTTGAGCCGAACCATAGAGTATGGTTATTCGATACCGGGCTGAGATTATTTCCAGGGCAGTTCAGAGCAATTGGAAGGGACCATACTTGGTCCGAAAGGTGCATGAAAATGGTAGTTGATATATCTGAGATGTCATTTGAGTCCACCTTTTGAGTTAACGATGAGCACATGAAGCCATATCTAGATCATGATCCGCTGATCGTTGACGTCGCCCCTATTCATTTTGCATGAGATGTGGTCTTTGACTCACATTATTTGCATATCATGCCTCATTATCACTGTCTTCCGCCCTTGTATAGATCCAATTGTCCATATCACACATTCTTTTGTCTAACACCCCATCTGCATCTTATGATTATGCTATAATTAGGGTGTACTTTACCTTAAGTATAGGGGGTGTCAGACTTTTGATTATTCTTTTGATTCTTTTTACCTCTGTTTTGCAGCCTATACTTAGGGATATTTTACCGTAAGTATAGGGGATGTAGACCCTATAAATTCTAACCCTTAGTTGTCCCCTTGTGTACAGTTTTCTATACTTAGGATTTCTTGATCCTGTATAGGTGGAATCACCGACTTCTATTGATTTTATTCTTTCATTCGTCGTTGTATTATAGCCTTTATTTTCACCTCATTATATAAAGCATGAGTATGTCTTCTTCATCGCTCTTTGATCACTCTGAGGACATCGTTCGAGCTAAGTATAGGGGGTGTCGTATATATTGTATATATACTTTAGCCATAACTCGTACTTTGTGTGAGTGTGTTAAAAAATAAAATGGCTAAAACCCACTAGCTAAAAATCACAAAAATTTTAAATTTTTTATTGCACATAAAATTCTTTTTTGCACATACATGTCTGTAAATAGCTATTTGTAAAAACTATTTTTGTACAAATGTTTGTAAAAAGGTTTTGATTGTAAAATATTTGTAAATATTTTTGTATCAAAATTATGTATATAGTACAAAATTTTTGAAAAATATTTGAAAAATAAAAATTTGCAAAAATCTATTTGTAAATATTTGTATAGTTTGCAAAACTTATGCCTTCATGCATGCATTCAAACATGTTCAAAAATTTTGTATATAGTAAAAAAGTCATCAAAAAGGTTTTTGTATATATTTTTGTATATTCTTCTGAATCATAGTTGACATTTAAACTAGTCTGGAATTAAATTGGAAAATAGAGCTTGGTTAAGACCTTAATCCACCTAACTCTCAGAGGAACCTTACAGGATTTGGGGTTAAGACTTTTCAGGTCCATTAGTGACTTAGTTCTTTGAGTCCACTAGGCTATGTTCAAATGTTATCTTGATGAGCCTAAGTAGAACACTTAACAACACACGCATGACTCTCACAGACAATGGCTTTACTTGGACCAGCACCTTACACATAGCTCTCCAAGTATGAGGTGGTGAGGAGGCGGTTTCCTTTGACTTGGGGTAGCATACGAGGGTAGTACTTCTAGGCAGAACCTCTCGTCTTCCTTTAGGGAGGGATGTGCGCCTCAACTTGGTCTGGTGGTGTTGAGGTCTAAAGAGAGTAGTTGTGGGTTGCAATAATGCTTCAAAAGAGGGATAGTCTACTAGCTCAAGAAGAAAAAGTCCCTATGTATATGCTGCACCATGTAGATATGTTATACATATGCACATCAAAAAAAGTGCAAAATCAAGAAAAACTCCAAAAAAGTAGACATGCATGATGCCTGTCGGAGTGTATATAGACAAACAAAGCAAAGCTTATGTATTACACCTTATTATCTCATGAAGCTTGCAGCGGAAGACTTAGCTCCACTAGTTAGGCTCCCAGGAATACGTGGCTACACTGGCCACGATCCATTCTCTTCTTTCCCCTCTTCTTGAATCGGTTGCACTTGAACTTAGAAGGGAATACCCCGCTCCTCGAGGAAAGAGCTGTTAGACTGAGGAATTAGAGTTACCTCGTTGAGGGAGGTTGTTTCTTTGTCATTTTTGAGGTGGGGAGCTACATATCACTTACATAGTATAAGGAAAGATTCATAGTCTTAGAGTTGTGTATGTAGACTTGTTCTGATCTGGATTATTGAGGAGTCTCGATCATAGAATGGTGGAACTTAGAGGCTGTTGAGTTTTAAACCTATACCCCAATAAGGTTCCGATAATCTAATAATCCAAAGGTCCGAGTGAGCTCCATACTTCAATTTAAGGAAGATAAGTTTAATAATCAACCTTAATTCTCCTTCTTTTCTCTTCTTTCTCTCTTCACTTCCTTTTCAAATAAGTGTTTGCTAAGGGACTAGCAAAGGTAAAATATAAAGGATGATGAGTCCCTGATTCTCACTCTTTATTCTTTTATTTTAGCTATTTATCTGAGTCAAGCATCATGTAAATACAATAACATAGCATTTAGCATGCATTTGTTAATATTGCATAATTAGCATGTTTTTGCATAAAAATAAAAGAATAAAGGAAAAAAAGGAAGGAGGTATTTAGAATAAATACAGAGTGACCCGAACCCCAAGAGAAGGTCAAAGCTTGACCTGATCGCCAAATAAAATAAGTAGAGAGAGATAGGGTCTACTTTGTGTTGTACATATTACCTATATCTGTAAATAATTATTTTTGACAAATACACCTAAATTATTATTTTTGCCTCCTTGTATATATTTCTAGAAATAAAATAAAAATCAGAAAAATTAAATAAAAATATAAAATCTCCCTTTCATTGTACAAAACACATGTATGTACCTCACATTCACTATTTATTATATACTTGTAAAAAATTTGTAAAAATAATTTTTGTATTCCTAAAAGTATTTTGAAAATAAATAAAATATAAAATTAGGATATTTATCTAAAAATATCAAAATAAAAATAGTTGTACATAATACATAGGTATACTATACCTGTATATAATACTATATATTGTAGGGTTAAATGGGGTTGCCCCTTGGGGGAAGCTAAATTGTCCACCCCTCGCCCCATTTTACCCAATTTTTTTTATTTTTTTTGAAAATTTCTTCTGTATAATTTCATCACTATATCTCTATATCATGTCATTAAAATTTCATGAGAAACAGAGACTCCTACGGCCTCCATCCAGACAACCGTTTTTTAATGGTAACATAATTGCTAAAATCATCCCCATCTGGATGGAGGCCGTAGGAGTTTCTGTTTCGCACGAAGTTTTAATGACATAATACAATGATATATTGATGAAAATCCACGAAAGAAATTTTTCAAAAAAAATAAAAAAAGGTGAAATGGAGTGGGGGGGAGCTAAGTTAGCTCCCCCCATGGGGGCAGCCCCATTTTACCCTATATTGTATATACACTAATTTATTTTACACAAAATAATTAAAAATAAAAAAAATCTTTGAAAAATAATAAACATTTTTTGAACATTTTTTAATTTAAAATCATCTACTAATTTTTATTGAATTTATAAATATTTGTATTTCCGAATTTTGTGATTGGTCCAGACCGTTCGTTGACCCCCGGTCAACGCCTCCTCCTTCCCGGGTCAGACCTGGATATCGCTCGCCGGAGCTCCTTCTCGAATTTCTCCAGCCCAACTCCGAGCTGCTTTTGCCTCGAAATTTGGACCCGATAATCCTCGTACACCAAACATCGTCGCAGGTCCCTTTGCTGATGCAGATCGCTCCAGGGTTCCACGCTTTTCGTCGATCTTTCTGGACCCTCGAGCGACCTATTAATAATCTTCTTCCCTCTCCTAGAGCAGCGGCTCGTGCCTCACCCCTTACTTCACCGCTAGAAACCTTCAGTTAAGTGACAACGGCCGGAGGGCATCTTTAAATAAAAGTTTGGTGGCGTGTTCCCGCAGCTCAGCTACGTAGCCGGAGCTCTCCGTCGTGTTTAGACTCCCTTCATGTCGCAACACGGTCGAGGCAACGACCCCGTCTCCCAGCTCTGCCTGACTTTGCTGAGTTCATCATCTCCTTCAGGTAACTTATCCATCTACTCCATTTTCCATTCCAGTCAATTCTTCCATTCCGCCCTTGCTGCAGTTCATCTGCTCCGACCACCCTGTCGGAGCTTTGCCAGCCACCTGTATCCGTTCAGATCGAATCAACATCTCATCCCACATCTTGCACCGCAGCCTGATCATCCTTAGACTCGACCCTTAGGTCGAGATTAAGGCCAAGATTCCCTTCTTCCACAGCCGCTGGGGATCGAACTACATCTCTCGCCGCTTCCCTTATCTTTATCAAGCAATAACCTGAACGGAGCAAAGCTTCCGAGTAGCTCTACTATTTGCAGGTTATATCATGTGCAAGGAACCTATTCGGAGCTTCCAGTGCTTAGGCGGAGGACCTCTAGGTGGTCGACCACCGCCACGACCATCCGCCCGTTGCCACCTTCATCGGACCCTTCACTCCGACGCGCCGCACCCCCAAGAATCTGGTGGACCTCCTCGATCTTCAACAGGGCCGGTGGATCTCTTCCTCCTCTCGATCGAAGCTTGACCGGGAGGTGTTCTTCTCGACCCCCTTTCAGTTGTCGGCTACGCCCTTTACCCCAGACATCATCCGAGCCATCATCTTTTGCAGCCTTTCAGCCATTGGATCTGCTCTCCTCTGACACATCTGGCCACACGTAGCGAACATTCTTTGGGACATCAGATCTGGGGCTGTCAGCGATCAGGACCGTATGCCCACGCTGCCTCCAGGACCCGCTATGTGTCCTCACGTGTTCCGCACGCGCCCTACAAGGGTATATTTCTCTTTCTTCCCTGCTAGTTTTGTATTTAGCTTTTCATCTGGTAAAATAAAGTTGTAATACAGACTTTTTGCACTAAGGACCTCGTAGTTTTATAGATTTACATTTTAGTCCTCTGTGTGTGAACTCATGTGCAGTCTCACGTGCTTATCTGGTGTATTTGCATTATCTATCTTGAACTTCACGGCTGTTATGTTTTAAATTAATAGTTTTTGAGATTCACACATACCTCTGTGCGTGGTGTATTACACGTGTGTGTTTATTCTCTGAGCTTTTTGCATCTTTGGCACTAAACTTTTCACGTGTTATCTTGCGGCCTAGAACTTTAGTTTAATTGCAACTGGGTCCCTACAATCTTTGTGTATTGTTTTTAATTAAATAAATGTCAAATTAAGCTTATAAATTCTATAAAAATTATTGTTACCTCCTGCTAACACATAATAATTATTGTAATTTTTGGGATTAATTTTGTGTTGTCTTTATTTTCTAAAAATAAAAAAACCATAAAAAGTTTACTGTTTGTTTTATAAAATACATAAAAATTATTAAAATTGTTTTCAAAATTCCATAAAAATTCTTGATTGTTGGTTTTAGTATGCTCTAACTTATGTAGCATTTTTTGCTTTGAAATTCACCATAAAACCCCTAAAAATCTAATAACTCTCAAAAACTTATAAAAATTCTAGAAAAATAAAAAAATAATTCCAATCTCTGGTTGTCGCATTTTCTTTCTAGTTTACCATAAAATTACCCCCAGGACATTAGGACACTTTAAGTATTTTTAATTTATCATTTTGTCCTAGCTGTGCACTATTTCCTTATTATCTCTTATATTATTTTTATAAAATCCCATAAAAATTAGAAAAACCCCATAAAATTACCAAAAACACTTAAATATTTGAAAAAGCCAAAAATATTTTTATTCTTAACTTTTGAGCATTTCAGGTCTGAATAAAAATTGAAAAGGTTTGATTGTGTGCATAGTTTCCCTACTTGCTTTTTTTTGCTCATTTATTAAAAATCCTAAATTTTTTGCAAAATTAAAAATCAATTAAAATATGCATTTTAGTTTCTGAATTTCGACTACTTCGAAGGATTTCTCGTGCTCCTTGTGATAGACCCTGGTTGCTATACCAGATTAAAATAAATAGCAGAGATCGCTATTATTGTTTAGAGTAATTTATCTTTTGATTGTGTGGCTCTCTATTTTTCTTGTTGACTTAGCTTTGTGATTTTGATCGCAACGACTTTATTATTAATTGATTTCCTAACTCGAGTCAACAACGCGTTCGTCAGAGAGATATGTGCATTTTAAGGTTCATAGTCTCAAACTTGGATTTGGGTTTTATTGGTCAATTTTACAAGCTAGTATTTTTTGATATTTTTCCTTTATTAATGTTAGTAATATATACACTATAGAGTTGATTTTATTGGATTTGGAGTTAGTATAAAATAGATACAAATATGGAATTCTAGTTAATATACAATTGAATATTTACAAGTGAATTTGGCTCCTTATTTAATGCAAATATGAATGCTAAAATGCGGATATTAATTACACGTGCATGAATGCTAATTATGCAATATAAGTGATGAAATGCAACTAATTACTAGGGAACAAAGCTCTATTTTCAACTTTTAGAGTGATGAATCACATATTCATCAACCCCCTATACTTAAACCTTGCTTGTCCCCGAGCAACTAAAATGAAATGCAAGAGTGAAATGATTTTGGGTTCCATACCAAGGTCATGAGCAAAAGGTGAAAATAGAGCTTGACTCAGCCTTTGGATTAATAATGGAGCAAAACCTTATTGGGATCTGAATTTAAGACCTAACTGCCTTTAAATTCCACAAGTCTCTTATTCAAGTTGCCTCAACAGTCAGGTCAGAACATATCATCATACGCAAATTCTGATGACTGATTCTTACTTGCACTATGTAAGTGAAATATAACTCTCCACATCAGAAATGACAATGAAACAACCTCCTCTAACAAGGTAACTCTAATTCTCCGGTCTAGCAACTCTTTCCTCGAGGAGCGAGGTATTCCCTTCTAAGTTCAAGTGCAGCCGACTCAAGAAGAGGGGGTGGAGAGAAGAATGGACGGTAGAAAGTGTAGCTACTTATCCTAGGATGCTTGACTAGTGTAGACAAGTCATCCAGCTGCAAGCTTTGAAGCTCTTCTTATTTTTCTATACTTGTATATACACTCCGGCAGGCATTTTACTTTTCAATCAGGCATGTTCACTTTTGGAGATTCTGCATTTTTTCCCTTTTTCTCTTTTTCTTCTTCTTTTTTTGACATATATAGCAGGTGCAGCATGCACATAAGGAGTTTTTCTTCTTGAGCCAATAGACTATCCCTCTTTTGAAGCTTTATTACAACCCACAACATCCCATCGTTAGACGTCAATGCCACTAAACTAGGTTGAGATGCACTACCCTTCCTAGAGGAGGACAGATGTTTCCACCCGTGTGCTACTCCAAGCTGAAGGATTCTACCTCCTCACCATCTCATCAATGAAGAGCTACGTGCATGGTGCTTGTCCAAGTTTGGTCACTATCTAAAAAAAACCTGCGTGTGTACGAAATATTCTACTTAGACTAATCAAGATGACATGTGAACATAAACTTACAGACTCAAAGAATTAAGTCACTCGACCTGAAAAATCTTAACTCTGGTTCCTATAAGGTTCCTCTGAAATTAGGTAGATTAAGGTCAAATCAAATCCATCCTCGACATCTATTCATAACTTGATTTAGAACCCACTAACTTTTTACTTAGCATATGCTAGATATGCAGATGAGATGCAGATGACATACTATAGAGATAAATGAAATGCAATACATTTTTTTAATGCAAGGATAATATGCAGAGTAAAAAGCCTATATTTTTGTTTTTTATTTTTTTATTAATTTTCTGGTATACCTTTATTTTACAACAATTTTTACAAGAATTGTATAAGCATTATACAAATTATACAAGTGTTATACAATATACATATTGTACAAGTATACATGTATTTTACAAAAAGTTTTGTTTTGTTTTTTTTTTCAATTTTTACCCACCTCGTAATTATTGCATAATATATATATAAATACGTGAAAGTACGAGCTATGGGTAAGTATATATGTAATATATACGTGCCCTCCTATATTTAGTATGTGCTATATCCTCAGAGTACGAGAAGCGAGGAAGAAGACATAGCTCGTCCTAAGTGTAGAAGAGCTAAAATAATAAAAAGTATAGAAGACGCTCTGCCCCCCTATACTTAGGCTTCAGCAGCCTAAGTGTAGAAGAAGATCAAAAAATGGGGCGGCTAAGGTTAAGAGGGGAAATGGAGAAGTATATATACATAATGGGCATCAATCCCCCCTATACTTAGGCTCTGGTCAGCCTACGTATAGGACAGAGTGAGTGTGAGAATCGATGAGATCTGAAGAATATACAGAGAATGATGTAGAGACTCAGGTCACTCTCTCCACTATACTTAGGATCTGGTCATCCTAAGTATAGTCATAAAATGAAATGATATGGAGACGGGGTGAGTGATTCGAATCACATGTGAGGGAGGGAAAGAAATATATACAAGGAAGAGTGAGAATATACAAGGATCAAAAAGGTTTGTGACAAACCTTCTTGTGGGAGTGAAGAGGTGGATAATATACATATGTATCACTGTTGGAATCATCCTCAGATGATTAATAGTGAGGTGTTTGGATTGTCCAACAAGGGTCGACACGCTGCTTACTCAAATAGGGCTTCAGAACAACCAAACTGATTTCACTCATATAAATCACCTCATCTGGACCCAATGAGGACTCCTTCGAAAATTCCTTCTCCGGAATGTTGAAGGAAACTTTCTTAGTTGGTTTTCTAGAACCTGAATCATTGAGAGGGAGTGTAGAGTGACGCACCTTGAGGGGATCGGGGGAACACCTCGAGGAATCAATTGTCGACTTTCTCTCACTAGATAACGGCTAGAGGAGGAAGCAACTGTATTTTTGGGCAGGGTCAATTTAGTCTTGGTTGTCTCCTTTGAAGGTCCAGGATGTGGTGCGGTGCTGACCATGGGTTCCTCATCAGATGAGTCACCATATATATTATAATATTCTTGAAGGGTCAGCGCATGTCTCGAGAAGGTGCTAGTGATCTCAGTTGGCTTGGAATTATTAGTCACAGATGTCGGATCATCAAAATGATCGAGACAATCAACAAAAATCATGTCTGACTCAATGACAACTTCAGGTTGTGAGTCTTTTATTGAAGCTGACATAGTGGTGGTGATGCAAGCAGGGGGAGTCATGGATGTGTGGGAGTCGCTAAACCGATGGTCGGCTCGATAGTCGGTATCTTGGATGTAGAGGAGGAGTGGGACTCATCTACCTCTCGATGATCATGATTGTCAGCAACTTTGTAGGTCACCTTAGAGTAGAGTGTGTCAAACAATGGGTGAGGTCGAAGTGCTCCCAATGCTGTAAAATCGATTTCTCGAGTCTCACAATCTATAGTCGCCTTAGCCAAGGCTAAGAACGACTTGTCGAGAATAATGGGAGACTGGGTAAACTCTCCTCGGTGCTCAATGTCAATGACTGCGAAGTCAACCTGGAGTAAAACACCTTGGAAAGTAATGATGATCGAAATAGTTCCTCTCGGCCGCTTGATAGATCGATCAGCCAGCTGAACGATCTCTATCAACTTTCTAATTAGTCTGAGTTTGAGCTTGTCAAACACAGAGGTGAGGAGGATATTTATCGGTGAGTCATCATCGACTCTAGCACGGGTAAAGATAGTGTCATTGATTTCACATTCAACTCTAGGCAACCGCTTCACTCTGCGGCTCTTGGTCTTTCTCCCCATCACCAAGGAGGTAGCCACAGACACTATGTGTCTTTATGTCTTTGTTCTCTTATAACCCAACCTCTTGGGCATCAATTTACTTACAAATCTCTTGAGGCCGGGGAAGTGATCTATGGCCTTTATTAAGGGAAATTAAAAATCAATTCTTCATCGAGTGCTTCCTCAGGATATGATATAATTTTTTAGGTCTTTTTTATTTTCAATTTTTATGTGATTTTTTGGGTTTTCAATTTTTTGGCCTTTTTGGATTTTTTGATATTTAGTGTTGTTGATATGCAAAGGATGAGAAGGAGAAACTGTAGACTCGAGATTGGAGGGCAAGTGGTTAGGAGGTAGAATGAACTCCAGCTGTACAGAGTGTGTGGCTTCCCTAATGTTCGCTCAATTTTCAACATCAAATCTACTCATAGTGTTTCCCACTTTCAAATCCAGGCTGGCGGAAATTGAGTGCAATATTTGAGTGACATCTCTCAACTTGTTACCAATTAATTCATTTTTTCTCAATAAGTCTTGAAATATCATCCTCCATAAAGTTCTCATGACAAATCATGGGAGAAGTCTATTCAGTTGGAGGATACTGCTGATAACTTGAGGTCTCATACTCAACATACCTAGACTCTGGCATGTAATTCTGGGTCGAGTATGGATCATCTATGTGGCAGGTATTGGTCAGAGCCTCATGTAATGGAGTCAATGAACTGAGGACTGGTAAGTCTATCTCATGAGTCCAATCCTGTGAATGTGTAGGCTCTTTAAATGGTTGGTATGGGGGCTGGTCAATGTAAGCTTGATCACTAAAATTCAAGTCTGGGAAATCATGATGTGCAGGCCTCGCCATTCATGTTGTTCGATCAACCAAGTTGTACCCTAAAGTCAAGTCAGGATGTGTACGTATGATTCATTGACTTGTCCCATCATTCATATGAAGAGGAAATGAAGTATGCGGGGGAGGGTAATTATGTCAGTCATCTGTCTCAGCAACGGCTTGCTCTTTGTATGGTTCATTGATTCTAGCAAGCTCTCGAGAATAAGGACAGTCAACCCAAGATGGAAATGGATCCTGAGTGTTAGAATATGAATTAGGTGAGAAATGTGAAGAAGTGGAGAAGTTAGACGAAGTTCTGACTCCATAATCGGGGTGAGATGGAGAGAAGAAAGGCGGTTCTAGAGAAACTGTCTCGAAGAGAGGGTGCATGGTGGAGAAAGATGATGAAGATGGTCGGTACGGAAACTGATGAGAAGACATCTTCGAGAAGAAATGAAAGAGGCTTGATGTGAAAACGTGCAAAAACACGGGGTGAGAACACAAACAAACAGACACCAAGACAAACGCAAGAGCAAACCATGAGTTCACACTCAACACGGTGAAGGACATGAAGCTGGGTCCGATTAATCTGGTTGACTTTAAGTGTGATTTTCAAGCAAAGTTAGAAAGGATTACGTGATGGCCTATGGGGAAGTCGACTCAATGTCGGATGTGTCTCTCCTGTTTAACATGCCGCTTAAGATACTAACGTCCTTCCTCTCTTAGCTCTTATCACTGGCTTACTCGGTTAATACCGATGAAGTTCAAGTACCTGCCTCTATCTACCTACCAAAGTAGGCGGAGGCTGACAAGGATAATCACTTCACCCTGGAGGGTTACTAGCAACCTGTCGCGTCGCACTGTTGCTTCACCCCTATCTACTTGCGAAGCAAGCGGAGGCTACTTGGTGCTAGTCAGTTGAACTTTGAATACTTCAGCTTGTGATATTTACTAAGAGCGGGGTACGTCGATATGGAAGATGGGGATTTGTTCTCTATCTTAGTGTGTGCACACACACTCTATGTGCCCTCACTCAGCCTATAATCAAGGTTGAGGTTGCTCTCTCGCAAACAAGAGTTAATTTTAGTCATTTTTTGGGTCCAATTCAATTAACAGTCTTGATTTTAGAGATTAGTTGTCACTTTAGTTAATTTACACAAGCAATCACGTCTACCGTCCAATCCCAATTCCTTTATCCTAAGTTAGAAAAACTGAGAGAGGGAATCAGAAAAAGCCGATGCGGTCGAGAAAACGATGACGAATACTTGAGTAAGAAGACTTACAGTGCCTCCATCTCTCTACAATGCAAGATGCACAACTGACTTGAAATTTTTATACTAAATGAATGCAAGCGATGAAAAGCCGCTCCTAGACAGACAATTCTTTTAGCGAGTGAAGAATGAATTTAAATTTGGCTAAAGTTATGCGTTCTAAGTGTGTATTTTAATGGTGAAGTGTGGTCCTAAAAATTACGAGCACAAACAGTCCTAGGAAGCTTTAAGTGTTGCGAGTGCAGGATCTATTCTACAACAAGCAACCACATAACACAAAGAGTCTTTTTATTTGATTACATACGTGAGAACCCAAACGAGAATCGTTTTAAATGCAATTATAACACATTAAGGAAACTGAAAATCTTTTTGGCGCATGATGAATCCACATTTCATCATCTTTATTCTGTCATTTTGGACTCAAAAACCCTAGTAAATGCGTGTAAATAGGCTTAATATAGGCATTTTAGCATTCATGCATGTATGTGTAAATATTGTATAAAATGCGGTTTTTAAAGCCAAAATTATAGAATAAAGAAAAGAAAACAAAAAGAATAAAATATTGTAAATATTTTATGACCCGAAACTCCGAGACCTAGGCATCTTGATGAATAGGTCGACAAGGAATAAAGTAGGGGGAGATAAGGGCTAAAATACAATACAAATACCTATATTATTCTATTCATTCTTTATTCATTTTGGGACCTATTTTTGGTTCCACCTTTTATACATCAAATAAAGAAACTTTGTACATGAAAGTTGTAGATAATTTTATAAAGAAAAATACAAAATTGATTTCACTGAAAAATAATGTACAGATAAAAAGTTATGGTCTGAATAAAACCCAGAATCCCAACTTTCCAGACCTGTATCTCACAAATGAAAACTCCAAATCCAGCAAACTCACCTTTAATTGTATATAGAATAAAATAATCTTTTTAATGGCGGTGGTTTCGCATTTAGCGAAGCTACGGTTTGAAAGTTGAGTTTTGGACCCTCATTGTATAATTTTACAGATTAAAATATTCAATTTATTATTTATTCATTATTTTTGTATTATTATATTTTTATAATCTTGTAAATATTACGTATAATAATTATGTACATTAAAATTGGAATAAAAACCTAAATAAAACTCAAAATAAAATACTTACATATGTGATACATAGGTATATTACCAATACCCTTACCTATACAAGACCTATTTATATTTTATTAAATATACAAAACATATCAGAAAAATGAAATAAAAATATATTTGAGTATACAAAAGTATTTTATAATTTTATAAAATAATAAATAAAAAATAAAATTAAAATACACAAAATAAAAATAAAGTAATAAAGTATATATATAATATACCTATATAGGGATATAAAAGCAACTTGTAAAAATATACCTAATAAAAATAAATAAAAATTACCATAAAATAATTTATAAAATTATAAACATTTTTTATTTTATAACCTCAGTAAAATAACACCATTTACTATTTTAAAATGATTTTTTTGAAATAATTTCTCCAGGTTTTTCCTGGTTGGTCCACGTGGACCAACCAGGGGGCTAGGAGAGTTGACCTCTGGTCAACTCTCTGACCCTAGGACCTGGGTTGTGTCAGAAGTTGTGTTTTGACCTATTTTTACCCAATTCTCGAGGCCACTCCGTTACTTATTTCATGATGGCGTCTTCTTCGAAGTTGTTCCTCGATCATAGATGAATCACGCCAGAGGATTTTTAGGACCTTTGGGTCGTTGTTCCACCCGTGATCTCGCCTCGAAGGGAGCTCCTCGACCTCATTTCAAAACCAGCCCAGCCACCCCCATTTGATTTTGAACCGCCTTCGGCTAGGGCCAACAACCTTCGAGCTTCGCCGTTGGGTCACTGGTGACAGCAGGTCGACCCCCGACCCATTGAGGTGCGAATCAGGCACTCCTAGGCGTGTTCCACCCTCCATCTCCGGTGGCCTAGCCATCGTAAGGTCCATCTCGAGCACTTTGCTCTGAGGTACATTTTTCTTCTTTCTTTTGTTTGCTTTATCTTCCTGGTAGTCATAGCTCCGAATTCCTACATTCCATTTTGCTTGAAATCACCCAATTCGCCATCTTCGCCACCTCGCCGGAGCTTGCTCCGGCGAGCTTCATTTTCGCATCGCACCCTTGTTTCCACCCCTTTGCGGGATCGCGGCACTTTGCCCGCACATCCCTTCACGATTTTTGCAGGTCGCAGGTTCCACGCACGCCTGGAGGGCGATTTTTGCTCCACGCCGGAACCACCTGGAGCGTGTCTTCGACCGTGGCGTCGCGGAGTCGCTCCGGTGGTTGCCCGCCGTTTTTGCCGCCTCCAGGACCTTCAGGACCACCGCAGGAGTATTGGGCATCCTCTCCGAGCTTCCCAGGCGGCCGGAGTCGATCCGTAGGGTGGTTCGAAGCTCGGTTTTCCCGAGTTCTTGGTTGTTCTTCCTGATCAGTCCGTGGCCGTTCGATCATCAAGGGGACCCCAGACGAAGCAGCAGCCTGATGAATCCACATTTCATCATCTTTATTCTATCATTTTGGCACCAAAAACCCTAGCAAATGCCTGTAAATACCCTTAAATAGAGCATCTTAGCATTCATGCATGTGCATTCAGACAGTGTATAAATTACTGTAATTAAGGCCAAAATTATAGAATAAATAAAGAAAAGAAAAAGAATAAAATATTGTAAATATTTTATGACCCAAAACCCCCGAGACCTAGGCATCTTGATGAATAGGTCGACAAGGAATAAAGTAGGGGGAGATAAGGTCAGAAATACAGAGAAAATACCTATACATTCCATTCATTCTTTATTCATTTTGGGACCTATTTTTGGTTCCACTTTTTATACATCAAATAAAGAAACTTTGTACATGAAAGTTATAGCTAATTTAATAAAGAAAAATACAAAATTGATTTCACAGAAAAAGAATGTACAGATGAAAAGTTATGGTCTGAATAAGAATCCAAAATCCCAACTTCCCATACCCGTATCTCACAACTGACAACTCCAAATGCAGTGTACTCACCTTTAATTGTATATATAATAAAATAATATATCCAATGGCGGTGGTTTCGCATTTGGCGGAGCTACGGTTTGAAAGTTGAGTTTTGGACCCCTATTGTATATTTGTACTGAATAAACTATTCAATTTATTCTTTATTTATTATTTATTCATTTTTATATTTTTATAATTTTATAATTTTGTAAATATTACTTATAATATATATGTGCATTAAAATTAAAATAAAATGCAAGGAAAAATAAAAATAAAAATACTTGTATAAAGACTACATAGGTATACTGCCTATATCTATACCTGTACAAAATACTCTCGTATTTTATTAAATATACAAAATACATCAATAAAATAAAATAAAAATATATTTATGTGTATAAAAGTATTTTATAATTTTATAAAATTATAAACAAAATTAAAGAAATTAAAATACATAAAATAAAAATAAAATACTAAAATACATAGGTATTATACCTACATAGGGTTAAAAAGGCAACTTGTAAAAATAAATCTCATAAAAATAAATAAAAATCAGAATAAAATACTACATAAAATTTTAAGCATTTTTTATTTTATAACCTTTAATTAATTCGGCCATTTAGTATTTTAAATAGAATTAATAAAATATTTTTTTCAGGGTTTTTCCTGGTTGGTCCACGTGGACCAACCAGGAGGTCAGGACTGTTGACCTAGGTCAACAGTCTGACCTACCCCCTGTAGACCTGTCAGGCTTGGTTTTTGAGCTTTTTCTTGGCTTTTTCCCAGCCAAGTCTTGCACGATCTCATGCCACTTCCTTCTGCAAAAATCTTCCCTGTAGATCCATCTTGCCCGCCGAGTGTTTACATCGGGCTATGCATCAATGAGGTGCTCCAGACCTCTTGGTCTTTGGACCCCTGTCACCTTGGGTCAACCCACTTAAAACCGACCCCCCTTCTTTCCTTTTGAATTCGAGTCCCCTTGGTCCACCCTTCAGCGCCACCCTCGTGCTCCAGAGCTCCCTGGAGGTGACAGCTCCATCGCCAGCTCCTCAGCCAAGGCGTTCGAAGTCGAGGGAGCCTCCACCACCTCTGCCAACAGCCGGCGTCGAGGTAGTTTCTTCCTCTGGCTTCGGCCATCGAGGGCAGTTCCCCCCGCTCATTTCTTTCTTGCAGTCAACTCCTGTTAGCCTTAGGATCAATATCCCCCCAAAAAATCGAAGCTCCATCATCTGATTCGCTCGATCACCCACTTTGGCCGGAGCGCACCTCCGGCCCTTCGCCGCCACCTCGTTGCACACATCCCCACGCCTCCGCGAGGCCCAGGCAATTTGCCCTGGGCCTTTTCACCACTTTTTGCAGGTCAAAGATCCCTGAACGAACCTGGAGAGCCATTTTGATTCCTCGCCGGAGATACCTGGAGCGTAAAGCTCCGCCGCCTTCGCGCCAGCATTTCGACGCTTCTCCGGCGAATCCGAGCCATCCAGTCCACAGAGGGACCTTCCAGGAGTCTGCAGCTCCATTTTGGGGCCCATCTATCGCCTGAGGAGCGAGATCGGAGTCGGGGAAGTGCGCCTCCGCCGGCCTTCGTCCATGTTCTTCCTCCTCGCTTCCCCACCGTCTGATCGAGCCGCAGCTCCAGATCGCGCATCGACCGTCCGATCCTCCACGCCCAGCCACCGTTGGATCTCTTTTTGAGATCTAATCTCAGACGTCGACGCGAACCGTCATCGGGCGTTCCCAAGCTGCCACGTGGATAAGTGGCTCGCTCCCCGCCGCTGGATCGCGCATCGCCGGCAGCCGTTGGATTCGCGCCACGTGTCGTCGTCGGAGCGCCCGAGCGTGGGTATTTTGCATCTCAACCCTCGTACTTTTTGTATTTAGTATTTAGTACTCAAACTTTCGTCTGTAGTGTAAAAATTTTGTAATATTTGCATAAAGACCCTCGAACTTTGTTTATTTGCATCTAGGTCCTTCGCCACGTCACCTCACGTGACCTGTACACGTGAGGGGGTGGGCATTTTGCAAGGATACCCTCAGTCATTTATGTATTTCATTTTAGTCCTAAAACTATCGCAGCACGTGTAAACTTTTTGGATATTTTGCAAGTAGGCCCCTAGGGTTTCGTAATATTACATTTCAGTCCTCGCCAGGCGCGTGCAAGTCACGCGCCCTGGTGGGAAAATTGCTAAGAGGCCTAGGCGGCTTTTGTAATTGCATTTTGGTGCTAAAAATTAAACATTCAGTTCAATATTTTGTGGAAAATTGCGTGCATGCCCCTGGATGTTTTGTAAATTGCATATATACCCCTGCCAAGACTGTTTAATGTTTGGATGCTTGTTGTATTTATTTGAATGATCATTTCGAGCCCAAAAATTCCACAAAAATAGACTTAAGTTCCTGGACATGTGTACTTTAACGCTACCATTTTAGTTTTTGATTTTATTTTATTTTTATATTTATTAAAAATCAAAAACTTACTTTTTATGCACTGTCTAGTTTAGAAAATACCAAAAAAATATTAAAACACCTCCAAAAATTCCAAAAAAACCACCTAGTGTCTATTTTATCATCTTTTAGTGTCAGTCTAAAAACCATTAAAAATCTCAAAAGAAAAACACTAAAAATTTAAAAACACTCAAAAACTTCAAAAAATATATAAAATAGTAGAAAACTCCAAAAATCAAAAACTCAGTTTATGTTTGTTCCTTATTTTGTCCTTTTTATTTGAAAAATAGTGTGAAAATTTTGAGCTACTGGTTGCTATTTTTAAATCTCATTTTATTCACAGCCAGCCTTATTTGCACTGTTCTGCCTTATTTCAGTATTTAAAAATAGCAAAAACACCTTGAAAAATCCCCAAAAATCACAAAAACAGTGAAAAATCCTAAAAATACCAAAAACATTTTATCTCTGAATTTTTGATTATTTTTGCATATTTTTATAAATATTTTAGCTTGTCTTTTCTTATATTGTCTTTACTTTCCAATATTGAAAAAAGAAATAAAAAAATATAAAATATAAATTATAAAAATCAGAAAATTAAAAATCAAAATACAAAATTAAAAATTAAATGAAAAAAATAAAAAAAATTAAAAATTAAAAACCCACAAAAATTACTTTGTTTGCTTGCTTAGTGTAGACACTACACACACACACACACTTGAGCACGAATTTTTGAATTACCCTGCTTGCTCCCTGTGTTCGAACTCTCTGCATACTTGTCACTATACACCATTTGTGCAGAGTTAAAAATAAATTTGACTCCACATTTGCTTGTCATTTTTTTTGATATTTGATTGTGGGTTCATTGTTGATTAATTACATTTTATTGTGGGTCGCCACAGCGACGTATTTAGACCCTCGATAAAGTGTGATTATCACAGCCATCTGATCTTGCAAGGGCCCGACCGTCCGATCTTCAACATCTTCTGATCTGGGCTGCAGGATGCAAACCGTCACCGCGAGCTGCTAGGCCGCCACGTGTCATACGTGAACGATCAGTTACCGTGGGATCAGCCTCTGCTGGGTATTTTGCACACCTTCCCCATCACTTTTGTGTATTTATTATTCAGGACCAAAACTTTCATTTGCATTTATTATGTTTATGTAAAATTTGTGTGTAGCCCCCCGAGCTTTAGACTATTACAATCGAGCCCCTGCCAGGCGCGTGCCCATCACGCGCGCCTTGGCGTTTTTGCAGGGTACCCCCCAGGGATTTTGCGTATTAAAGTTTAATTCCAAAACATTCATTGCAGTTTCAAACTTTTGGCAATTTTGCACGTCAGCCCTTAGACTTTTGTGATATTGCATTTGTACCCCTAACTGGGGCGCGTGCTTTGGCACGTGATCTTGGTGGGTATTTTGCGCGGAAAGGGTTGCAAGTTTTGTAATTTAATTTTGGTCCATAAAATATTTTAGTCAGTTCAAAACTTTTGCGAAAATTACAGGCGTGCCCCTGACTTTCCTGATTATTACATAAATACCCCTACCAGGCCTTTAATTTGTGCTGACTTGCTCTATTTATTTAAGGCCCCATTTTAATTCCAAAAATTCTAAAATTTGAATTTAAGCTCCTGCTGGCTTGTACTTTATCGCCATATTTTTAGTTTTTAATTTTATTGCTTTTTAATATTTTTTTAAAAATCAAAAACTCTCCATTTCAGCACTGCCTAGCTTAGAAAATTCAAAAAAAAATATTAAAATACAAAAATCCCTACTGTGTATTTTAACCTCTTTTAGGGTCAGTCAAAAATCACTAAAAATCTCAAAAGAAAAACCTTAAAAATTTGAAAATACATAAAAACTTCAAAAAATATATAAAATCAAAGAAAACTCAGAAAAATATAAACTCAGTTCCTGTTTACTCTATATTTTAGTATCTTTATTTGAAAAATAGTGTGGAAAAATTTTGTGGCTGTTTTTTTTATTTTTAATCCCCATTTTGCTCACAGCCAGTACATATTTCACTGTTTTCCTTTATTTTAGTGTTTAAAAATACCAAAAACAATTTGAAAAATACCCAAAAATCACAAAAATAGTAGAAAATTATAAAAATACCAAAAAGATTTTATTTCTGAATTTTTGGCTATTTTAGCATATTTTTATAAGTATTCTGTTATCCTTTCTCTTTTATTGCATTGTCCTTATTTTCCAATATTGAAAAAGAAATTTAAAAAATATAAAATATAAAACATAAAAATCAGAAAATTAAAAATCAAAATACAAAATTAAAAATAAAAAAATAAAAATTAAAAACCCACAAAAATCTTTGCTTGCTTGCTTAGTGTAGACACCACACATTCACACACACACATTTATTTGAATTACCCTGTTTGCTCCCTGTGTTCGAACTCTCTGCATACTTGCTTGCTATACATTTTGTGCAGAGTTAAAAATAAATTTTAACTCCACATTTATTTCTAATTGTTGATCTTAGTCCAGGATTTATCGTGAGTCGCCACAGCGACGGTTGTCTCCACCTTGTGTGAGATACCATTTTAGACTCCGTGAATTTCGGCTAAATCAAATGGCGTCGTTGCCGGGGAGCAACATCGCGTAGATCATTTTTGCCTTGTGTTTGTGATTATTGGTCTACCTTAGCGGCTTTTCTTTTCGCTATTTTATTTTTATTTTTATTGACATACATTATTGAATTGTCTAATCATTCTTCCTTGTTGACTTTGTGCGAGGAACCGCGGATCGAGGGAGACGCTCTACCTTGGGCGTCGGTGCACCCACGTGAAGGCGGCAGGAGACTTCTAACCTAGCATCAAAGAAGGCAGGGAGGACTTGAGACGACAGTCATATTTTGAGCATTTTTGTCTTATATTTATTTTTGTAATTTTAAGTGAGAGAGAGACCCTTTTATTGTAATAATACAGGTACCCCCGGACATTTGGACTCTTGCGAGCCTAATTTCCAAGTGATTGTTCACTTGGATGCTCGTCGCGGTTTTTTTTTGCTTTTCTCGCATTCTTTTTATTTTGTTTTGTTTTTCGATTTTATTTATTTTGTGTGATTGAGCCCCTAGTTTTAGGATTGCTTGCGTAGCATTAGGTCCAAACACCTTAATCAACATTGCATGTACCTATAGTACGTTCTGGACTTAGTCAAATTTTAAACAGTTGATCATCACCTTCAATCCGTCGCGCCGCGAGCTCTCCCTGCAAAGCGCTTTCTCCTAAACTCAAGTGTGTTGAGCAGAGGAGGGGTGAGCCTAGACCGGACTCTAGGGTTGAGGATTGGTGGTCAGCTTGTGGTTCTTCCCGCTAATAGCAATTTCTGAACTTAGGACGATTTCATCGGCTTGCATTTGCATATAGATAGGTTTCAATTCTGCTGAGCATCCTTGCATGTAGAGTGCTGGAGGCAAGGTGAGCATTCCTCTTTAGCATACATCATCGATTGCCGCTTGCATTGCTTTTCTGCCTCTCCCTCTGATTTTGCCAACCTAGGTGCTTAAAGGAATTGACTCCTCGTTAGGCGCGTGCATTACTCACTAAAAATCCAAAAAAAGTGATAATCCATAAAATTGGGACTGCTAATTTTACTTGACCCTAAAACCGATCAAAAATAAAAATCTTGTCTTGGGGCGAGTAATCCCCTCATTGTCTTCGTTTTTACTTGCTCGCGCACACACTAAGGATAGTGCCCAAATCCCATTCAGCCCTCTAAGTGTTTGCGCAATTTTGGACTTCTCACCTAACTCTAAAACCTAAGATAAAAAGACCTCTCTTTGCGGTCTCTACCGAGTTGAGTAGGTGAATTGAGGGTTTGTATTCTTTTCATTTTTGTCTGTGATTGTTTTGTGTGTGTCCTAGATCATCTCTGCGCATTTGCGCCTTTTCTTCACTCTCTTGACTTGACCGTCGTACTCTCCCGATCATTTCCTTTTGATTCGAGATGGATCCCTGGAGTACTTTTTATCCGGACTTTGCGGATTCCTCGCTCGCTCCAGCCGATCCACCTCCCTTTTATCAGGAGGAACCACCTCCTATTTTTTCTAATTTTTGTACATACCCGCTTCAGCCACAGTATCACGACTCGGACTTCTATCCACATCCACCCTCACATGTGTATTATACATCTCCACCGTCACATCCACCCGAGTCTGACCTGATGGAGTCACCTCCCTCGATCTCTATGAGTGATATCTTGAATCGGATGACAAAGCGCATTAATTTGATGAATGATGATCTTGCTTTCTTGAGGAAGAATTAGATTAATGCTCCTTTCGTCAGGAATACGGCTTCACTTGTAGGTGATCATGGGAGCTTGCAATCTCCAAAAATACAAAAAAATGAGAAAAATGTAAAAATGCAAAAAGAGTTCGGGAGACACTTGGTTGATCAATATTTCTTGGTTGATCAATATTTTGAGGAGAGAGTTCACTTGCCAGACCCCTTGACCACACATCCATTCACACCTAGTCCCACCTTTGACCCCGAGGATGCCGCTGTACAGGCTGCTCTTGGCATGCCTCCTGTATATGCTGATTCCGATTTCCTCCCTTGTATGGAGGAAGACCAAAAATTCAAAAAACTGTTATCTGAACCCGAAGTGGTGGCTACTATTCATGAGGTTATCCGTGCCCCACTTCAGCAGGCCATGACCCAATTATCTGCTCCTCTTCCCAAGAAGAAGAAGCGGAGGAGGAGATCTGAGCGTCACATTCTGACCGTGGCCACTGCCCACGCCATCACACACCGTCCCATTCCCAAGAAGAAGAACACAACTACACCATTCATCACTTGCACCATCTCTGACTATACATGTGATCACACTCTCCTGGACGGCGATGCATCTATTAGCATATTACCCTTCTCACTAGTACAGTCTCTTCACTTAGGGCCTCTTAAGAAGACCAGAATGATCGTTCAGTTTGCTGATGGATCCATCAAGAGGCGAAGGGTATCCTTGAAAACGCCGTCATTTCTATTCAGGGCACGAGCCACCATGTTGATTTTGTCGTGTTGCCCATGAAGAACTCCACAGGGGAGCCATCTCCAATCATCCCGGGACGACCTTTCCTCGCCTCTGCGAGGGTCGTTATTGATTACGGATCAGGAGAGATTCGCTTCCGTCCTGTTGACGAGAGCGAAATGGCGATCACCGCACCCACATTTGATCAGAGACCTGCACCTGATGCACTTTCACCGATCATAGCTGACTCTGAGGCCTGTGATCGATCTGATGATATTCGAGATGATTCCTTAGCGACCGTTGATGAGACCCGACGGACCCCCGAAAGGGGAGGAAGTCGGAAAGCATAGACCTCGCAGTTCCTCCTCCTGGTGTGTGGCGATGTGTTGATGAAATCCAAAGCATTTATGTGATTGATCCATTTGAGCGGGGGGCAGATACCAAGACTATTGAGGACGTTTATGATGTTGCCCATTATTTTGAGAGACCTCATAAGGAAACAAATGGCCTAGGTAAGACTAGACAGGACGGACCTGGTTTGACTACTTCCACTGATAAGTCCGTTACTGGTCCTTCACAAGTAAAGATGATTGAGGTCGGTTATGATGCTGCCATTTATTTTGATAAATTCAGACCTCTTGTTGAAGACAATGATTCAGGTGAGAGTCTTGAGGACGAACAGAGTTCGTATACTTCCACTGATGATTTCGTTCCTTTTAACTTTGACCTGGACGATCACTTGCAGGACGACTCCGATTACACTTCTTCCGAGGATGATGAGTTTGTCCCATTCCACTTTGACATCTGCGAGACTTCCAAGGCCGGACCGAGTCATACATCTTCCACTCACACGTCTGTGCCTTCACACCATAGGACCACCAAGGGAGAACCTAGCCATACTACTTCCATTAACCAGTTTGTCCCTTTCCGATTTGATTCCACTGAGGGCCTTCACCGTGTCGACCCTGATCGGCTTCCGTCCACTATGGACCCCGATGTCGACATACACCATACCAGATCTATCCCTCAGCGGTCTCGCAAGAAGGTTAGCTTTCGGCCTTCTTGATCATATGTACATCCACCTCTGTTGTACATGCTCCTTTGTTCATCTCTGCCTCTCCCGTATTGCTCGCCCACCCATTCTCGTGTTTGCCTTGCTTAGGACGTACTTTGTTCTAAGTATAGGAGGGGTGGACGAGCCGAGTGCTTGTTCGTCGTTCAGTGTCATCACTCCTGTTGTTGCCTATACTTAGGGCTTCTTTTACCCTAAGTATAGGGGGAGTGATGTGTATATCCTCTGATCTATCCTTCCATCTTCAGATCTCTTTCTTCTTTTCTTCTTTTCTTCTTTTCCTGTTCTATCTTCTTTTTGTATCAAAAAGGTGCCGCCCTTGTAGACAGTTTTCCATACTTAGGACATACTTTGTCCAAAGTATAGGGGGGTGTGCACCCTGAGTTTCTCGATTCATTTCGATCCTCTCCATTGTCTCCTCTTCTTGTCTATACTTAGGTATATCTTACCCTAAGTATAGGGGGAGACAATCTGAGTACGATCTGTTCATTCCCACCCTTGACCCTCCCTGCGTTGTGTACAGTCTGCTATACTTAGGATTATTTGATCCTAAGTATAGGGGGGACGGTCAACTTCTCATTGGATCATTCATTTATTCCTTTATTCTTTAGACTTGTATATACTTAGTACGAGTTATGTCTTCTCTTTTCTCTCCGATGTATGAGGACATAACTCAAGCTAAGTATAGGGGGTTGTATATACTGTGTATATACTTTAGCCATAACTCGTACTTTCGTATTTTCTTAATAATATGGCTAATAATTCTTTAAAATTCATTAAAAACCATAATAAAAAAATGTTACCATTCCTCATATTCTTTTTGTATATACTGATTAATAAATCAAGTGAAAATGTTTTTTGCAAAATGTTTGAAAAATAGTTTGAAAATCTTTGTGAACATCTATTGAAAACTATTTTGAAAATATTTTGTTACATGTTTTCAACCTTTGTAAAAATGTGTGTTTTATAAAATTTCTTTTCTTTGTGTGAAATAAAATGTTTGAAAAATGATTTGCAAATGGTTGGAAAAAATGGTTGCAAAAATATTTGAAAAAACTATATATACTGTTTGAAAGCCTTTGCAAAATGATTTTCAAATGCGTGTACATGTTTGTAAAATGTTTGTAAAAACTATTTTGAACTATAGTTTTCAAAAATTGTGTGAAAAAGCTTGTGTCAAATAAGTTTGAGGAATATTTGCATCTCACCAAAATCCACTATATATATCTGTATAAAACTGACCACTTACCCTTGTAAATTCTTAAAATCCACTTCTTGTAAATATAAGAAGCACTCCCGTGTGCATATTTTAACCTAGTTTTTAGCCAAAATCTTTTTGTTTTCAAAAATCCCAAAAACATTTGCAAAACTAAAATCCAAAAACATCTGAAAAATCTTTTTGAAAAATACAAAAAAATGCATGCATCATCTTTTCAAAAATCCACAAAAAGTTTAAAATCTTTGAAAATTGCATCACAAAAATATTTTCTGCATTCTGCATTTGCATAGCATTTACATTTTTTTCGGATTGAGTTTGATAGTTGAACAAGTCTAAGTAAAATCCGGAGATTGGAGCTTGATTGGACCTTAAAATCTACCTAATAACAGGAACCTTATAGGAACTGAGTTTGAGGTACTTCAGGTATAGTTGACTTAATTCTTTGAGGATCACGGGACTTGGTTCAATGGATTCTTGACTGCCTAAGTAGAGTATTTCGGAGCACACGCACGACTCTTGTTGATAATGACCTAACTTGGACACCTGCACCTTTCACATGGCTCAACTCAATTGGAGTGGTGAGGGGATTGGATTTGCCGGTATGAGACGCACACAAGTGGAAACATTTGTCCTCCTCTAGGGAGGGAAGTGCACCCCAACCCGTCCAGTGATTAGGAAGTCTGAAGACAGGAGGTTGTGGGTTGCAATAAAGCTTCAAAAGAGGGATAGTCTACTGGCGCAAGAAGAAAAACTCCTTATGTAAATGCTGTAGTATATATTATTTCAAAAAAAATGTTCAGGCATGTACAAAAATAAAAAGCCTGCAAGTATCTACAAAGTCAATAAGCAAGCTTGAGTTCCAAAGTCAAATATGTGAGCCTGCAGCAGGATGACTTGACTACACTGGTCTTGCATCCCAGGATAGGTAGCTACACTGGCTACCGTCCATTCTTCTCTTCACCCCCTCCTCTTGAGCTGGTTGCCACTTGAACTTAGAAGGGAATACCCCGCTCCACGAGGATGGAGTCATTGGATTTGGGAATCATTGGGTTGTCGTACCAGAGAAGTCAGTCTCTTTGTCATTCTAGTTGGGGAGAGACACCATCACTAACACTGTACGAGTCAGATTCATAGTCGTAAGAGTTTGCGTATGAGTTGAAGTATTTCTGACCTGGCTATTGAGGAGACTTGGACAGAGTTTCGGGATTCTCAAGGACTGTTGGATTTCAAATTCGGTTCTCACTAAGGTTCCGCCCGCACTAAAATTCCAAAGGTCCGACTTAAGCTCCAAACTTTGATTTTGTGAAGACAAGTTTGACAATCAAATAAAATCCAAGTTCGTCTTTTTCTTTTCTTTTGCACTTATTGCATAAGTGTTTGCTAGGGACTAGCAAAGGTAAAGTATAGGGGGATGATGAATTCACATTTCATCATCTTTATTCTATCATTTTGGCCTCAAAAACCCTAGTAAACGCGTGTAAATAGGCTTAATATAGGCATTTTAGCATTCATGCATGTATGTGTAAATATTGTATAAAATACGGTTTTTAAAGCCAAAATTATAGAATAAAGAAAAGAAAAGAAAATAAAATAAAAAGAATAAAATATTGTAAATATTTTATGACCCGAAACTCCGAGACCTAGGCATCTTGATGAATAGGTCGAGAAGGAATAAAGTAGGGGGAGATAAGGGCTAAAATACAATACAAATACCTATATTATTCTATTCATTCTTTATTCATTTTGGGACCTATTTTTGGTTCCACTTTTATACATCAAATAAAGAAACTTTGTACATAAAAGTTGTAGATAATTTTATAAAGAAAAATACAAAATTGATTTCACTGAAAAATAATGTACAAATAAAAAGTTATGGTCTGAATAAAAACCCAGAATCCCAACTTTCCAGACCTGTATCTCACAAATGAAAACTCCAAATGCAGCAAACTCACCATTAATTGTATATAGAATAAAATAATCTTTTTAATGGCGATGGTTTCGTATTTGGCGAAGCTACGCTTTGAAAGTTGAGTTTTGGACCCTCATTGTATAATTGTACAGATTAAAATATTCAATTTATTATTTATTCATTATTTTTGTATTATTATATTTTTATAATCTTGTAAATATTACGTATAATAATTATGTACATTAAAATTGGAATAAAAAACTAAATAAAACTCAAAATAAAATACTTACATATGTGATACATAGGTATATTACCAATACCCTTACCTATACAATACCTATTTATATTTTATTAAATATACAAAACATATCAAAAAAATGAAATAAAAATATATTTCAGTATACAAAAGTATTTTATAATTTTATAAAATAATAAATAAAAAAATAAAATTAAAATACACAAAATAAAAATAAAGTAATAAAGTATATAGATAATATACCTATATAGGGGTATAAAAGCAACTTGTAAAAATATACCTTACAAAAATAAATAAAAATTACCATAAAATAATTTATAAAATTATAAACATTTTTTATTTTATAACCTCAGTAAAATAACACCATTTACTATTTTAAAATGATTTTTTGAAATAATTTCTCCAGGTTTTTCTTAGTTGGTCCACGTGGACCAACCAGGGGGCTAGGAGAGTTGACCTCTGGTCAACTCTCTGACCCTAGGATGTGGGTTGTGTCAGAAGTTGTGTTTTGACCTATTTTTACCCAATTCTCGAGGCCACTCCGTTACTTATTTCATGATGGCGTCTTCTTCGAAGTTGTTCCTCGATCATAGATGAATCACGCCAGAGGATTTTTTCGACCTTTGGGTCGTTGTTCCACCCGTGATCTTGCCTCGAAGGGAGCTCCTCGACCTCATTTCAAAACCAGCCCAGCCACCCCCATTTGATTTTGAACCGCCTTCGGCTAGGGCCAACAACCTCCGAGCTTCGCCGTTGGGTCCCTGGTGACAGCAGGTCGACCCCCGACCCGTTGAGGTGCGAATCGGGCACTCCTAGGCGCGTTCCACCCTCCATCTCAGGCGGCCTAGCCACCGTGAGGTCCATCTCGAGCACTTTGCTCTGAGGTACGTTTTTCTTCTTTCTTTTGTTTGCTTTAGCTTCCTGGTAGTCATAGCTCCGAATTCCTACATTCCATTTTGCTTGAAATCACCCAATTCGCCATCTTCGCCACCTCACCGGAGCTTGCTCCGACGAGCTTCATTTTCGCATCGCACCCTTGTTTCCACCCCTTTGCGGGATCGCGACACTTTACCCGCACATCCCTTCACGATTTTTGCAGGTCGCAGGTTCCACGCACGCCTGGAGGGCGATTTTTGCTCCACGCCGGAACCACCTGGAGCGTGTCTTCGACCGTGGCGTCGCGGAGTCGCTTCGGTGGTTGCCCGCCGTTTTTGCCACCTCCAGGACCTTCAGGACCACCGCAAGAGTATTGGGCATCCTCTCCGAGCTTCCCAGGCGGCCGGAGTCGATCCGGAGGGCGGTTCGAAGCTCGGTTTTCCCGAGTTCTTGGCTGTTCTTCCTGATAAGTCCGTGGTCGTTCGATCATCGAGGGGACCCCAGACGAAGCAGCAGCCATCCGATCTTGCAAGGGCCCGACCGTCTGATCTTCAGCATCTTCTGATCTGGGCCGCAGGATGCGAACCGTCATCGCGAGCTGCTAGGCCGCCACGTGTCATAAGTGAACGATCAACTACCGTGGGATCAGCCTCTGCTGGGTATTTTGCACACCTTCCCCATCACTTTTGTGTATTTATTATTCAGGACCAAAACTTTCATTTGCATTTATTATGTTTATGTAAAATTTGTGCGTAGCCCCCCGAGCTTTAGACTATTACAATCGAGCCCCTGCGAGGCGCGTGCCCATCACGCGCGCCTTGGCGTTTTTGCAGGGTACCCCCCGAGGATTTTGCATATTAAAGTTTAATTCCAAAACATTCATTTGCAGTTTAAAACTTTTGGCAATTTTGCACGTCAGCCCTCAGACTTTTGTGATATTGCATTTGTACCCCTAACTAGGGCGCGTACGCGATCTTGGTGGGTATTTTGCGCGGAAAGGGTTGCAAGTTTTGTAATTTAATTGTGGTCCAGAAAATATTTTAGTCAGTTCAAAACTTTTGCGAAAATTGCAGGCGTGCCCCTGACTTTCCTGATTATTACATAAATGCCCCTGCTAGGCCTTTAAATTGTGCTGACTTGCTCTATTTATTTAAGGCCCCATTTTAATTCCAAAAATTCTAAAAATTTGAACTTAAGCTCATGCTGGTTTGTACTTTGTCGTCATATTTTTAGTTTTTAATTTTATTGCTTTTTAATATTTATTAAAAATCAAAAACTCTCCATTTCAGCACTGCCTAGCTTAGAAAATGCCAAAAAAATATTAAAATACCTCGAAAAATTCCAAAAAAAATTCCCTAATGTGTATTTTAACCTCTTTTAATGTTAATCCAAAAATCACTAAAAATCTCAAAAGAAAACCTTAAAAATTTGAAAATACATAAAAACTTCAAAAAAATATATAAAATCAAAGAAAACTCAGAAAAATATAAACTCAGTTCCTGTTTACTCTATATTTTATTATCTTTATTTGAAAAATAGTGTGGAAAAATTTTGTGGATGTTTTATATTTTTAATCCCCATTTTGCTCACAGCCAGTACATATTTCACTGTTTTCCTTTATTTCAGTGTTTAAAAATACCAAAAACAATTTGAAAAATACCCAAAAATCACAAAAAAGTAGAAAATTATAAAAATACCAAAAAGATTTTATTTCTGAATTTTTGGCTATTTTAGCATATTTTTATAAGTATTATGTTATCCTTTCTCTTTTATTGCATTGTCCTTATTTTCCAATATTGAAAAAGAAATTAAAAAAATATAAAATATAAAACATAAAAATCAGAAAATTAAAAATCAAAATACAAAATTAAAAATAAAAAAATTTAAAAATTTAAAACCCATAAAAATCTTTGCTTGCTTGATTAGTGTAGACACCACACATTCACACGCACACATTTATTTGAATTACCCTGTTTGCTCCTTGTGTTCGAACTCTCTGCATACTTGTTTGCTATACATTTTGTGCAGAGTTAAAAATAAATTTGAACTCCACATTTATTTCTAATTGTTGATCTTTAGTGTGGGTTAATTGTTGATTAAATATGAGATTCATTTGAGGGTCGCCACAGCGACGGTCGTCTCCGCCTTGTGTGAGACACCATTTAGGCTCTCTTGAATTTCGCGTTTATCGGCGTCTCAACAGCCGACTTGATCCACAAATCGTCGGTCTCCGATGCACTTCAAGATGCGTCGACTTAAGAAAGCTGCTCCAAGTCCACCGTACCCTCGCACAAAAAGATAAAAAAATGTCAGAGAAAGAGAAAAAATAAAAAAATAATTGAAAAAATGGAATAATTACAAAGTAGTTTAGGGGTCAGACTACCCGAGTGAATGAAAAACCTTAATTTAATTTTTTCTAAAATGATCCTAAGCTGTTTTCCTCCCCAGCAACGACGCCATTTGATGGATCGCGAAATCGTCCTTTCAATTTAATAGTGTGTCGTTATTGTTATTTTATTCGGGCAATCAAGATCGATCAAAATTTAACCGCACGAATCGATGAATCGATTAATTAGCTGATGTGCAGTTTGATATATTTTAACCTGGACAAGCCCCATGGTCGACTCAAGGAGGCAAAGGGACAACTTCAGATCAAGTTAGATGAATTAGCTTGTGGTTTTCCAAGCAGATATTTTGTAATTTTTTATGCAATAAAAATGCAAATGCACAAATGCGATTGAACCAGGTTATTGAGAAAATAAGCCACTTAGCCAAATTAATTTTTAATGTGAAATTAAGTCAAACTAGACACGTTATATTTTTCTTGTAAACTTAATCCAATGATGAGGGGAAAATATATTTTTTTAGAATTTTTAGGGTTAAGAAGCGCAAATGAAAAATGCAAACTTTTTAGGGGTTTTATACAATTTTTCATGCAAATAGAATGCAAAAATTATGAAACTTTTAATGGAAGTGGAATATGATGAAATGGAGCTACACTAATTTTTGGATTTTTTTGAGAATATTTGATTTTTTATTGATTTTTTACTGAAGACATAGTGAATATGAGTATTTAATTTCTAATAAATCCATAGAATCAAATTATCCAGATAAAAAATTATTTCCAATAAATATTTTAATAGACAATCCAAAAGACTTGAAATTTCGCAAAAATAATACTCGTGGATTTAATTAAAAATTAATTATAGAAATCACTCAATAATTATTTTAAGCAAAAGACACATCTATTTTTGATAAAATTTGGACAGCGATTAAAAAGCAAGTAGAGGCATCATCTGGAATTTTTGCATTATTTTTGGAACGATATTTAATCAAATATGAATTACAGATCACGGAATTGATAAAATATCCAACTTTTCACTAAACAATGTTAGTTAGTTATCCAATTCTCACAAAATTATAAAAAATATCCAAATGATAGAGAATTAATTTCTCAATAACATAAGATGTCCAAATAATTATGCAAAGTCAGGGGTATCTTTGCAATATAGAAAGTGAAATAAATAATAAACTGTGCCTAAGGGCACTTTTGTATCAAAAATCTGAAGGAAATCAAATGCAATTTTGCTAAAAAATAAAAATATAGAAATGGACCTTCGTGGGTTCTTTTCCACGCTAGGGCTGGAGGCGCACGATGCAAGTGGCGGAGGTGGGCACGCAGGAAGTGGCGCACGGTGGTGGAGCCAACAGAGCGGTGGAGCACGGCGGGGGGCGACAGCCAGGGGAGGTGAAGCGTGCGGTCGTGCGCACGATGGTGGCGCTGCGGAGCACGGTCGGTGGTGCGCTGAGCACGGTGCTGGTAGAGTCGTGGCAAAGGCGATCGACCGAGCAGGATGGCAGGCGGGCAGCTGCGCCTGGCGTTGGAGAAGCGCAAGGCCGCGGTCCGATGAATGCGAGGAGGGAGCGGGCTGGAGTCGCTCACGGGGGCGCGTGGAGATCTGTGGCCGCAGGTAGGCTGCACTGCTGACTGCCGGGCACGTAGGGCGATGCAGGGCGGTGCTGGCGAGTGGCTCGAGGAGCAGGGGCGACGCTTGGGGGCATGCGCTGCCTGGATGGCGGGGAGGAGCACGTGCACGATAGGTGGTTGGAGGGCGGTGGCCTGCGCGTGATGGGGGCGTGGACCGCTGAAGGGGGCATGCACGTTTGCGTGGCTTGGAGCAGAGGGCCGGCCGCAGCAGTGGGGGCTGCTGCCGTTAAGGGAGGAGGAAGCACGACGGCTGGCGGCGGTGGCTGGAGCTGCGCGACCTGGAGGGTTGGCACATACATCGAGGTGGCTGACAGCCAAGGGCGTGTCGACGATGAGACTGCAGGTCTTGGAGCAGCGACGAGCGACTGTGCGGGCTGGAGAGCTGACGGAGGTCGAGGGCTGGCGATGACCTGGATCGCGGAGGAGGACGGAGTGTTGAGGGAATAAGGGTATTATTGGTATTTGTCCTGTAATGGGGTATTCCCTATGTAAACCCTAACCCTAAATCCTCTCTATATAAAGAGGGTTAAGGGGGCCTAATGATAATCAGAGAAACCTAATTGATACCCATCAACATGGTATCAGAGCCCTAGGTTTATTCCTAGGGATCTGCGCCGCCCTTGCCCCCCTCCCCCCCCTCTCCCTCCCTCGCGAGTCGCCAGCCCCCTCTCCCTCCCTCGCGAGTCGCCAGCCCCATTCCCAACTCGACGCCGCCGCCCCAACTCGCCCAGCCGCCCTTGCCCAGCCGCCTCGCCCCCGTCCTCAGCCCAGTCGCCCTCGCCCTCGCCTTCGCCCCAGTAGCCCTCGCCCCAACTCGACGCCGTCGCCCCAGTCGCCCTCGCCCCAACTCGACGTCGCCGCCCCAGTCGCCCTCGCCCAGCCCAGTCGCCCTCGCCCAGTCGCCCTTGCCCTGCCCAGTCCCCAGCCGCTCAGCCGCCCTCGCCCAGCCGCCCTCGCCCAGCCGCCCCGCCCTCGACCCAACTCGCCCAACCGCCCTTGCCCTCGTCGCCAAACCTCGCCCTAGCCCCTGACCTCGTGTCGCTCCTGATCTCGCCCCAGCCCCGCATCGACGACCTCGCCATCACCTGATCTCGCCCTCGCTAGATCCGATCTACCCCTCCCTTGCCTCGCCAGACAACAGACCCGACGCCCCCCCCCCCCCCACTGCGACCCTCTGCATCCTCACCGGATCTCGACGGCCGGCGTTATCCTCCCTTGGCGTTATCCTCCCAGCCGGTACTGCATCGACTTCAAGCCAAAGCCAAGGCGTTATTCCTCCAGGACGACTTCCAGCCAAGGCCGATTCTTCCAGGACGAATTCCAGCCATTCAGGCCAAGGCGTTACCCGGCCAAGGCCGATTCCTTGTGATTCCTTCGGCCATCACATTCTGTTGTTTTTTTTCTCTCTCTCATATGTAAACTGTACTTTGCATACATATTGAAATGAATATATAAAAAAAAGAAGAGAGAGAGAGAGAGCCGCATACGACCAGGTGGCGGTGTAGGTCGATTACGGTATTCCTAAAGGGTACATCATACGCTCCCATGGCATCCGGAGCACCTACTTCAGATATGGATGGAGGTGGTCATTCAAAAATGCCATCCTTCGGATCCATACCGAAATTCGATGCGACAAATTACTCCATGTGGTCGCGGCTCTTCCTAATGATTGTTCGAGGATACGATAAAGAACATATCCTTCTCGAAGAAGAGCCAATTAATAAGGTTGAAAAATATGCAACCTGGGTTAAAGACAACGCCATGGTTAGCTCGTGGATCATGGTTAGCGTCATTGACAGGATCGCCCAGGAGTTAGTCTACTATGAGACTGCCCATGATATGTGGAAGTCCTTGCTAGCCACCTACGGGCAAGATAAAAATTCTACAAAGATGTATCAATCATTTCATGATCTGATGCATATGCGTCAGAATGGCCGCCCTTTATCGGAGTATTTTTCTGCACTCAAATCCTTGATTGCAAGCTACAACGTATGTGCTCCTCTCTGCACATGCCCCACTCAACGGCAACATCGACAGCATATGGCAACTATGATCTTCCTTGGTGGCTTAGATCAGAACTTTGCCGCTCCTCGGGATCAGATGATTACCTCTTCTACTCTCCCAACCATGGAGGAAGCATACAACACATTGTGTCGACTTCCGACTGGAACGGCATCTCTTACAGATACTATCAGTCAAACAACGGCGCTCGCAGCATCCGGGCAGAATTTCAGAGGCAGCTACAGAGGCAGAGGACGCGGTCGGCCCTTGCAAGGACGAGGCCGATCACACATACAGTGCACCTACTGTCGTAAATTAGGTCACACCGAGGATATATGCTACAACAAACATGGACGTCCAGGACCATCAGCCCGGGTCGCGACTACAGATGTTGAAGGAGGTTCGATCGAGATCCTGAGAAAGGATTTTGAAGATCTTATGCAGCGGCTATCAGAAATGAACCCTAACGAGGTGACCACTTCCGGAGATATCGCCGCAATCGCCCAAACAGGTACAGTCTTTGCTTCAGCTAGCCATCACAAACACTCACAATGGCTTATTGATACGGGGGCCTCCACCCACTTGTGTGGGAATCCCCGACTCTTCCGGAAACTCAGAACAGCCCAAAAAGGAAAGACTGTTCAAGTTGCTGATGGACGATCGTCACCGGTTACAGGAGTTGGGGATGTGCACCTTACCCCCACGATTGAGCTGCATAATGTTCTATTAGTCCCAGACTTCCCGCTTAGCTTACTCTCGGTCAGCCAGATATGCAAAGAACTTCGATGCCAAGCAATATTTGACGCTTCTACTTGTGTTTTTCAGGACATACTGACTGGGAGGACGATTGGTATGGGCCGTGAAGAAGGAGGCGTCTACCACCTTGACAACCCATCTGCAATGGTCGCCTATTCACAAACTTCTGTAAACCAGTTTACTCTTTGGCATCAGCGTTTAGGACATCCGTCAGTCCACAAACTATGTCGAGTTATCCCACAAATGTCCCCCATAAGAGCTATCACCTGTGAAGCCTGTCAAGTTGGAAAACATCACCGAGCTACTTTTCCCTCATCTGGTAACCAACAATCTACTGAAAGTTTTGATTTAGTTCACATGGACATTTGGGGACCCAGTCGATATCCTGATCGACTAGGTCATCGTTACTATCTTGTCCTCATCGACGATTTCTCTCGCGTTGCATGGGTATTCCTTTTGAAAAACAAGTCGGATGCTACTACCTTTATTATTCGATACATTGCAAAAATCAAAACTCAATTCGGCCGGACTATCAAAACCCTTCGCTCCGATAATGGACAAGAGTTCTTTTCTCATGACTTGCAAAGTCTGCTTCTTCACCAAGGCATTGTGCACCAGACCACCTGTCCATACACTTCTCAACAGAACGGTGTTGCTGAACGTAAACACCGTCATATCCTAGACACCGCACGCACCTTACTCCTTGCCTATAATGTCCCAAAACTCTACTGGGGAGATGCAGTGTTAACTGCGACCTTTCTTATCAATAGACTGCCATCTACAACTCTAAAAGAACAGATACCAATTGAGATTCTTTTTCCAGGAAAACCCATCTTCCCTATCCAACCACGGGTTTTTGGATGCACTGCGTTTGTTCACCTTCATGCACCAGGCAGGGACAAGCTTGCTGCACGTGCCGTCAAATGTATCTTTCTAGGGTATACTGTAAGTCAGAAAGGATACCGATGTTTTGACACACGGACACGAAAACATTTTGTAAGCGCTGATGTTACCTTCTTCGAGTCCATACCTTACTTCTCGCACTCAACAAATTTTCAATCCTCAACTCCTTCCGTTGACAACATCACCTTTCCAGTACCAGTTCCAACTCCACAAAGCCCTACGTCTCCTTCTGAGCTAGTGCCACCTCCTCAGGTATGCTCCCCAACTCAGGATATGGAAAATAATGTGGTTGCAGAGAATCAGGTGGACCTCCCTATAGCTCAACGTCGCCAAGCTCGACAATGTCCATCGGTCTATCGGACTAAACACCCCATCAATGCTGCAGTGTCTCTCGCCAAACTTACTCCGGCCTATAAGAACTTTGCGCAGGCTGTCTCAGATACTGTTATTCCAAAGAACCACACTGATGCGTTACAGGAACCCCACTGGATTCAAGCAATGCAAGAAGAGATGTCCGCTTTGGAATCCAGAAATACCTGGACACTAGTGGAATTGCCGGCAAATAGCCATGTCGTTGGCTCCAAATGGGTATTCACTGTCAAGTATAATCCAGATGGTTCCGTTGCACGCTACAAGGCTCGTTTGGTAGCCAAAGGGTTTACGCAAACCTATGGCATTGATTTCTTTGATACCTTTTCTCCAGTCGCTCGGCTATCGACGGTACGTATTCTTATTGCTGTTGCCGTTCAGCTTGATTGGCCTTTACATCAACTAGATGTCAAAAATGCCTTCCTATATGGTGATCTTCATGAAGTGGTTTATATGCAACAACCACCTGGATTCGAGCGACAAGGGGAGTGTCAGAAGGTATGTCTTCTACGCAAGGCAATTTACGGATTGAAACAAAGTCCTCGAGCATGGTTTCACAGGTTGTCAGAAACATTACATGTGATTGGATTCAAGAGATCGTCTTCTGATCATTCCTTGTTCACGAAGAAGACTACGAAAGGCATAGTAGCAATGCTGGTATATGTTGATGACATCATTCTTACAGGAGACGACTACGAAGAAATCGCCAGAGTAAAGGTGCAGCTTGTAGAACAATTCGTGATTAAGGATTTGGGACATTTACGATATTTCTTGGGGATTGAAATAGCTAGATCAAAGCATGGGCTAGTAATGTCTCAACGAAAATATGCCACTGATCTATTAACAGAAACAGGGATGCTTGGGTGTAAGCCAGCACATATTCCCATGGATCCTAAAGGGCGGATCTTCGAGGAAGCAGCACCAGAGGATGCTAGTAGATACAGACGTCTAGTGGGTAAACTGCTCTATCTCACTATTACTCGTCCCGATATCACTATGGCAGTTGGAAGACTTAGCCAGTTTATGGATTCTCCCACTAGTAATCACTTTGAGGCATGCATGATGGTACTTCGGTACATCAAGCAGTCTCCGGGGAAAGGATTACTATTTCGCAAAAACGGCAACCTTAACCTTGTAGCATACTCTGATGCAGACTATGGAGGATGCTTGCAAGATAGAAAATCCACCACAGGGTTTTGCACATACTTAGGGGGAAACCTAATCACATGGAAGAGTAAGAAGCAAGCGGTGGTGTCACGATCTAGTGCTGAGAGCGAATACAGAGCCATGGCACAAGCAGCAGCTGAACTTGTGTGGGTCAAGGTTGTACTAACTGACCTTCATGTCAGGACCAATGATATTATGGAACTATCACTTGTGCCCCTCCGTTAGTGGTTAAGTCAATGATATTATGGAACGATCTAGTGCTGAGAGCGAATACAGAGCGACTTCTTGATGTTCTATCACTTGTGCCCCTCTGTTAGTTTAACCGCCAATGAGTTGACTTAACCATGATTTTTTCAAACCATGGTGCAGTTAAGAGGGGTATAATTGTCCAGACTTCTTCATCTTCTTCCTCCTCCATTTGTTCTTCTTCCTTTCTCTTCATAATTTCTCTCTCTTAGTTACACCTTCATGCATCTATCGAATCTCTAAATTTTTGCATTTTCACATATATATTACTCATTAAGGATCAAACAGTGAATTTTATTTATTTTTTGGTGAATTTTCATGAATCAATTAGTCAAAAATTTATCTTAACAAAAACTAAAAGCCTTCCAGTTTCAGCCTTGCTCCTTCTCCATCGCATCTCCTCTTTCATCTTCTTCCTCTCTAGGTTGTTTACAACTGCAACAGAGGGGAGGAGCTCGACGGATTGTGCGGGAGAGTTTGGATCGGGAGGAGGTGGTGGTCGGTGGAGGAAAGGAGGGACATGATGGGGAGGACAGACAGAGGAGGGGGCGACCTTGGGGCGGGGGGAGGAGGCAGGGCAGGGGGGCAGGGGCATGGGGGCGACCTGGGGGCGGGGGGAGGAGGCAGGGAAGGGGGAGGTGGCGACGGGGGCAGGGGGAGTCGTAGGGGGAGGCGTAGGGGTGGCAGGGGCAGGGGGAGGTGCATCGGGAGGGGGAGGCACAGGGGGCGGGGGCAGGGGAGGCACAGGGATGGGGGAGGCGCGGGAACGTCGGGGGCAGGGGGCGACCTGGGGATGGGGGGAGGAGGCAGGGGCTGGGGGAAGAGGAGAAGGCTGCGGGCGGAGGGGTGAGGAGGAGGAGGATGACAGGGATGGAGGTGGAGGAGGCTTGGGGCGGTAGAGGGGGAGGAGCATGTTCGGACAGAGGAGGAGGATGGGGGGAGGAAGGAGAGGGTGAGGAAAAAGACCACTTAATCTATTTTTTTCAATTAATTCCACTTGTGTCCCTAAAGTTAACGTCCATTTGTATTATGGATGGATTGCAACTAATCCGAGGGGCATAAGTGATAGAATGGGAAGAAGTTGGGGGTACAACTGATATTCTCGAAAAGGAATGGGCATAACTGATATTGCAATATCTCGGAGGTGCACAACTGATAGAAACTCATAAAAAACAACAAAGTGAAAAGAGAGAAATTTACCTGTGATTCGCCGATATTGGAGGAGGTGGACCTCAACTCCGGTCGTCGCTTCAAGAAGATGGCGGGTGCTCCGAAGCTCTAGCAATCGACGTGGAGTTCTACTGCAACGTGAATCAAAAGTTCACGAATCTCGCCGAAGGGAATCGTCGTCGTCGCTCTACCTAAACGTGTCGGGGGGCTGATGGCTCCCATCTCTCAACTGTTGGATGATGTGAATCGGGGGGGAGGGGGAATAAAAAGGAGGAGAGGGAGGTTAGAAAGAAGTGGAGAAAGTGGAAAAATGAGGAGTTGGTGACTTGGAGTGGAGGACAAGTAAAGGGAGAAGAAGTAAAATGGGGAAAATAAACAATAAATAAAATAAGTAGGCTAAAAATTAAAGAAGAGAGAAAAAAATAAAATGAAAAAAAATAAAAAAAATTTAAATTAAGATAAATTAAAATAACTAAAGAAATAATAAATAAATAAATAAATAAAATTACGAAAATAATAAAATAATAAAAATGGAGTGATACATGACAGCTCCAGGAGCTGCTATGTGTTGCTCCTAGAAAAATCACAAATTAAATTTAAATAAAAATAAAAAAGAAATAATAAAATGGTCAAATCAAAAAGTGTGAACACAAAAGTTGCTCGTTTCGACGAGATCTACAACTTTCATGAAGGACCAAAAATCAAAATAAGCCATATGTACAAAGTATATTTTTGGGTGGTATTTTATAGGTATAAAATACCGTATTTTTATGTTTTGCATATTTTTTATTAAAAATAAGAGAAAAATCAAAATAAAGTTAAAAAATATGAAAGAAATATTTAAAACTTACTCTATTTTTTTGAATTTTAAATAATTAAGAAAATAAAAGATAAAATAAAAGGCATTTTGGTCAATATGTATAATACACAATAAGGGTCCAAAACCCAAGTTTCACATACGAACTCCGATTTTTATGAAATTAGTCTTGTTTTGAAGGTCTTTGGATGTATATTATTTTAAAAATAGGTAAACCTAAATCGGGCATTGTATGAGAGAGATATGTGTATTTTAAGATTCATAGTCTCAGACTTGGATTTGGGTTTTATTAATCAATTTTACAAGTTAGTATTTTTTTGATATTTTTCCTTTATTAATGTTAGTAATATATACACTATAGAGTTGATTTTATTGGATTTGGAGTTAGTATAAATAGATACAGATATGCTATTTTAGTTAATATATAAGTGAATATTTACAAGTGAATTTGGCTCCTTATTTAATGCAAATATGAATGCTAAAATGCAGATATTAATTACACATGCATGAATGCTAATTATGCAATATAAGTGATGAAATGCAGCTAATTACTAGGAAACAAAGCTCTATTTTCAACTTTAGAGTGATGAATCACATATTCATCACTTGTTCTATGTTATTTTTCTGTAACCAATTGTAAATGTTTTTTTCCGTAAATACAACGCACGTTTTCCGTAGCAGAACACGAGAGGAAACATACATGCTAGCAACAGACAGCTCCTAACATTTGTAAATAAGATCTTTCGTATGCACTCTGAATTACACTTGCGTTGAGGATCTAAGAGCAAATTGTACCAACCAGTATACTCCATTCACCGTCAAACCTTAATCTGGAATCAGCTTTCGCTATTATTCAAACATAATCACAAATGAACCCGAGCATCGTACGAGATGGACTCCAAGGGGTGGTTGTATCGAACACTCTGTACTCGTCTCCTTGGCGTAAATTTACATTCATACATTACAAAGCACATGCCTCACTTCCCTTGCAAAGTAAGAGAGAACAATGCAAATATACACACATTTAATGAATTCACAACCCAAGACCAAGCCGTCACGATGGATGATGCTCAGTAGAAATCGAACCGCATGAGGACTTTCACATTGTTGTACACCATGCCCTTGCGATCGCACAGACGGACGGTCCTAATCCCCTGCTTCAGCTCTGACACGGGCAAGCAAGTCTGGCCTCCAAAGTCATCTTTCTCAGACATGTCGTACTCATGCACCTCGATGCGGAGCACCGCTAGCTCAGGCACAGTCAAGGGGAATACGAACTCCTCGTTCCATACAGGCGTCCAGCTGTCCTCTTTTGTCTTCGTTTTCTTCATTGCGGTGTCCGCTGGGACTCCAGCTATCCCGATCTGAAATTAAAGATCCAAAGAACATGCTCAAATACAACAAGTTTTTGTGTCAGATGACATTATAAAACTGAGTGAGAATGCCTGTTGCAATTTACTCATTAATAAACAAACCGAAATATTCAAACAAGTTTCAAATCTGATACTGCATACCCTTGCATAGAAATCGGGAGGGGAGTATGCATCGAAATGCGTCTGCTTGAAATCCAGACGCCAACCATCGCCCATGTATATTTTTACCTGCCAATGCTCAATGTAAGCGCTTGACTAACAATGCGCATCCTTGGATGCTAAACTAACATTAAAGGTGATTTCCAGGACTGCCAAGCCATGATTAACAAAACATATAGAAAGGGTGATTATGCGTGTAGCTAACATGGTATTTGAAGTCTGGATCAAGATAACCAAATGTGTTACCTTCAAGGTCCTCTTCACCGGCAACTCAGCTTGAGGATCAAAAACCTCATTGTTTGGACCGGTCTGCATCAAGAAGTCTGGTTTTTTCACATATCCACATCCTCCATTGGCCCTAAAGAACCCATGCATCAACCAGAGCGACCTTCCATACCCCTATATAAAGAAACTCCAAACTGAAGAATCAAATGCAGAAAAGACTAAAATTTACGAGCAAGCTGCAGGCCGTGTATTGTTATGTTTGATTCAAAAACTCTACTCCCAAGTTATTTTTGTAATAAGAGCTTCGGGATGATTTTTTATTCAAATGTTATTTCGCTATAGCTTGTTTAGTCGAGAATGCAATTACCCGTGTATTGTTATGTTTGATTCAAAAACTCTACTCCCAAGTTCTTTTTGTAATAAGAGCTTCGGGATGATTTTTTATTCAAATGTTATTTCGCTATAGCTTGTTTAGTCGAGAATGCAATTACAGAGTGGTTTATGGAGAAAGAAATACGAGAGAGAAGTGATTCTTCCTTGTTCTCAGTCAAAGAAGTAACTAATAACATTCACGTGACAGCCTCCTCTGGGTCATTTTCCTAACGAACTAAATATTAAGCACTGATGATGCCAGATTTTAACATTTTCCGATTTGGTTCTCAATTATACGCGTGAGTTAGGAGATATCGGAATTAGTAATCACAAGCATTAATATTTTTTAGGTCTTTGTTTATGATAGTCTAGAATAAAAAAATGGGTCTTGTTCATGCTTTCACCATCTGAGCATCTACAATTTTAATAGAGCCTTTTTCACCATGTAACAATTTAAAATGATGCAAAGAATGTTTTTCAGATGTACACATTTACAAAATATAGAACGGACAAATATGAGATATTGAATGCTTATTAAATAGAAAGAAATGACGTATTCTGAAGTTATCTTGCAAAAAAAAGCTCAAAGTATGCACATACTAGATTATCATAGTCAAGCTATCTTTAACTTGGAAAATCCTTCACATAGTTAAATTTGCTTTCTGTAACCTTACGTGTATGCACACAGACAGCGTGCACACACAAGCAAGTTATAAATTATCACAAACAAATGAGACGGTATACAATTGGTAATAGCTTAAAGATGACTAAAAAAGGAGCCAATGTTATGAGCACCACCAAGTTTTTTTTATTCAAAAGAGAGAGAAACACTCCGGAAGTGTCCGCCCCTATATATTAATAAAATAGATAATAAAACATACAACTATCGAGTAGAGATCTGCCAAAGAGAGTTACATTATCAACATAAAATCGATCCTGTTGGAGGAAAGAGCAATCTATTATTCCATAGAACCCTAGGCTCTCTTATATAGAGAGGACCCATGGGTAAATTACATAGTAGGTTATCAGGAAAACAAAAAATAGAATAAATGGTACACAGACTATATAATTATCTCTACACTCCCCCTCAAGATGGAGCATAGATATCAATCATGCTCAGCTTGGAAGAACATCTCTGGAATGGTCCTCTGAGCAATGGCTTGGTGAAGATGTCGGTAATCTGTTCCCCTAAGCTAACATGTGAAGTAGAAATTAGGCCCTTCTAGATCATATCTCTAGTGTAGTAGCAGTCTACCTCAATATGTTTTGTTCTTTCATGAAAGGCATGATTATTGGCAATGAACAAGGCAGCTTGATTGTCACACTGTAGCCGCATGGGTAGAGGTACATTGATATGCAAGTCTTCTAGTACAGCTCGAATCCACATCATCTCCGTGCTTGCTTGTGCCATTGCCCTATATTCAGATTCATCACTAGATCTAGCCACAACAGTTTGTTTCTTGCTTTTCCAAGAAACCAGATAGCTGCCCACAAAAACTGCAAAGCCTGAAGTAGACTTTCTATCCTTGGGACATCCTGCATAGTCTGCATCTGCACATGCCGAAATGGATAAATATGTGTCCTTTCTAAACAGCAATCCTGAGCCTGGAGAAGACTTCAGATACCTTAGTATCACATATATGGCATCCATATGTATATGTCTTGGTTGTTCCATAAACTGGCTCACTCGACTCACTGCAAAGGCAATATCAGGTCGAGTTATAGTGATGTAAAGAAGCTTACCCACCATTTCTCTATATCTTCTCCTGTCAACCTCCTCAGTATCGTTGTCATATAATTTCATACTTGGATCCATAGGAGTACTCGAGGGTCTACATACAACCATGCCCGTTTCAACCAACAAATCTATAATATATTTCCTTTGGGTCATCACAAGACCCTGTGCATTCCTGGCAAACTCCAGCCCCAAAAAGTATCGTAGGGTACCAAGATCCTTCCTGACAAAACGACGGCCCAAAAATGCTTCTGTCATCTCTATTCCCTGAGCATCATCTCCTGTAACCAAAATATCATCAACATATACCATGGTGACAATCGTACCTCTAGAAGTCTTCTGAATGAACAACGAGTGATCCGCATTTGATCTTTTGAATCATTGTCGTTCAATTAGATGGGACAGCTTCTGGAACCACGCCCTTGGGCTCTGTTTAAAGCCATATATCGCCTTGTGAAGTCTACACACCATATGATTCTCCCCTCAGCAGCAAACCCCAGTGGCTACTGCATATAGACTTCTTCCTGCAGATCGCCATACAAGAATGCATTTTTGACATCATGTTGGAATATGGACCAGTCACGTACCACATCAACAGATAGAAGAATGCGAAGAGTAGAGTGACGAGCCACTGGAGAGAATGTATTTATATAATCTACACCATATGTCTGAGTGAAGCCCCTCGCCACTAGCCTTGCCTTGTACCGATCAAGGCTCCCATCTGCGTGGTACTTTACTGTGAATATCCATTTACAGCTAACAATAGATGCGCCTGAGGGAGCGGGAACCAAGCTCCATGTACCTCGTGACTGTAAAGTTGCCATTTCTTCTTCCATACCCCAACCGCCAACAGTCTATCTTCATAGCATCCTGATAATTCTGTGGTATTTCCACAGATGACAAAGCCACAACAAATTTATGGAAGTCTCCCGTGAGACGGTGAAAGGAAACCTGGGAAGCAATGGGATAAGACGTACAAGTACGTTTCTACTTTCGAATAGCAATAGGAACATCAAGATCATCATCCATTGCACTCGTCGGTGCACATTCCTCCTGCAAAGAAGAATCCTACACAGGCACACTATCCGATCCATCGTTAGTAATAGCATTTGAACATACCTGAGGCGTGATAGACGACTGACGTGCAACCTGAGCAGGACCTGACTGACGCGTATAGTATTTAGGTAATTGCATGATAGGTGGTTGTGGTAGTGGTGGTGGAGGTGGTGTTAGAGATGATGTTGGCGTGACGACCAGGATAGGAATGGACAGAGGTGGACTCACACTAGGAGGAGGGGGGACATACACGTCGGCATTAGATGTAGAGGAGGCCAACCTGTCACCTGCAGGTGAAGTACATAACTGACTCAAAAAATGTCACATCAGCACTGACGAAGTATTTCTTGTTGACCGGATCATAACAACGACACCCCTTTTGGGTCCGAGTAGCCCAGAAGACACACTTTACAGCTCTAGGTGAGAGTTTGTCAAGTCCAGGAGACAACTGGTGAACAAAAGCAACAACACCAAAGACACGGGGCATAAGAGAAAATAATTCCTTATCCAGAAAAATAACAGAAAGAGGAATTTTCCCACCAAATACAGAGGATGGCATACGATTCACAAGGTAACAGACCATAAGGACAACATCCCCCCAAAAAGAGATAGGTGCACAACTCTGGATAAGTAGGGTTCGAGTAATATCAAGGAGATGACGATGTTTTCGCTCTGCTACCCTATTTTGTTGAGATGTGTAAGCACATGTGGTTTGATGAATAATTCCTCTGGACGAGAAGAAATGGGAGAGAGAGCGAGTGCAAAATTCCAACGCATTGTCTGTACGAACATATTTGATATGATATGAAAAAACATTCTGCACTTCAATTATAAGATTTCGAATAACATCTCCTGCTTCAGATTTGTTCTTTAATAGAAAAACCCACGACACACGAGAAAAGTCATCAACTACTACAAGATAGAACATGTGTCCCTGATGATCGGGTACACGACTCGGACCCCAAATATCAACATGAAATAATTCAAAAGGGGAGCTGCTGCTCCGACACTGACGACTAGGGAAGCTAGCTCGATGGTGCTTTCCCAACTGACAGGCTTCACACCGAAAAGAAGAACTGGGAGAAATCATAGGCAAGATATGACACATCTTCTGAAGCGGGAGGTGACCAAAGCGAAGATGACAGATGTACGGAGAGACTGATCCGGCTGAGTAGGAGGAGACGCCAGCACAGGAATTCCGGATCAGACGATAGAGACCATCCTGCTCAGAGCCACAATCAATTACCTTGCCCGTTAGTATGTCCTAAAAAATAAGAGAAGATGGGTCAAATATAGCGCGATAGTGCAAATCCTTTGTAATCTGACTAATAGATAGTATATTCATGGAAAAATCAGGGACAAGCAGAACATTCTGTAAATGCATGGAAGGTGACAAGGTAATCTCCCCCTGTCCAACGATGGGGGAATAAGTCCCATCAGCTATGATCACTGACTGTCCTGGTAGAATGTCTCTGTAAGATTCAAGTCTATCTCTGTCGCAACAAAGATGACGGGTTGCACCAGAGTCCATAATCAAATCTAAGATATTATGACCGGATGTAAAAGCAGAAGCATTACCTGAGGTGCTAGCAGAGGCAGAAGTACTGGTAGATGTTGAAGCAGCAATAACTGAAGAACCTCCTGGGGAATCTGTAGATGCTTGAGGCATAATATCGCGCAATCGCACCACAAGCTCCTCAAACCCGTGATCTGAATTGGATGCCGATGGAGATGCAACATGCTTAGCTACGTGTGCCGATGCTGGAAACCCATGCTTAGAATAGCATGTATCCTCGGAGTGATCTGTGCGATGGCAGAAAGTACATGGTTGGTGAAAATGACCTCCTCGACCACGAAGTCCACATCCACGGAATGAAGACTGGCCACCTCTCCCTCGCGACACAGCCATCGCCGAAGAAGGTGGAGTAGTAGTACTGGAAGAGACAGAGATGCGGCTAAGCCTCCGGTAAACTTCCTCCATAGGAGCAATGGTAGCGTCGGCAAGTATCTGAGATCGGGCTGCATCATACTCAGGATCAATAGTCGTGAGCAGTACCCCTACCATGGTAGCATTCCGGAAAGTCTTTTGCTGCTCAGGGGTAGCCGTGAGAGGTATAGTACTGTAGAGCTTCTCGAACATCTCCCGTAGGGATGTATACAAGGAATGTAGTGGCCGACCATTCTGCTTCATAGTGAATATGTCATGCTGAAGCTGTAACATCTTCCTCTCATTTCAGACATGCAAATAAATGGCCGCCAAGATATCCCACATCGCCTTAGCGGTGGGTTGATGGAGAACATCATTCACAATCTCTATCGTCAACGTGCCTGAGAGCCAGACCTTGGCATATGAATCATCAGCCTCCCAGGAGGCATAGATCCCAGTCTTCACTGCCGGTTCTTCCTCAGTAAGAATGTGTTTCTTATCGTTCGACTTCATGAGGCTCATGAACTGCATCGTCCAGAGCTCATAATTCGTCCCATCCATCTTGACTATCGGCGCGGGACCTTTGAACGCGCCTATGGAGGGCATATCAACTTTGTTATCTAACATGACGTCGGAGACGAAGAACTAGGATCCGTAGACCAACGAAGAAGTGTCTACATAAACTGGATAGGATTTGAGTGCATACGTAGACGTTACGCACTCAAATCCATGAAGAGAGAGAGGCCGATGGAAGAAGACGGTGCCGACGTTGGAGGTGGGGACCCTGTGGTGGAGAGAGGGCCGGCTGTGGAGGGCTCGGCGGTGGAGGCCCCGGCGGTAGAGGGGGCGGCGATGGGAGGGAGAACGAGAGGGGGGCGGCGACGCCTCTAGGGCTCGGTGGCGGCGGGAGAAGGAGAGGGGAGAGGTGGTGGGCGGCGCCGAAGGAGGAGGGGTGGGGGCGGTGGAAGGGTTAGGGTTAGGGTTTTGGCTCTGATACCATGTTAGAGGAAAAGAGCAATCTATTATTCCATAGAACCCTAGGCTCTCTTATATAGAGAGGACCCATAGGTAAATTACATAGTAGGTTATCAGGAAAACAAAAAATAGAATAAATGATACATAAACTACATAATTATCTTTACAGATCCGATCGAAAAATGACCCCATTACGCAACATCCAAATCACCCAAATGGCGGCAATAGGGCGCACAAGCTCCTCCATGGGTCGAAATTGGTAGGCCACCAGTGAGCTCCAAAAACCAGTGTGGGAGGAGATATCAATCCACTGGACATTCGCAGTGGTCCAAACATCACGGGTATAGGTACAAGAGTAGAAGAGGTGGTCCAGATCTTCGTTAGCAATCCCACATAAGGAGCGGACATTGTCGTCTCCTTGGATTAGCACCGATTTTCTGACCCTTGGTCAGAATCCGTTCCCGCCTATGTAGCCATAGGAAGATCTTCTGCTTGAGACGGACCTTTAGCATCAAAATCAGATTACAATCACGCTCCAAGATGCTCGGATCGAATGCCACGCTGGAGGACAACTCCTTGTAGGCCTTCTTCACAATGAAACAACCGTCACTACACACCCAATGATCACGGCCAACGGTCAGCCCAGAGCATTAGGCAATCATCTCAGACATGCGCAAAACCACATCAAAACGTTGCTTCGAAAGAGGAGACTCAAAACACAACAGCTCGTGGATCTCCGCCAAAGAGCAAGCACGAGGTCTTATGTAGGGAACCTTTGCCAGATCAGTTATACTTCCAAAACAAGAAAGAGTCCCCATTCTCCAAGGTGACACACTCAAAGGAATCTCACTAGCAACCATGCAGATCCCCTTCAAAATGCCGAGGCTAGGTGAAGGAAAGAGTCCCCAATCAGTGGTTGGCCCGAATGCCATAGATGTCTCTAATGAGTCTGCCCAGAAGGTCCTCCCCAACCCCCCACAAACGAGTCACCTACTTTAACAAAAGCACCTCGCTCATTTCCTCCGTTTTGAGAATGCCAAGTCCCCCCAGATCCTGCGGCGAAGTAATCGTTTCCCAGTTCACCAAGTGAATTCCTTTTGACTGCCCGTTGTTCGTTCCCCAGAAGAAGCGATACATGCAAGCCTCCATACGCTTGTGAATACCCACAGAAAGAATCTGGACGGAGATGAATATTGCAACAAGAACCGCCTTCAGCAACACCAATTCTCCCCCCATGGGACATATACATGGCCTTCCATCTCGTCAGCTTGCACTCAAGTTTCTCCACCATCGGTGCCCAGTTCGTCTGCATCAACATGCCACAAGGGAAAGGCACATGTAGGCTAGCGGCAAAGTCTCGCATAGGGTGTCAATGACCCCAATGTACTCTCCAATTCTGATTCAGAGAGCCAAAAAGGCACAAAAGACTTCGTTCTATTCACCACCAAACCGGAGAGCTCCCCAAAGACATCCAACATGACGATCATGGCCCTGACCTTTGTGCATCCCCCCTCGACAAAGATGGTATCATCCACATACTGCATAAGGGGGGGATATGCCCTCTAGTAAATCACGTGGTTTCATTCTACTCCTATGCACCACCTACGCAGTCATGGTGGCAAGCACATCTGTTGCGAGAACAAACAATAGTGGCACCAGGGGGCATCCCTGATGAACGTCTCTCTGGGGCTGAAAGAAACCACCCTTCGGGTGTTCATTCACCAATACCGAGAAGGAGGTAGTAACACATCTCTTCATCCAAGATATCTAAGTCTATGGGAATCCACGCTTCGCCGGCACCGACTAGAGAAACTACCAATCAACACATTCATAAGCCTTAGAGATTCCACTTTCCACAACAATCCCTTCACCACCCTTCTTTTCCAATCACCAACCATCTCTAACGCCATCACAATAGTGTCCATCATCAAGCGGTCAGGTATGAATGCCGTCTACACCGATGCCACCAAGTTCTCCAGTACAGAACTCAAACGGTTGGACAGGACGATAAAAAGGTATGGGACGAAAGTCCTCTATTCTCTCTGCCACCTCCTTGGGCAAGAGGAAAAGCATTGCTTCATTGATCCTTTCAAAACCGTGGTTAGCCACCGTAAACTTACTCATTGCCATGATCAAGTCTCCTTGAATAACGTCCCAAAACTCCTTGTAGAACAACACTGGGAACCCATCAGGGCCTAGTGCCCCCTCCGCATTTAGCTCCCAAATCGATGTCCTGACCTCATCCAACGAAAAATTTCTAACGAGTACAGTCTGATGGTCGTGCGAGAGAGTGCAAGCCCCCTCTCCAAGCCACTTCCATTCTCCACTAGGCATTCTACGTGTCATGCAGCAGAAGTATCGGATGGCCGCCTTGCCCATCTCACGATCACCTTCTTATATCTCCCCCTTCACCGAAATATTATGGATTAAGTTGTGACGGCACCTCCCGTTTGCCACCGCATGAAAAAATCTAGTGTTCACACCCTCCTTCTTGATCTAAGTCTATCTAAATCTTTGCCGCCACTCCACATCCTGCTTTTTGTCCTCCTCCAAAATGATCCGATGGTTCGCATCTCTCTCCAAAAATTTAACCTGAGACAGCTCCCTAGCATCCTCCCTTTCGTCTAATTCAACAATCACCATCCGCACCGTACAACGATGGGCAACACAGCTCTTATGATTCACCTTCTTGATATCGTCGAGCCTCTTTCGAAGCGCTTCCAGTTTGGAGAAACGGCGGCGAGTAGTCGATCCTTCCCCCTCCCACAACGTCCAAAAGTTCTTCACCATCTCCTGGAAGCCAGCCTCTACGAGCCAAGGCTTCTCAAATCTGAAAAAAAAAGAGCGAGGGAGGTTCTCCTCCCCAAATGTCCACAAGATCGACGTGTGGTTGGATCTAGAACGCGATAGTACGATTACCCTAGTCAACGAAAACTCTGTCAACAACTCCATAGAAGCAAGGAGCCTATCCAGCCTGGACCTATAGCGAGAACTATGCCAAGTGTAGGTGCAGTCCAGCGCGTCCAAGATATCGAGCTAGAGATCGATCACAATGGCCAAGAAGTCAACCAACCCCAGATCTACCCCCCATGGGACTCCGGTCGATCCGCAGAAAGGACAGTGGCGTTGAAGTCACATCCAACCAACCGACCGACCGAATGGGAAGAGGCCTCTGGAAGTCCTCAGATCCGCCCAAAGTTATGACAGAAGCTGGTGATCAATTGGCCATAAGCATAAGAGACTACAAGGGAGGATCCTGTCCTCTTGTCCTTCAAAAGCACCGAGATCACATTACCGTCCAACAACTCAGCCTCACAAAGAAAGAGATTCCCCATTCCTAGCAACAACTAACCTGCTAGAACCGCCAATAGCCGGTAAGGCTCTGTACTCTGAGAGATAAGTCCCCTCCACCGAGGACCACAACAGATTCGTCCATGCTTGAATCTTCGTCTCCTGCAACAAGATGATATCCTCACGCTATTCAGTGAGAAGGCGCTTCACCGTCCTCTTTTCAGTAGACCGCCTAGAGCTTTGACATTCCACGAGATGATCTTCATTGTTGAACAATCCTTTTACTTGAGTTGTGGACCACCCATGCATCCCTTGCCGCTGCCTCACAAAAAGGTGTATCAAGTCTAGGAGCACTGATCACAAGCTCCATCGATGGTAGAGGGGACATCACTGGTTGCGCCCTTGGATGCTTCTGGACATATAAATTAATCATGTATGTTCCCTCCATCCGCAAAAGGGGGTTTGGGGTGTATGGTGCATCATCCCTTCTTCTTTGGTTTCTTCCTCCTAACACAACCCTCAACACAGGGCTTTGTCAGATCTCTGCTCGGAGTCTAGGACTGATAGAGCCAAGACAAATGCTTGCAGTCACGTCTCCCTATCGTGATGAGGGGCAGAGCTTCCAGTTCCAAAGTAGGAGTCGGAGTCACCTCCCTTGTCGACCACATGACGGCATGGAAGGAAATATCGCGATATTATCGACGATATATCGCTGATATATCGATATCGACATGGGACCGATATAGGCACCGATATGGCGATATATCCCGATTTCCAGGCATTTTCTTCACAAAGGCTCGTCGATATGGGCGATATTTCAGCGATATATCGTCGAAATATCGTATCGATACGATATCGAAACGATGTCGATATCGATACGGCCTTCCACGCATGACGGAGACCAACAACAAGATAAAGATCCAAATGAGATGACCATAGTCTTGACAAGAATGGATTCCAGCACCATGGGCACCTCTGACCACATTGACGATGACAACTTCAACTCGAAAGTGATCGCCCCGAGGACAATGCCCGTCTCCAACTAGACCATCAAGCGCTTATGATAGTCGGGGGAGAACGACAAGGTCATCTCCCCTTCACGATCTGCCCCAGTTCTCCCTCTTCATCCAACTCCATCTCCATCGACTCCACTTCCAATTCTAGCTCCGGCAAACCCACCGGTGAGGTGGGCACAATACCGAATTCCGATGTGGAGGCCGAGGGATCAAAACCCTGACCAAGAGGCGGAAGTGTTGATGTCACACCAGCATGGCATGCGTAAAATTCGATGGAGGAAGCGGACCAGCAACTTCCAACACAATGGCATTAACGTCAGCCCCCGGTGCACAACCATCAGAAAAAATGCGCCGCACATCCCTAATAGTCTGGAATGCATGCCTTAAGTGATGGTAGGTCACGACATAGTAGGGGAACACCCTCAATACATGCAAAAAACATATGCACCTCATGAAGTTCCCCATCCATCGACACATGCATTCTCCACCAAAAAAGCTCCGGAGACTCCAACCCTCTCCGCGCTAGAAGTTTGGCTTAGTCCGGTGTCGAGAGGCCCCTGATGCATACATCTTTGTCCTGAACAACCATAAGATCATCCGAGAAGCCGTCCCCTAGTACCAATGCGACCTCCACTCTCGCCAATTCGAGTTGCGGTCTACCGGATTGAAACACGACAACAGAATCTTCCTTGGCAGCGCATGCCGCTCTCTCGACGGCTCATGCACTAAAACATGACCATTCGGAGAACGGCGGAGAACATCTGCAAAGCTTATCCATCTCATCGTTCCTACCGAACCGCTCCGAGAGTTCTTGGGTAGAGGTAGAATTCCCTCCAGTGGGTTCTTGCCATTGTCGAGAGGCTCCTCCCGCAACCCCATCCTCCTAGGGCACAACTCTCGACGACGATCACTGCCTCCACAGCTAACACAGTGTCGGATATCGCTGCAAATTGTTGCTCGATGCCCCTTGCCACTGCACCTAAAGCACATCTCCACCTTCGTCACACGGACTCGCAGGTGAGTCACAGTGCTCCAACCTCAGCTCGCCGCCTCCCTCACATTATCGATGGCCTTCACCACACTATTTGGTGGAGACGGTCCTCTGCCAGATGCCCTCCAATCCAGGAGGAGATCTCACAGAAGGACCAAGATGGAGATGGTTTCTCCCTCCCCTGCACGATGGGAGGAGAGCCCTAGAGAGGGAGCCCCACAAGAGGAGTGAGCCCCCTCGCCCCTTGAACCTGCAACCCCAACCACAAGCCCCATCGAAGAGCGTCACCTCAACACGGCCTTCTCCCGCCTTCGCCTGCTTTGCCCTAGCAGGCGTAGTTCTATTTTGCTTTCGACTCCACGAGCCCCCTCGAGCATCACCAAGTTTTATTAGCCATTTGCACACTGAGATGGGAAAATCCTTAAAAATTAAGGAATTTACAGAGAAGTCCCTGAATGCTAACCAGGAATTCACATCAGTGATTCGGTGCCTGAGGCAGAAAATAATTTTTGGGTGGAGGAATACCAGGGCTTTTGCCGGCTTCCCTTAAGACATACAGATGTTGCATGCAAGTTCTTAGCATTGTGCATTACATTTTCCACGGACCAACTCTTCTTCTTGAACAACACTGCAGCACTGCATTTCTCTGGTCAACATTGCTCAAAAAATCGCCAAACTGACTTTCATGCTAACGTCTTCTATAAAATTCATGTCATCCACCAACCTCGTTTGGAAACTCCTCCAAACACACCCACCATGGTATCTCTAGATTCTCTACTGAATTCCAAACATGATATGGACAAAAAGAACAAACGGTTCATTCACCACTACCACAATAGGATAAGTTTTTCTAGATCAATGCCCTACCTACCAACCTCCTCCTCGGCATAACCTCGTAGAATGGTCTAGTGGTAGAAGCAGTGGACTCCTGCTCTAATGACCAAGGTTCCAATCCCACAACCCCCACCCTCCCCCTTTAAATAGTAAAAAAAACTCCTCCTCAGCAACCAAACATGTATCACAACCTTCAATGGGATCTTTGCTTGAGATCTTGCTCTCCAGATTAGTTGACAATCTAACATTGACCACGCTGGACCTGACGATGATCCCTCAAAGCATTGTCTACTTAACCAAAAAATACTCCTCTTTCCCCACATCAAAGCGTCTCACCACCGACAAACCTCTGCCAGCACCCTCTTCCACGAACAAACGTCCAGAACATGGTTACTCCAACTTTTCCATGTCGTCGTTGCATAAATCTCCACTCAAATGATAAACATCAAATTCTTCCAAAACACAGAAGCCTCCTTGGTAGCTGCACTGGCTCCACCAATGAAAGTATATGCCATAACGGGCTTCCAGTATTTTACCATGCGGATCCTCATCCTTGCCCAGTAGCTTCAGGTCAGAAAGCGTAAAACATCTCTTGTCCTTCCTGAGCCTCATTTCAGAGGAACCTTCATCTCAGTCTACCCAGCTGCTAATGAGAAATCTCTCCACCTTTTCCAACACCGAACTATAAAGGAGCTCATGAAAAGGGTAAACTATGGTAAACCAACAGCAACCTAGTCACATGTTACCATTGAAAGAATTGTTCCACCGAGTGCAACTCAAATAACATAATTTTCACAATGCTGTCTCACAAAAATTGTACTCAAGCACATGATTTAGTTTCCGAGCACTTCTTAATACTTTCAGCTTTCTCATATTTATTACTATCACATTTTATAATTTACAGATATATTTCAATTCTAGCATTTCCGAAACAGAAAACAAGCACACTATAAATTCAAGGCAAGTTTTATAAATTCAAGACAAGTTCTAAATGTCTAAACAGTCTCCATACAATTTGTCGGTTTACTTTTTCTCTGATGATTATTTGCAAGTGCAGTACCCACTTAAATGGTCTGGTGGTACCGTCCAAAAGACCAGGGTTCAAATCTCCCTCTTGCAGGGGTTGCTTTAGAGAGACGACAACCAGCGTAAAAAATAGTTGAATCTTTCAACATGGATTTGAGCAAGAATCCATGTAGCCGGCCCTACTCATAGTGGGAGAAGGCTTAGAACTTTTAGATTATTTGCAAGTGCAGTAGAGCTTTGTCATTGTCAAGTAAATCCATGTTTTAATCACGGAAAAATCTGACATTCTTTTAACTGCATGAATGGCAGAATAATATACATGCATCACGAGAGTGAGCTTTGGTTATATAATATATATCCTCCTACTTCTCTTTGATTAACTCAAAAAAGCAAGAAATTTTTAAGGAAAAAAGTCATGACAAGGTTTTCTTTAGCTCAGACGGTAATTCTTGAAGTAAAGCAGACAAACAATTACCAAAATAATTTTGTTACGTACAAAACCCAGGAAGACATCAGATCCAACCCAACATTAAAATATGGCACCAGGTATTTTGAAGCAACATAATTGACTTTTTCAGATGATAAATTGGACTCTGAGCGTTGTCATAACTACGGTATTTATATACGCAAATAGGTGATCTCACCTGCATGTTGAAAGCTACCATGTGAGCTCCATGCATCCATCCAATTAAAGGATTGTAATTCGATGAATTAAAGCGGGTGCCTTTCGGATAGATTCTCAAGATGTTCTTCTGAGTAAATCTAGACAGAAAAGAGAATTATTAAGTTGGAAATACACACAGGATTGACTTTCTTCAAAATTAATATCATGCAAATACTGATTTTTTTTAGTTTTCATGTCAATCCATTTGTTTTTTTTTTTTGAGGCTCATGTCAATCCATTTGTAAAAGGGAAAATTTGCTGCTACATATTTTGTGTGTGTGTGGCGATGGAGGATTATTTGTTACAAAATGGAGAGAGAGAGAGAGAGGAGCAATTCTCGTTTTTGGTTGCATAATAAGCGGAAAAGGGAAAGAACAAAAAAAGAAATCGGAACTGGTGTGAAAGATGAAAGCGGTCAACTCTGAACCAATTCTTTCCTTCCCATACTAAGATTGATAGGAAAAAGAAATCTTTAGTTTTCTAGTGCACCTTTTACATCCTTCCATCCAGCCAACTATCAATCCTTTTTCCACTTTAACTAGGGTCGGCTACACGGATCTTTTTGCTTCCAACCAAATTTAATTAAGGTCATATACATGCTTAAATGCAAAAAGGCCATATCCTTTTTAATTGCCTTCAAACAGTATTTGTCCTTGATCCTTCTTACAAGGTTATTCTTCTAACTTCTCAGACCTTTGAACTAGGAGCACTAGATGGCATTCTTGCACATATCCAAATCGCACCTAAGACGAGTTTCTTTTTTTTATCTTCCATCGATGCCACACCAATTTTTCATCCGGTAATTCTATTGCAAATCCAGTCCTTTCTGTGGACACACACCCATCAGAGCATTTTCATCTCAACCATAGACATCCTTTTTACATATCTACAGTTAACTTCGCAACACTTACTAAAGCATTGCTGGCCCGTTGAAGCTTTATAGTATTCAACTTACAGCTTCAAAGATATCCTCCCATCAGTTTTTATTTGCAAATATGAAACAGGGCACCTCCCTTTATTATGCAAACAAGAACATGCAGTGAGAAAAAAATGAAGGGTGATGAAGAGAATGGGAAAAGCACACCTATTACACAGGATTTTGGTAAGGACGCAAGGAGATATGCAGGTTAACAAGGGAACCAAGCAAGTTCATAGATTTTAGATGATAAGCATTAAGATGCATGATGGAAGAAAAAATGAGAAGAATGGATGGCAAATTTATATTAGCAACTTTGAAGTTTCTCATTTAATGCTCGGTTAATAGTGGGGCAAGATTTTAAGGGTATACACCAACCTGGGTGAACAACCCTTGTTCCCTGAAAAAATATTGAGAAAATGGTGAGAAGGCGAGAGCATAAGAGAGAAAGGTAGGGATGGTGGGGGTAGCCAACGAGACAAAGGAAGAAATAAATGGGGGGGATGTGGTGTGCCCGCATCATTTAGCGTCGACCTTTTCTACGTGATGGAACCACGATCTTTGGCCAACAATGTTGGCAACAGATCTCAAGCCTGCAACTATGTTGCTATGGCATTTTGTTTGTCAATTCTACATTCATACCTTTGGGGAAGGTGGGATCTATGCTCGTTGATGGACTCTCTCCCTAACAGCCTATGTGCATTCCCGAATCCGGATAACGATATCTTCAAATAAGAGACAATACTGTGGAAAGCGTGAAATGAAAAGTTGTATTCATCGAAGTCCTAGAGCTCTCTTATATAGGAGAAAAGCTCTAAGGGAAAATTACATGAAGTGGACATAAGAAATAGAGAAATCAAAATAAAGATAAAGAGATAAAAAATCCCAACACTCCCCCTCAAGCTGGAGCATATATGTCTATCATGCTCAACTTGGAACAACAACGATGAAAAGGTCCTCTAGCAAGAGTTTTGGTAAACATATCTGCAATCTGGTCGCCCGAATCAACGTGAGAGATGGAAATAAGTCCCTTTTGAATTAGATCACAAGTGTAATGACAATCCACTTCGATGTGCTTTGTTCTTTCATGGAAGGTTGGATTATTAGTTATGAATAAAGCGGCTTGGTTATCACATTTGAGGTGTATAGGAAGAAGCACCTCAATAGTTAGATCAGTCAAGACATACTTGACCCACATCATTTATGTGCTCCCTTGGGTCATGGCTTTATCCTCTGATTCAATGCTAGATCTAGCCACAACTGTTTGTTTCTTACTCTTCCATGAAACTCAATAGTTAGATCAGTCAAGACAGACTTGACCCACATTATTTCCATGCTCCCTTGGGTCATGACTCTATACTCTGATTCAATGCTAGATCTAGCCACAACTGTTTGTTTCTTACTCTTCTATGAAACCAGTGAGCTACCTACAAAAACAGTGAAGCCTGACGTGGACTTCCTATCCTTGGGGCACCCAACATAGTCTGTATCAGCACATCCATTAACTATGAGAGACGTGTCTTTTCTGAACAAAAGTTCTGCACCTGGAGAAGACTTCAGATACCTCATGATCATGTTAATTGCATCCATGTAAACATACATGGTTGTTCCATAAACTGGCTGGCTCTACTAACAACAGATGATATATCATGTCTGGTGATAGTGACATACAATAGCTTCCCTACTAGCTCTATGTATCGTCTCTTACCCACCTCCTCAGAGTCATTATCATAGAGCTTAGCATTAGGATCCATTGGAGTAGTAGCGGGTCTACATCCTGTCATGCACGTCTCAGATAGAAGGTCAATGACATATTTCCTTTACGTCATTACCATACCACGCTGATTTCTTGCAAATTCTATACCAAGAAAGTAACGAAGATTGCCACAATCACTAGTCACAAACTGTTGTCCAAGAAAATCCTTAACTGCATGAATGTCATGTTCATCACTGCATGTAATAATAATGTCATCTACATAGATCAGAATAGCAATGGTACCTCTCTGGATTCTCTTAACAAAAAGAAAATGATCTGCAATAGATCTGATAAACCTCGGTTGTTCAATCAACTTTGAGAGCTTCTGAAACCAAGCCTTCGAACTCTACTTAAGGCCATAGATGGCCTTGTGAAGTCTGCATACCATGTGGGACCCCCCTCAGCGACAAACCCTGATGGTTGTTGCATGTAGATTTCTTCCTGCAAGTCGCCATGCATTCTTGACATCTAATTGGAATAGAGGTCGATCGCGTACCACAGCGACATCAATGAGAATCCTCAGGGAAGAATGACGAGCAACTGGCGAAAATGTATCCTGATAATCCATCACATACATTTGGGTGAACCTGCGAGCAACTAGTTTGGCCTTATACTTGTCCAAAGTACCATCCGCACAGTGTTTCACCGTAAACATCCATTTGTTGATAACAACAGATGTACCGGGGGGGCTGTAAAACACTCCAAGTACAACGAGACTATAACGTTGCCATCTCCTCCTCCATAGCCAAGCGCCACTGACTCCTCTGTAATGCTTCTGATATGACAGTGGTATCTCCACGACCGACAGACCCACAATAAACCTCCAAAACTCTTCTAAGAGACGTGCAAGAGCAACATGGGAAGCAAGAGGATACATAGTGCATGTATGCCTCTTCTTCCGTAAGCCAATAGGCACATCAAGGTCCTCAACTTCCTCAGTGGTTGAGACTGAAATATCTAAGACCTCCTGCACAGCATAATGTAAATGCAAATCACCAGTGCCATCAATAGAAATCAAATGCTCAGAACATACATGGGACGTGCTAGATGATGGAGACTAGGGGTGGGCGTTATTTGGGTCAACCCGAATAACCACCCAAACCATTGCAAATGGTTTAAATGGATTGGGTTATTTGGGTTTCGGGTTGGATTGAACCTAATCCATAATAGTTAATTAGTTTATGGTTTAATTGATGGGTTTGATGCAATGCACCCGACCCACCCAAAAAACCTGAATTGTATTATTGGGTTGAACTTAAATAACCTACCCATATAATGAATTTAAAAAAATAATTGTCATTGGACCTTGTACGGTTGTACCTTACGATCCTTACCCATAAAAAATAAGAGAAACCCATGTTGTACATGTACATGAGTACATCCGTGACCCTATTTCCCTATTGGTATTGGCATGTGATTGGGCCATTGGCCCATTGCCTACTCATAATAAATTAAAAAAAACAAGTTTTACAGTACAATGCAGTACATCTCTTGTGACTGAAGACCAATCCATGACCCGTTGGTCATTGCTTGCACTTGCAGCATTGCACAAATGACAAATGCACAATGCCTACGGCTAGCACACCATATAAAAAAACAAAAAAGCCATAGTTGTACTATTACTAATCGTACTACATCTCCTCGAGGCTCGTGAGGATTTTTGTAGTAGTCGTTCCCTATTCCTCAGCTCTATAACAATGACTACTGCAAACCCCCCATTCCTCAATTTCAAAGGAAATAAACCAACGAGGAAAAGATCCAAGGAGAAGATCCAAGAAGGCGAGAACGATGGGGAGTACGAATCTAATGATGATGGCATGTCTGCTCGATTCATCTTCTCCGATCGATTCAACTTCCTCCTTAGGTACTCTTAAAAACATTGCTTGCCCATGTTGTTGTGACTCTTGTGCGCATGTGGCATTAAACCTTCTGCGTGCTATGATCTATCCATCTTTCTATTCTCAACATCTTGTCCTCGACGGCGTCAATGCGAGCCCTCGAGTCGTAGCCACCAGGAAGGCATATATCCTTGCTTCGGCCATTGGAAACCATTGGAGTCGCAATCGCAAGGACTAAGGTTGTTACATCCCTACTCGTGAACTGGTTGTGGTTGATTGTAGGTAAATCTTCCTTGCTTTTTGACTTCAAAAAAATCCTCATGCTTTTACTTTTCTTTTGATAGCAATAGCATCTTGCAAAGAATAAAGAAAAGTGAACAAATAATCTCTTTATTGAATCTTTTTTAGAGGTGTTTCTGCTGTCATAGAATAGAAAGGAAATTGAACGAATATCTTTTTTTATAGGATTGCACTAGTTAGTGCTTAACTTAATATTGGAATAGCAATAATATAATCTATATCTAGTGATGTTTGTTGCATTACAATTTTATATTTGAATTCTGATTAAGTTTTTGCACGGTAGATGATGACTAACGTCGCTGATTCTGAATGTCCATCTCCACACCTACTAAGCTTAAATATAATGACAAAAATAAAAAGGATAACATAAAATATGAGATGATGCTTTCTAATCAGATTTTTCAAAGTTTGGTTTTGATCCAATCTAATTGGTCCAAACCGATAACCCGAATAACATTACCCGATTTAATTTGACTGGGTCATGGGTGGTCATTTTCTTAACCCGAACCGAATTCAACCCAAATTATATTGACCCGAACCACCCAAACCGACCGAATGCCCACCCCTAGAGGAGACACATGAGCATGAGGTCTGCGCCGGTAAACCTGCGGAAAGCAACTGGGTGTGGCAGGTGGTGTCGAAGGTGGTGAGGAAGTGGAGCCTGGAGTAGACGAAATCGGAGGTAGAGGCATATATACATCTTCTACATTCTCCGAAGGAATCAATTTATCACATGGATGAAAGAAATACATAATAGACTTAAAGAAGGTGACATCTGCACTAACATAATACTTTCGTCAAACAAGTTCAAAGACCCGGTATCCTTTTTAGGTCCTGGAATATCCTACAAACACACACTTGACAGCTCTAGGAGAGAGTTTGTCATGACCTGGAGACGTCAAATGAACAAAAGCAACTGACCCAAAAACACGAGTAAGAGAGAAAAAATCCATCTCAGGAAACACAATCGGGAATGGGATCTTCTCCCCCAGAACCGATGAGGGCATACGATTCACCAGGCAGTAAGCAGTTAGAACCGCATCCCCCCAGTATGAATGAGCAGGGCTCTGGATCAAGAGAGTCCTAGTAACATCCAAAAGATGGCGATATTTTCGTTCAGCCATCCCATTCTGTTGAGAAGTATAAGCACAAGAAGTCCGATGAATGATACCAAATGTTCTAAGAAATTGAGAGAGTTGAATACTGCAAAATGCTAATACATTATCGGAACGAATATACTTGGCATTTGCAGAGAAAACATTCCTTATTTCATTAATAAAAGGCTGAATAACAAGACCGGTATCAGACTTGTTTTTAAGAAGAAAGACCCAAGATAATCTTGAAAAATCATCCACAACAACAATCGGGACACGACTTGGGGCCCAAATGCCAAGATGAATTAACTCAAAAATATTATGACTCCTTCGACCCTGACGACTCTGGAAGGTAGACCGATGATACTTCCCAAGTTGGCATGCCTCGCACTGAAAGGTAGAGCGAGGAGAAATCTGTGGAAGTACATGGCACAGCTTCTGCAGAGGAAGATAACCAAATTGAAGATGCCACACATAGGGAGAAGCAGATCCAATGTGAAGAGATGAAGCACCAATATATGGAGATTGTACCAGTCTATAGAGACCTCCTTGCTCACGGCTAGATCCAAACACCCTGCCCGTAAGAATGTCCTAAAACACAAGAGCCGATGGGTCAAATATGGCACGACAATGTAAATCATTGGTGATTTGATACAGTAAATTCATAGAAAACTCAGGAGCGTAAAGAACATTTTGAAGTCACATTGCAGAGGTTGACTGCACCTCCCCCGGACCAGTGATGGGAGAGTGTGTCCCATACACTATTATTACCGATCTCCCTGACTGATTCGGAGTGTATGTATTAAACTATCCTCTCTCACCGCAACGATGATGGGATGGATCTGATGTGGCAGTCAAGGGAATAAAACCATGAAGATTCGCAAACATACCCCTTAGGGTTCGTTTGCTTGCAGGGTTGGGCAGGGTTGGGTTGGCCCAACCCGGGGTACCCCTCCTTCCAAACATCCCAATCCTCCTCACAGTTTGCTATTCACAGGGGTACCCCAACCCAACCCAACCCTGCCCAACCCTGCAATCAAACGAACCCTTAGAGAAGTGTAAAGGGTATGGCGAGGATGACCATTTTCCTTCAACATGAAGATATCATGTTAAAGTTATAGTCTCTTCAACTTGTTTTTCGCATGGAAGGCCGTATCGGTGATATGTCGCCGATATATCGGTATCGAGAGGTTGGGGGTATCGAAATCAGAGTGTATATCTTTTTACAGGGATATCGACAATATATCATCAATATATCGGCGATATATCGCATATCGGCCCATATCGGTAAAAAATGAATAGATTCGATACAAAAAATACAGGATATCGACCGATATCGCCGATATTTCATCGATATCTCTATATATCAATGTTATTATTCATGCAAGCTTGATTCCACTACCTATCTAGCTACACCTTGTACTAAAACAATCTATGATTTATATACTTTGTAGGGTATGGTGCGACAGGAGGGTGCATACAATGGTTCTTTAACTTGGTGTATATATACAAGTTATTTCATGTTGTAAAACTTGAATGAAATCCATTTCCAATATCTATAAGTCAATTCTTCAAAAAAATCTATAAGTCAAGAATCAACATTAATATCGATATGTTCGAAATGATCAATATATGCAATAGAAGCTTTATAGATGATCGATATGTGTGATCTAAGAGTATATTTGTAAGTTATTTAGTGATCTAAGAACTTGGATAAACTCCATTTTCAATATATATAGTGTTAGAAAATCGGAAGCGGAAGCGTAACATGGAAAAAGATAATAAAATAAGAAGAACAGCGGGATTTTACGTGGAACCCTACTCCGTGAGGAGCGGGATGAAACCACGGGAGAAGCCCTCAAAGGGGGCAGATATTCTATTGAATTTCTCAATCAGTACAGGAGGTCTGGGGCTCCTTATATAGCCTTCCCAGAGCCTCCAAGTCCCACCATTGGGCGGTATGGGACTAAACATAGGATGGGGTAAATGGATCTTCTCCAGGATCCGTTTACCCTGCTACAACTCAATAGGTGCACTACCAAATACTCCAACACTCCCCCTCAAGCTGGAGCATGCAATGCTCAGCTTGGACAAACAAACAGAAAGAAACTCAACTCATGCTACAGGACACTACGGACAATATCAACCCAACGCGCACATGCTGCAGTCGAGGACGTTGCTTCTCATGCCGTGCAGGTGAGGAGGACGAACGGGCTGGAGTGTGAGTCAACTGAAGACTCGGAATCTGACCATCGAGTCTGAAACTGCACCTGAAGTCTCCTCGTCGGAGAACTGGGTCTCTCCCATCTGGCTCAGAAAATGGTGCACTGCTCTGGTGTACCTATGATACCACATGAAAACCCTTGCCCTCAAGGGAATGGTCCTCTGCTCTGGAGTCCCTATGGCTCACATGAAAACTCTGGCCTGACAACTAGAAGAATGATGGGGACCTCTGACAATGATGGCAACATATGCTCATCTGATATGACCGCACACTCGTGCGTGTCTGAAACTGGAGACTCGGAACATCAATTGTCGAGTCTGAAATCGAACTGTAGAGTCTGATCAACTGGCTGGTCTGGAGACTGGTATCTGAATCTGGATCTGGAATACAAGACCTGTGACTCTACATATATACTCCCCCTTTCTCCCATACTTGTCGGAAAATGAATATCGACACAGTTGGGAGAAGACAAGATAGATGGGGACAAACAAGACCACTTAGCCGATTACAACTTGTTCTCTTCTTCTCAAATCATCACCATCTCTTATTTTTTTAATAAACCGTTTCTCTCCTTTTTTTTCGGCTTTTCTTGCAAATTTCCTTTTTTTTCTTTTTTCTTTTTTGGCTATTTCAATTTTTTTTAGCCATGGCAATCATCCCCTTTTTTTTAAGCCGTGCACCTTTTTTTTTATTGGCTTTCTTTTTTTTTTTGAAAACTGTCATATGCCCCCTCTCTTTTTTTTTTAACTGCTCCCCTCTCTCCCCTTTTTTTTATACAGCAGCTCTCCTCGTAATTTTGGGGGGGGGGCTTCCTTTTTTTATCATCATCGGTCGCAGCCCCTCTGGGCTTCCATTTTTTTTTAATCACGATATCGTCAGCCCATTTGGGTCGTTACAACAGTAAGCCCACTTGGGCGGTTAGGGTTCCCATGAGGGAAACCCTCGATATCAAGAGAAATAACCCCGCGGGTTTGGGACCTGTGAGGGTGCGCCGCCCTCCTGGGGTTCAGCGCGCCGCCTGCGCCTGGGAGGGGCATCGTGCCTGGGGCTTTCGCGTGCCTGTGATGGAGGAACTCGCCATGGCGCGAGATCTGAGAACATGGAATCAACAGCCGCCATTTGTTGCGGCAAAGGTTGCTTCGCCTTGCGATGGGGCACCGCTTGCGCCTTGACTGGGAGAGGCGGAAAGGCGCCGCTTGCGCCTGAGAAGGCGCTGGATATGCCGCCTTGTGAAAGATCATGAGGTGATCGCGCGCTCGGCCCGGGTGACGCAAGGGCTTGGAGAGGCGCTGCAGCCTGTGCGTGGATATGGATGCGGAAGCCATGCCGCTGAAGGGAGTTGCCTGGACGGGGCGCGAGTGCGCGTGCCTTCTGGACTGCAGCGGCTGGAGTATCGTCGATCAAGAATTTCGCACTGATCTGGAGATGTTAGCTGAAGGAATGGCCAAGATCTGGCGCGAGGGCTTCTGCGCCGCCAATGCTATGCCGCACCACATCATGTGCGGAAGGGGCTGCCCCGCCTGGGTGCGATGTGTGGCTGGCGCTGATGACGGTGCCGCCGGGTTAGCTCTGGAGCTTGGCGGCACCTTAGGGCACAAATCGGAGGAGGAGGGTGCCGTCGAATGCTCCTGGAACACCCCTGCCTGGGGCATTGCCTGCGATTGTGCGGAAGGCACATCGTCGCCAATGGAGTTGCACGAGTTGCACAGAGAGACAGAGAAAAAAAAATTCCCTTCTGGTTGCCGCCATCTCAAAAATTAGGGTTCACCAGGAACCGCATAACAGGAAAAAAACTCTGCCGATCTCTGGAAAAGAGCAGATCTCCAGAACTTTGAATGCAGAATAATCTTCAAAAGAATCTCGAATGATCAACAATCTTGACCGATTTTCAACAATACATGAATATGAATAATCTTTAAAAATAATCGAATCTCGAATAAAAATAACGAACGACAAATCCTCGAGAATCGACCCGCTTTGATACCATGTTAGAAAATCGGAAGCGGAAGCGTAACATGGAAAAAGATAATAAAATAAGAAGAACAGCGGGATTTTACGTGGAACCCTACTCCGTGAGGAGCAGGATGAAACCACGGGAGAAGCCCTCAAAGGGGGCAGATATTCTATTGAATTTCTCAATCAGTACAGGAGGTCTGGGGCTCCTTATATAGCCTTCCCAGAGCCTCCAAGTCCCACCATTGGGCGGTATGGGACTAAACATAGGATGGGGTAAATGGATCTTCTCCAGGATCCATTTACCCTGCTACAACTCAATAGGTGCACTACCAAATACTCCAACATATAGGTCAACAACGAACAGTACCGCCGTATCGATATATGCGATACAAGGTTCATAGATGATCGATATGTGTTATCTAAGAGAGTAAGAGTACATTTGTAAATTATTTAGTGATCAAAGTACTTGGATGAACTCCATTTTCAATATATATAGTATGTCAACAACTAACAATATCAGCGATATGTTCGATATGAGCGACATATGCGCTATAAGGATCATAGTCCTCATAAATGATCTATATGTATTTTCTAGGTGTATATTTGTAGTATTTCATGTTATAAGAACTTGAATGAAATCCATTTCCAATATTTATAAGTCAAGAATCAATATTAATATCGATATGTTCGATATGACCGATATGTGCAATATATGGTCTATAAATGACCGATATGTGTGATATAAGTGTTTATTTGTAGGTTATTTGTTGGTTTGATATCTTGGATGACGTTAATTTCTGAAATATGGCAAAAAATTGGCTTTTTTGGATCATTTTCGACATTTCCACCGATATCGTCGATATATCGTCGATATATCCCGATATATCCTTTTTCGGGCGGACTGAAACGATATCGATATCGATATGACCTTCCATGGTTTTTCGTCGCAAAATCTGTGCTCGAGCAGCGTCACAATTAGGATCAAGAGCTGCTAGAAAAACTCCGGTCATCACCGAATCTCTGTATGCCTTGAACTGCTCTGGTGTGGCAGTCAAGGGAATAAAACCATGAAGATCCGCAAACATACCCCTTAGAGAAGTGTAAAGGGTATTGCGAGGATGACCATTTTGCTCGACGTGAAGATATCATGTTGGAGTTACAGTATCTTCGACTCGTTTTTCGCCGTAGAGTACGTAGCAGCGAGAATGTCCCACATAGCCTTTGCAGTAGGATGACTAAGAATATTGTTGTCTATCTCGATTGATACAGTCCCAGATAGTCACACATGTGCATATGCGTCATCTGCCTCCCATGATGCATTAACACCAGTCTTGTCACTTGGCTCCTCGTTAGTGAGGATGTGCTTCTTGTCATTACATTGCATTAGGCTCATGAACTGCATGGCCCATAGTTCATAATTCGTTCCATCCATCTTGACGATGGGTGCTGGACCTTTGAAGGCACCCGTGGATGAAACATCTTCTTTGTTGTCTGACATGATGACTACAATTTCCAAGATTGGGGCTTCAAACAGAAATACTTGCGTCTACACTGATATATGAGAAGATGGTTGTGGGTGTAGACTCATACCACAACCTCTTCCATCCGTTGGAGGCCTCTTTGGGTAACTAGGGTGATTTTAGATGATCAAATCAAATCCTAGAAACCCAAAAATAGACCTAACAGGAGACGGAGCCCGCTGAAGATGACAAGGACCACAGGAACGGAGGCGGTGGCCTTAGGGCTCCACCGCTGGATACCAGCAACGACGACCTGGACTGCTGCAGTCGGTCCGACAGTAGCGGCTGATGTCGTTGTTCTGCGGCACAGCGATGGCTGTTGTCGCTGCTCCGACTGTACACAACACAGAAACTGCTGATGACAACAACCGATTGTGCGAGGGGATGTTACCGCTGATTCGGATGTACGCAACGCGGGAGTGGCTGACGACAACCTGTTGCGCGAGGTGCGCTAGAGTTTAGGTGGGGTGGGGTATCTAGAGCACAAGCGTCGATCTAGGACTGTTGCTCTGATACCATGTGGAAATGCATGAAATGAAAAGTTGTATTTATCGAAGCCCTAGAGCTCTCTTATATAGGAGAAAAGCTCTATAGGAAAATTACATAAAGCGGACAGAAGAAATAGAGAAATACAAATAAAGATAAAGATATATAAATATCTCAACATATACGCTTCTCAATTTTTGTTGATTGTTGTGAGAATGGGGTAACATGAGGAGATCATGAAGACGTAATAATGGTTCTCCATGCCCCAATGTTGATTATTTGAACCCTACTGCAAAGACGATTCCAACTGACGAGCACAAGGCATCGATGATTTTGGCAACAATGAAACTTATCTTGAAAGGGAAATTAGCGGAGCTAGTAGTTATTGATATGCCTTGAATCTTAACCATCTGATTCAAGTTGAAGAACCGTCATATGCACCCCCTCTTAACGTACCATACCCCAACAAGACGGGGGATCTTCATTTTACATGAGATCCTCTGTACGGGAGTAGTATATAAACTCCCCTAGGGTTAGGTCTCTTAGTATCCTCTGTGTTCTTTCTCTGCATAGTGAAAACTGATCCTCACCGTCCAAGGGTGTAACCCAGTTACGAGTGAATCTTGTAAATCAGTGTCGTCGTGCTTACGTGGTTGATCGCTTGTGCATGTTTTGCTTCCGCTTCGCAACAATAATCTCGGAGGGGAGTCGACAACGTCAATTCTCAAGGCACCCTTTCTTGTGAGATTAGAAATGACCTCACTTTTTGTAGCATTATCTAAGGGCAAATGCAAGTAGTCGTTAAAGTACATGACACTAGTATAAATCATAAGCTAGCATTAATAATGAGTTTGAAGGGTTCTCCCATTAACCCGATCCACAAGTTCAAATTCGATGTTTTCCATGTTTGCGCTATCACATGTCCCTAATCAAGCGAGGGGTAACCATATTGGTGGATCCGAACCGTTTAAGGTGGATACTCATCATTTCTCTTTTAAGAATGACGATACTTTTTAAAAAACTAGAGACTCGAGGAGTCCAACTTAGAAGGTTGTTTACGCATGATTTTTGGAGGGCCAATTCTCTCTCCATTGTTGTAAAAATTGGCCGACTAGTCGAGTTGGGGGAGCGGTGGTAGCCGACTCGACTAGGCCTAGTCGACCATTGGTCTAATCGACCGCCTTTAACATAGAGCTTCTTTAGTTTTTTTAGTTTTTCTGCTTTTTAAAAGCAACCTTATTCTAATATGCTTAATGTTATATTTAAAGTCAATTACCTCTTTTGTTTCATTATGATAGTACAGAAAATGTACAAATCTATGTAAATATATAACAATACAACAACAGGCAAAGCATTTTTCCACAATTAAGTGGGATCAGCTACATGGATTCTTTGCCTAAGAATATATGTATAAAAATTGATTTATATATTTAAAATAATTTAAAAAGTCAAAACCGATTAATGGCCGGCAAAATCTAATTAGTCGCCCAACCGTCGATTAATCCTTAGTCAGTGAGCCTGCTGACTGAGTACTGACTATCGATTTGTACAACCTTGTCTCTCTTTCTCCCTCTCTACCTGAAAAGAGGGGTTTGGGATAGTAGTTAGTTGGTGCAGGAAAGGAAGCTAGCTAGAGGTGTGGGAGGATAGGAGATGACATTTATAAAGGTCGAAATATGAGACAAGCAACTATAGGACGACTTCTGAATCATTAGATCAAATAAGTTTTGAAGAGCAGACTGATGGTTGAAGACCATATGGCCTTCACAAGAAAGAGGAGGCACACGAGTGAAGAGGGTTGCAAGAATGGGATGTAGAGGCCCACATCTATGGGAAGCCAAAGGATAGTTAGAGCGAGAGAAGCCAAGACATCAACTACAGAAAGTGGTGGGCCATCGACAATAACAATCGTGGTTGAGAGTCTTGAGACTAGAGATAGCAACTTGGTGAAAGATATCGTTAAGAAGATAGTTGTGCAAATGGAGGTCCATTCAATGGGAAGCATGAGCCAATTGTCCAAATAGGATAGTTGCGTAGAGAGACCTTCATTCACCGGAAGGAGCAACCTAATTGTCCTCCAAATGAATATCATTTCATGGAATTTGTGGGGCTTGGGTGATGCCAAAAAAAGGGCCACAATAGGTAGAAACTCAACTTTGTGAGCAACAAGCATAGCCTTGTTGCAAGAAACAAAGCTTAAGCAATGCTCGCATAGTGTGTGAAAATTTTAGAGGGTGACATGCTAGCATAGTATCGAATAATTAATTCCATTAGGAGATCCTTTTTGGCATTTCCAGCATCACAAGGTCTCCTGCAGCGCCCTCTGATGTAAAGTGATCATTTTGATGGTGTAATATTTACCTCAGCATCGCTTCGAGCATAATCCTACAATGCCATAGTGATGCTAGCTACCAACTCCATTAATGTCGCTAAAATAGGGAATTTGATCCTCCCAGCACACACACAATTGTCAAATGGATCGCTATCAACAAGGCAATATTTCAAGGTAAGTCAACTATGATGCTAACCTGCTTTGATGAGCCCGATGATAGACTGTTGAAGATAATCTCCATCAAAGTGCACACTGACATACACAAATTGAACAATGAATCACAATTTTTGGCAGTATAGGGACATGCCACGTGCCATTTACGAACATCATCAAACATTTATAAATCAGGTAGGTTTTATATGTGATATGTCGTTGACGCAAAGTGATTGAGCATCCATCCAAAAGGACAAAAGAACCCAATGAGAGACGCAAATTCCTCCAGGAGGAAACCTCTTGCCAAGACCACCAAAGAGTTGAAGGTAATCACATCACTACAAAAATTCCCATCAAGTAGTGCTTGATGGCAACTACCACCAACATTGCAAAAAAGGGGGGCACATCTTTAGATACCACCCACAAGGCGTCAATCAACATTCAAAAGGGAAAATGCAATAGAAGATTACTGCCTTCATAAGCATATGCACTCGCAACTCCAACGTTCATACCTAATAAGTGCTCATCAGAAATTTACCTTCAAGCCCCTGCAATCTCATGTAAAGTGGTTCCTTGAATCATAATGCAAACAATGAAGATGTCAATTGTATGACAGGAAAGATCTATTTGATAGCACTCGCCTCTATCCCCATGGGCAAAATTACCTCCACACCAAAGACATTGTCGATGCCTCACAATTTCTTGAACATGCTCTTTAATTGCACTACTATCAACCAATGCTCTTCCCTCTACCTTCTCGCTACCGCAACTGCCATGGACACCTCCTCTCTTCTTCTCGTCCATCATCCACATCTTCTCTCTATATATATAAGTACAACATCAAAGCATCTTTTCCTACGTGCTCGTTCAAATCTTTCCCCAAACAATCAATTTCTCAATGTGGGATTTTGTATGAAAACCTTGCTCAACCCCTCAAAACTCTTTTTTCTTTCATCTACGACAACTTAGGATGCCTATACACACATGGCTTATAGGGTCTCCACTTTCAAAATCACTTGAATTATCACGATTCAATATCCAAACATCTTTACTTCTATCATGAATACCAATCATGATAATGCCAATCATACTCCGAGCTTCCGCTTGTCCTGGATACCATAACTTAAAATCATTTTTTTTGTCTCTTAGCTTTTTCCTTCCACCATTTTGTCGCAAGAAAAAGCATAAGACAACTATCTTCGACCTAATAATTGCATCTACCATCTCCATAAGCTTGCTAACAAGAGTACACGTATTCAATGTCCCGATCTGCAACTTGTTGTCCCGGACTACTTCCTTCATCCATAGAGATGTGGAAACCCTAGTGTGTTTTTTATTTTAACTACATACATGTTTTAATTTAGAGGAACTAACCTCTTTACTTGCATGTGTCCCTCATCCAAGCATCCTTGCAACCTTTACAGTACACCTAGATGATGTTGCGACGACCCCTTGCCAACTTTCCAATTCATGTAATGTTGTTAAGTTAGTCAGGGATGCTCTAACAAGGCTTGATTTGTTTAGATATTGTAATATTGGTATACAAAATATAAATGCACTCCCTCTCCTCTGTTTAACCTCCTTTAATCTATATTAGCAAAGTAAAATAGGTGATATTGGTAAAATAACCCTCTATTTGCATTGATTGCATATCCGAACACACTATTATGTTTCCCTCCATTTCCTTACCTTCATGTTGGAATAACATGTTTTGTAGTCTCCGCTCCTCGCATTTCCTTTCCACTCCATTCTGTCCTTATCTTCATTTCCCATTCCCTCCAATATTTATGCACGAGCTAAATCTAAAAGGCATACACAAATAACAGTGTACACATACAAATACGAATGTCACACATACATGCATCTAAAGTTCACAGGGGGCATGTATGGAAGGCCCCAACCAGTTTTACCTATTGCACATGGATGATATAGTGTGATTGAGTAAACCAATAAAAGATTGCCATGGTTTGAGCTATCTTGGATGTATACCTCACGATATCAGTTCCATGTATTTCAGCAGCCTTAGCAAGCTGTTGCTCGCTCAAACTTAGACGCCTCACTTTATTTGGATCAATCCTCAGGGCTTCTTTTAATCCGCCCTTGGGCTTCCCAGCAGCAATGGTAATTAAAATTTTGTATTCTGGGGCAGATTGCTGAGGCAACGAATAATCATCGTCCGAATCTTCATCATCTTGATCACTTTGATTGGCATCATCCTAAAGAAATGCAATAACAGCAGTCTGATTAATAACTCACAAAAGTTTAAGCAGAAGCATCATTATCAAAAGAAAAATCTTCGTCCACCTTATCTCTAGAGCGAATCTCATCTTTAAGATCATTGACCTCCTTACCCCATGCTTCCTCATCGGGTGAATCATTTCCTTTGTTGTTTTCGTTTTCCTTATCTTTAGGCACTTTAGCAGCAAGGTACTCTTTTGGAGGTTTTGTAGAAATTATAATGCGTTTCTTCAAGGATTCAGGAGACGGGAATTGTTCAAATTTATCTGACTCTGGGTAAAAAAGCATGTCACCGAAAGTTTCTGTCACCATCTAGAAAAGCAACATAAGCTTAATAGTAGTTGGATCAAGAGATACATCAACACAATGCAAACTTCATGAGAGAAAAAATAACCTGGGCCACTTTGGCTTGAAGGTCTGGAGTGAGATGGTCCTCTAAGGTTATTACAACAGGATATGGTGATGCAGAGAAGGCGTGGTCTTTTATGGACCGCAAACATTTGATGAGTTCAACCGGAGAAGTCAACGTCCTATAAGGTTGGAGATATAAATAAATGCACATCGAATGCAATTTGTTTCCATACAGCAATAAGCACAGCCAAAACTACGTCTCTTAAAACATATAAAAAATGGCGAAGCCTTCTCCCACTTTAAATAGGGTCGGCTACATGGATCTTGCTCAAATCCATATTGAAAGATCCGACTATTTCTATACCGGTTGTCGGCTACCCAACACAATCCCCGCAAGGAGGAATTTGAACCCTGGTCTTTTGGGTGGTAGGCACACTGCACTACCACCAAACCATTGAAGTGGGTCCCTTGAAATAGAATGTACAAGAAAAATACTCTGCTTTGTCCCTGTAAATTAAAAGTACAGATGATGTGATAATAAATTAATAGTTACAATCAAGATTTTTATGTCTTAAATAAAAAATGACATTTCAAAATCACTTTATATAATATTATCATCATGCATCAATTGTCATAAAAGTATACATGTAGGGCAAGATGACATATTGAAATTATCTCTTCAACGGATTTTCTTCACCCCTCCCATCAAGTAACAATGATGTAGCGTGGAATAAATAAAGAGTTTAATTTTCATTCGTTAATTAGAATCAAATTAATTTTATAGTTAATTGAGTCCGTTGCAATTTATTTAAATAATGAGATCATTTGTGATCTCAAATTAATTAGTTAATTGGTTAGAGTACATTTAAGATTTAATTATTTAGTTTGTCAGGTAGGTTATAGGATAATTAATATTTGTTAGGATTTTAGTTTTATTCGTTTCCTTTTTTAAGTTTGATTGTAATCTCCTCCGTCTATATAAAGGGAGCAAAAGGTTATGTAATAAAAAAAAAAGAGTCAATCAAAATTGAGATTTTTTCTCCTCTTTTCTCCTTTCTCCCTTGACGCGATCTCCACTCTTCTTCCAAAACTCCCTCGCATCCGACAAGTTCTCTCTTATCCTCCCTCCAAAATTCTTCCACAGAATATATTTCCATTGTCAAAATTATTTTTCACTGTTGTAATTTTCCTATTTGCATCATTTATATCAGAGCATGGCCCTCAGATCATACTCACGATCTAATGATCTGTATAGATGTTTGCACAAAGGTACAACGAAAGACTCTCGTCCGGCGGAACATAGACGACAAGCCGACGAAGCCTACAACAAAGAGTTGATGTCCATATTGATCGAATTTCAATCGAATCCACGGGAGTTGGCTGCAGATTTCCGAACCTTGAACATCGCTAGATCGATACCTCCAGTCCTCGAAGCTACTGTCCAGGTTTTTTAGGAAGAAAAAATAGAAAAAAAAAAAGACCATCAATGATGTTCTGCTTGTTGTCCAACATGATTCCAATCGGTCAACGCTGGTGGAATCAACTCCATCAACACCCGCAGCCCCCTCGCACTTCCCCCACACCTCCCCGCACCCCTGACGACCCCTCCCAACCTGCCACAACCCCCTTCCGCCATTGAAACACCATCTCCAGCCTCGCTACCACCCATCCCCGCCGCCCTAAAACTCCCACCTACATCCCCGATCACGTTGCATCCCTCTGCCACCAGCTCCACATCCCCGCCAACTCACTTGTGCCCCCTTATACCGCCTTACTAAGCCCATCGTCACCCCTTCTCACTAACACAACCCTATTCAACCCACCCGCCCCCAATCGATTCCATCTCGACCCCGCACTGCCAGCTAGCTCGAAGCTCGATCATCACCACCCTCCCGCACCATGCCATTCATTGCCACGATCCAAATCTCAAACCCATTGGTGGGTTCCCAACAACCATCGCCTACCATGATGGAGCTCCTCGAAGCGAGCCTGGTACCACTCGTTGCCTCAAAGATAATTGGAAGCAAAAGGAAGAAACTCTATCATGGATTTCTAAACTGAGATCCCTAATTTCTGGGGGTAGAGATATTCAGCATATCCTTTGAAAGAAGTGCAAAAAGATCCCCCCTGCAATAGTTTTTTTCAAGGGTCAAACTTGGTGGAAAAGTAAGAGGAAGAGTTATTTTACTTGAAGGGGTAGAAAAATTGCAGATGCGCCATCCAATCAAAAAGAATTACAAGCGTAATGCTGAATTGCGTACAAAAGACATGAACTTGGAGCAAATAATTCAATGAACTCAGCAAGAATTCTCTGGTACTGCACCTGAAGATCAAGCCACTCATAAGGAGATGAGTTTTTCAAAGCGGCGAGAGTTGATGCAATGTGAAATAAATAAATAGGCTTTAATTTTCGCCCATTAATTATAGTCAAATTAATTTTACGGTTAACTGAGTTCGGTTTATTTTTATTGAAATAATGTGATCATTGTGATCTCAAATTAATTAGTTAATTGGTTAGAATCCATTTAGGATTTAATTAGTTAGTTTATTAGGCAAGTTATAGGATAATTAATATTTGCTTGGATTTTAATTTTATTTGTTTCTTTTTAAGTTTAATTGTAATCTCCTCCTCCATTATATATAAAGGAAGCAAAGGGTTATGTAATCAAAAAAATTTAAGTCAATCAAAATTGAGATTTTTCTCCACTTTTCTCCCTTCTCCCTTGACGCAATCTCCGCTCTTCTTCCCCAAATCCCTCGCATCCAACGATTTCTCTCTCTCCTCCCTCCAAAATTCTTCCATCAAATATTTTCCTCCAAAAAAAATTCATCATTGCAATTTTCCTATTAGCATCAAACAAGGAAGCACTAGACAATGTCAATAGTTATATAGATCATATACCATTTTATTGAGGCCAGGAAATTAAGATTTGCATTGTACCTTCCATGCAGGACGTCCACATTATCATTTGTTGAGTTTGGCCATATATCAAGTTCAATCACTCTCACCCCTCTCTGAAGTGCCCTGATGATGGGAACATCACTGCAGTCACTGCTAAGCTGATTCCCCGTCAAGTATGAGTTGTGACCAGTATATATAAAATAATGCGACAGTGGAGCAGTCATATCATCATGAACCTGCATGAAAAACATGCAAGTAGGAATGCAATTGGCAAATTTTAAGAAAGAAGTTCAAATGTGTGTCACAAATCCCAATATCTAGATGAATCCAGAAATGAACAAAGGCAATAAAAGTATTATATCTTAACAGTATGACTACATTGCCACTATTTCGATGCAAAACATTTTATTCCCATAATTACATAAAAGATGAACCATGTACATTTAAGTAGCTTCAGGAATCTCGACAATTTAAAAGCACTCAAATATTTTAATCAAAATAGTCAATATCTAACAATTTCCAACGATATATCAAAGACTAGGATGCTCAATAAGATCAAATTCTTTTGTTCTTTTCCAGTTGTGCGGCTTCAATTTTCCCCCATTAAAAGTCAGTTGACTGGACCAAAATTTGCAAATGCTAACTGAATAACGAAATTGAACCAAAATAGAGACAAACCACAAGTTCAAACAGAAATAGTAATAACCTGAGTCTTGATTTAGATTATTAATCAGGAAAAAAGGCCATTTTTGGAGTGCCTACTTTGACCCAAGGCCATCACTCAAGATACTTAAACTCAATTTGTGAAGCATTAATTCTCTAGTCTAAGTATTTTATAGTGATCATACAAAATTTTCATTCCAATGACAGGGGACTACATACGTAAAGTACGGATACCTCTCCCATGAACTCAAGCAATAGACACTGACAGCATCACAATCTCTATATAAGATCTGGCTGACCTAACAACCATTTCGTTTCCGTGCATCCAGATATGCCAGATCTCAGCAAAAGATTTACAATGTTCTCCCTTATCATGTACACAGATCACTTGACGTGGGAAAAGGTTTTGTGGGTGTTGTATCATGTACACAGATCAATTATCTTCTCTTTTACCAATTCTGAAACTATGGCAGAAATAGTTTTCCATGTACTATATTTGGCTCTTTACGAAGCTTCCAGATGATATCCGTCGAAATTTGACTAAACTTCCTCAAGACTAACTAAACTTCAGTTGGCACTGCCTCCACCAATATTTGTGTCAACAAATAGAAATATGAGTTCTTGGAATTTTCAATCAAATCCTTTTAGGGAAAAGTCAAACCCGTGTTTGATAAGTAGTCTCAAATACAAACCATTAAATCCTTCCCTGATGACCATGGTAACCTGAGGTAAATGATACTAAGCATGTTTCCTGTTCGCTTTCTTAACACGAGGAATCGAATTCCAAGTGGAGTCAGGTCTCCTTGACACATAGACCACTAGAGTCGAGAACTCTCCCTACTTTCTCCCTCTCTAAATCTACTCTGCTAAACCACCAATGGAGTGGAGACATTGGCATACTGGGCATGGAGTAACGACAACTCTCGCCCAAAGACAAAGGTCCATACTCCCTGCCACCAAATATCCCATCTTTATCCTCCCCGCCCATCAGGATCCCTCCAGATCGCACTATCTTGCAAAATTCCGCAAAAAAACGCATTCTCCTCTCAGCGAAGCAGAAGCAACAGCAGAAAACAACAAAAAATTGCGCATTGTCGCAACGCTCATCCCGAGCAGCCCATTCAGGAACGTCCACGCAGCACCAGATCCGAAAGAAAAAACAGAAGAAAAATACAATAATCGGTTTTGTTATACTTGATCGCGGATGGCGCGGTTTATGTCTGCGGAGAAGAGGTAGTGGTGGAAATCCTCGAGGGTAAGGAGAGGCCTGGAGAGCTTGGCGGCGAGGCTGTGCGCGTGCCGGCGGGAGCGCACGTGCTCGATCACGCGCTCGGCTTCGGCGAGGGAGGCGCCGACGTCACCCTGAGACTCCGTCATGAAGAGGCGGAGCTGCTCGGCGGTCATGTGGGCACTGCCGGCGGCGTAGCGGGAGAAGGCATCCCGGACGTCCGGCGGAGGCTCCGCCTCGCTCCACCCGAACTTGCGGGTGAAGCACATGCACAACTTGTAGCTCCCCATCGCCGACGCCGCCGCTCCTCCGCCGCCGGACGACGCCCAGGGTTTGGAGGGAGGAGGAGGAGGAGAGGGATCTGGAGAATGGGGGATTGGGGGAGAAGGAAGGGATAATCCGCGAGTGTCGGAGGGCGGAGGATAGAGTGAGAAAGGTGATGGCGAAATAATCCGTAATTTTAAGACGTGGATAATGTTATCGTTATGCCTCTTATTGGCGTTTAGGATTTTTCTTTAATCTCTGACCTTCGAGTGGAAGTATTTGGTTATGTGATGTGATTATGTGTTGTCTTCTTTCTTCCACCTCGCCATTTTTTGTTGGTTTTCTTGCACGCGTGCCCTTCCTACTTTTTCAATAACATTTTACTCTTAGTTATTGTTATTATTACACGACGACCCTTGCAAGAGATCTCACTCTATAGTTGTCCCTTAAATAACACTTTCACAAGTTTTTAGTGGTATTATGAGTGTGAAACACCATCCTTTGGACTCTATGAAAGTTCTATATATCGAACGAGTCAAAGAACCTTAAAATCGAAGCTTCCTAGCTAAAAATATGGTTGTTTTCGTGCACATGGATCAAGTTTACTTCAAGGATCGGGACCATGTCTATATCAAGGTATGAGGCGAATAGAAAAATGAGGTTGGGTTGTCCCAAACCTTAGACCTATTAAGCCACCACTTCTTCCTCATTGAAGCCATCTTCGGAGCATCACGAAGTTAGTCGGATCGAGGATCCAAGATCGATGTCATGTTAAGGAGTTCAAGGTCAAAACCCTGCTTATGTTCTCAGATTTGGTAGCGTCAAAAGAATCATATACATGTAAGAGCAATTATTAACAGAATATCCTTAAAAATAACAAGTTTTCCCTCCTCTTTGTTGCTAGTGTAATGCATTTTCTCAATCTTCTGTACTTGAATAGCTTTAGAGTCGTAATTTTTTGTCGATAAGTTGAGAATGATTTCCTCCCAAGCTACCAAGATGCTTGTGGCTTGTGCTTGTTCTTCCATTTTCCATCTTTGACATTCAGTCAAGATAGAAAACATGAGTATATATTCGGTCAAAAAGCATCTTATTCCATCTTGATATTCTTTTTCATTCACATTTAGTCCAATAAGTAATCACACATCTAAGGGATATTGAACGGAAATAATTACACTCAAAACTTGCTTTAAATAGTGGCTAATCATGTGATGCATATAGGATGCATTATGCATTTCAATAACCATTATTGGCATAAATCAATCACTAGAACCTCATTTTATGACTAGGTATTCATAAGTCATTCTTTCAATCCACCAAATATCAGGGGTTAATGCTCATTAATTACCAATTTCATCCACACATTGCAGGGTTTAGGATCCAACTCAATCAAACCTACAAACTACATCAAGAGAAGATGGAAAGAAGGTCAGTCGACACCCGTAAATGAGTATGAGCTACACTAGTACATCATGTCTACTGATTTTCAAACCGGCATAAATCATGCAGCATCTCAGACTCAGATCCTGGGACCGTTATGGAGGAAAACTGACATTGACAACTTATTGAATTCGAACCAAATAGACTTCATTACGACCATCAAAAATGTTTAAACTAAAGTTTTCAAGTAGTAATCCCCGACTCTCGTAATAGACTCTCAAACTTCAATTCTTCATCCAACTATAATGATTTACTAGGATGCATGCCCGCGCTACGCGGCGGGACGAAAGCAAGTTGGAAAATTATGAAATAAACAATCTTGTTAGATTTAAGCTGATTGGAAGCTGAAAATTGGATTATGATGTTTAGTATACTTAGAATCGCATAGCCAACTTCTAAATTTGAGTAAGAACTGTAATGAATTTAGCATAAAATTAGGATTAATCCTTCAACCAACGCAACGATTTAGCAAAATCCATTATACAAAAAATGAAATACAATAGTTTAGTTGATTGTTTAACAAAGGAAAAATATTAAATATTTTAATAAAAAAAGGAGTTGTCCAATACATAGGATTATTGCTATTCAAACAATCACCACATATGTAACTAAAAATTCCAAAGTGAAGTAAATCAAATAGTTGAATTTCACAAATTCCTATGGTTGATAATTGCATTGTATGATAGTAAATGGTTTTAGCATAAAAGATGCTACTTTTTGGTCAAATTATGGTCATTAGTAGTTGCAAGAGCATTGATCAAATGTTGATGGTATATTTTGTTGTTTAATTCTGCAAGTTTTGAAATGATAAGAATGATAAAATGAAGTAATGTTTTGAATTTTTTTAGAGCAACAATACTTTAATATAGGAAGTTTTACCTATGTAGAATGTTATTGACTTCTGGATTATTTAAGTTAACATAAAATCTTGAGGATTTGGTTGAGCACAGTACTGGATAACCTGTTACAAATTTCAAGCAATATAAATTTGTCATGTAGAATATACATTATACAGATCAATTACATTATATGCAGAAGATCTTAAAAATTCCTAGGTCCTATATTCAAAACCGGAATACCCTCACCTTTGGATCTCTGTAACTCTCTGAAAATACAGGACTATTCGTACATCTTCTTAAATAGAATATTTTCAAATTCAATGTAAATTCATATAGATAGTGTAATCATTTTTTAGGAGAACATCAAGATTATATCACTGTTACATAAACCAAACTCATAAATAACATTAAAATATAACCATATTTTATAGTACATGCTACACACAGTAATTTTCAGATAGCCTGAAGAATAAATGCAGTCAAAACAATATAAGATATTTTTCAAATCAAATCCACATTGAAAATCAGACAAAATTTCAAAGTAAAACTGCCAAATTATGCGATAAAAACAAATCCATATACACAATAAAACAAAATGACATCATAAGATATTTTTAAGTGTCAAAATATATCACTATTATACGAATCAAAAGAATTAATCACATAAAAATACTACGACCTGTAAAGTAGAGGCTATTCATAGTAATTAGACTGATGTTTTTTCAAATAACCTAATTCATTTTTCCAATCAAACAAAAAAATCACAAAAAAACAGAAAAAATACCAACAAAATTACATCGTAAAACAAACACCAGGAAACATGTACATGTAATAGAAAAAGTAATCTTTCATTTTTCTCCATTTGTGAACGATATAAGCTATTTTCATAATTAACCTACATACGGTATTTAAACTATAAGATTCTTTCAAGCAATATAAACTTAATGTGTAATATATATTACACAGATCAGATACATCATATGAAAAAAGTTCTAAAAATGTCTAGATCTTATATTCAAAACCGAAATATACTCACCGTTGGATTGCACTAATTGTAGATACAAAATTTAGTTCTATATACCCCATTATTATTCATTTCATTTTTTAAGTATACATAAATGAATCAATGTGTGTGTATATTACAGTAATGTATAAGCCATACCTCATGGCAATGTATTTAAGCGTATTTTACACGTGAACTTCCTACCAAGAAGTATGCTCGAACAAAAAGCAACCATAAAAGAGTTCAAACAAATACAATAACTGTGTGTGTGTGTGTGTATATATATATATATATATATATATATATATATATATGATTTAATGGGGCTGCTCATTGGGGGCAGCCAACATAGCTTCCCCGTTCGGTATTTTCAAGCAATATAGGATTATATCACATAGTTTATACATTACACAGGTCAATTATATTACATGTAGAAGGTAATAAAAATGCCTAGATCATATATTAAGACCCAGAATATAACCACCTTTGGATCTCTGCAACTCTCTGAAATGCAGGCATGTTCCTATATCTTCCAATTTTTTAAAAAATAGTACATAACAAAGAACAAAATGCATCACTATAAATCAGAATAAGTAGATACAAATAACATGTAATCTTTGTACAAATTAGACATTTTTCCATGCATTTATAGTAATAAAATGTATAACCGTAAATCAAGCATCATAGAACCCAACTATGGGTGATGAAATTGATGATGAGTTTTCTTTCTGGAATAAATCTAAGAAGAAAACTATTCAAATAGAAATGCTACGTAGCTCCACAAAATTTTCACGTGACCCCACCCTTATTCGTCAGGAAAAAAATCATTATTGTAAGGATACAGACCTTACCTTCATCAGCTGCGAGAAAGGAACATGTTGAAAGGAAGACAAAATCAAAGAAAACTTCGATGGCGATCAAGCAACTACAGAGAAAAAGAGAGAAGGGTAGATCGGAGCAAGAATGGTTCACAGAAACAACAATCATACCTTTCTTTACGGTAATCTGCTGCGAACGAAACAACCAAGGATCGACTGCATCAAACTGAAGAGATCTTTGCGGGTGATGCGAAGGCTGCGCAAAGAAATCATGGAAGATAGCATAGAAGAGATGGGAGGAGGCGACAAAACAAATTGTAAGGATTAGGTTTTTTCAAAAGGTAGAAAAATGGTATTTTCATATGACATGTGGCCACAGAAATGTAATAAAGTGACAAAAAAGCCCCTTCGTGCCTTTCTCCCATCACTTCCACTTATGCAGTGGCCCACATGACGGGACTATTTCTTGTGCAGCAGAGAACGAAGTCTCTCGAATGGGAAGGCACGGGTAAGGAAAGGAGTTGATGTCCCATATGGAAAGAACAATTGAAATGGGAAAATGCTGGGGACATGCCCCGTGTAAGAAGGGGAGATCGGTAAGAAGGCGGGGAATGGAAAACATGGAAAAACAAAGAAAATATGAGGTTACGCCATGTGTAAGAATATGGAGAAAAGTTAAGGACTCAGCTTTAGTATATTGTATAGACGACTATGTTAAGCTTCGCTTGAACGATTACGATCCATTTCGTTTCGATCGTTCCTATGACAGTTATAGAATTTGGAGATCAATCGATCATTCTCCCCGAATTCAAAATTCTAAATGATGGCTCTTCTTGTATCGAATCTCCAGCTAAATCTTGAGGTGGTGGTTGTCGACGATCTACTGGCCTCGATGATGTTCAGATCAAACTAAGGTCTCCGTCAAAGGTAATCTATCATACTAAAGGTTGTTCGATATTGATCATGTGCTTGGAGATGGTGAATCGAATGAATATGGACGAAAAATAAGGAGGAGGAAAGGAGGAAGAGCAGAGAAGAAGATCATATAAGGAGAAAGAGAACAACGTGGAAGTAGACGAAATGGGCCGCATGCGGATCGGAGATGAAGCTCCGATGATCGTATCCTCCATCCCAACTGAAGGCGAGGCTTCTTGCGATGGCATAATGAAGCACTCATCGATGATAATCAGCAACAGAGCTCCACTTGCTTCTCCACTCAGAAGCTCGACAGGGAAGATCCCTGTCACACGATATTAATATCTCAGAGCTCTTGGAGAAACGGGGGAGAATGGCTGATACCAAAAGCATTGGCGAGATGGGTTGGTTTATATAGGAGGTAAAGGTTCGATAGGTAAAGCAAAGAAAAGATATGGAAATAAACCAGAGGAAGTCAAAAAGCAAGGCATTTCCTTTAGACATCACTCTCTTCAAAGTCGTCCTCTAGATTGCGGCATAGTGCATTGGCGTACCTCAGCTCATTCGTCGCACCGGATTGTACGCTTTCATTCCCCTCGTCGTCTGGATTCTCTCCATTTCCTTTCTCTAATATGAAATCTCCTATATCCACCAAAGAAGAAGGCATCTTTCTATTCAAGGAAATCGAAAGCAAGGGAATGCAACAATTCTCCTGTCCATACCCTTCAGCGACAGAGTACTCATCGCCACCTTCTCCTCCTTTAGGTGACAGAGGAATGGATTTTCTTTTGTACATGATAAGGATTGCTTGCAGAAAATTGGGAGTACAATGATGGGATGTGGTGGTGGGAAGAGGCTTACACTTGTTTGAGAGCATCGTTGAGCCAAGTCTATCGAGAATTTGAAGGGAGAGGTCAACAATGGGGATGGAAGAGGGGGAGTCTGTAGAGAGCCGAGGTCATGGTGGTGGAAGAAGTGGGCGAGGGGTGGTGGATAGTCGGGCGGAGGCTAAGTGAGGAAAGGAGAGGGGAACTGAGAGAGGGGAAAGTAGAAACCACCCTCATCGAACCACGTGTCTGGTAATGTGTGAAAAATCCAACTTTAAATAAGGTATATAGATTTTAGAGTTATCATATTATATTTTTTTGATTTTATTGCTGATATAAGTTATGAAGTATGTCTATATGATTATATAATCATGTTATTATTTTATTTTATATAATTCAAAAATATTTCTTTGTGGAAGATTTAATTCACATGAAACTTCATTGTGGTACTAATTTAAGTAGATGAACCAAATATGCCTTTATTGTTATTTTTTTCCATTAAACAAATAAATTGAGATGGATTATAACGTGGAAGTACACATCCAGTAAAAAAATCTACAATCACCTTTCATGTTCGTCCATTTTAAAATTATAGATAAAAGATCAAGTGGTGTTCAAAATTAAGTTAGGAAAGGTACCCAATTTATTTCCACATAAATATGGATAAAAATATGGTAAGACTAATATCCATTTTTGTGTTTGTCTATTTGCATCCATGTACCCAACACGTTAAAGTCAAATTTGAAGTATTTAGATCTTACAACTATTATAAACTATTAACTGTAGAGGTTGTGACAAATATATTTTTACTATAAAAATTCAATTTATAAAAGGATTTTTATGCAAATCTAGCATGTTAATATATTTTGCTCCTTATGAAAAATAGTACACGTATTATCTATTCCTAAGATATACTTATACGATTTATTTATACATATAAATGTTGTATGTGGAGAGGCGAGAAATGGAGAGAGCCTTTTGGGAAATAGTTGACAAATAATATATTATTTAATAATTTTCTAAATATCACTTAATAAATTAGTGAAGATGAGAAAGTTAGAGAGAGAGGGAGAAGATAGTGGAAGGAGAGAGATGAAAGATAGATGGGCTGCGAGATAAAGTGGGGAGTGTGTGCCTGCGGGAGAGATTGAAGGGGCGTTGGGAGTTGCAGAATTGGAGAGAGAAACATGGGGAAGGAATTCACGTGGCAGATTTGAATGAAAAGTTACAAGAGGAGAAAAGAACCAAACACAGCCACGTGTCAAGATTGAGAAGTCTGAGAGGAAAACCCAGCAATAGTATAGTTATAGATATTTGCCTATATAAATCATCGATTAGAAGTCAACGATGTAATGCGGAGCAAAATTACATGAGCCGTGACGTGAATTCGAAGATTACAAGGGTCGTATTGTAATCGGATATGAGTACAGGGACTGCGGTGCAAAAATCCATTATTATCATGTGGTGCAAACATACATCGAGCTATTTATCAATTCTTAAATTTTGCCGACACCACAGAAATTAAGTTCACGTGTAGTAAATTAATTTATTAATACACCGATTCCCTGTCGTTTTCCGTTGATTTGTTGATTACAAGTACTCCACTTGCGAGGAATTCTTCAATTTTGTTTTATCTTTGATTTAAAGTTGCATCACTATTTTTGTTCCTAAATAATGATTGATAAATTAAATAATCGTGTTTCAATAATAAAATGCGATGCTGATAAATTAACTAACGGTAAAGATACATAAGTTAATTAAATGGTAAATACATCATGACTATATAGATTAGAGCTATCCATTTATTTAACGAAGGCTTCTTTCTTCTCCGATTGGCTTGAGGTTAGGTGATCTCCTCCTCTGTTATGCTCTCAATAGAGAGGATCCTCTAATGTAGGGTATGCTACAAAAGACTCTGCAGTAGTGTAGCAGACCCTACAGCAGAGGCATGGACCGCTCGATCTTGATTCGAGCGATTCTCACGAATTCGCACTTTTTGTGGGCCCTTATCGTGCAAATTCGTGGAAACTGCTCGATCAAGATCGAGCGGCCCACGCCCCTACTGCAGAGTCTGTCTGTTGTAGCAGACTCTGCAGCGGAGGATCGGGTTCCATGCTCTCAAAGGTATGCTCTTATAATCTGATTACTCGCATTGTTCTCCAAGCTACGTTCTCACACTCCGACGTGTTTTAAGTTTGGCTTAATGTGAGGTGTCGGGTGTTGAAAAATTCCGTCCTCCAAAACATCCATCTCTAACAATCTTTGCATCTCAAATATTTGCGCCTCTATTATCTCCCTCGAGGAACGTCTAATCGATACCGCCGGCAATGTAGTTTCCAAAACCCGGTTGTGTGCTTCGTCTATAAGAGGAGTGTCCCTCCATGGGAGGAATGTTGATCTTTCCAAGATGGAAGGGAAGGGGGGAGCATACGCCTTAATCATGGTTGCTAAAAACTGATCTAGTCGTATATGGTTTTACAAGCGGTCTCCTTCTGTCGAGGTGAAATAGGTGGAAGAAGTGAAAGCTTACATGATTGCAACTCTTGAACTCCGATTGCATCAATCGCTACCACTATATCTCGAACAACCAGGTGAAAACTCCAATTGCATCAATCGCTACCGCTATATCTCGAACAACCAGGTGAAATTTTTTTGGGAAGCTCCTGGAATATGAGATATCGCTCTTCTCTCTTTTTTTTCGGAAAGAAAATTAAATTTCATATGTTAAAAGGCATGAAATATTGTAATGCATGTATTCATAACCCCTTACCATACATGTGAGGGTGTATTCATAACCCCTTTTAGTTTCACTCCTCTTTCATTTCACTCTTGACCTCAATATTTCACTCCTAGTTTCATCTCCCTTGGATTTCATCAATATGTGACTGTAAAGATCACATTTTTCTGTTTGTATAACTTATCTTTTTATCTTTGTATCATTATTTGGTAACTTGTATTATTCTTACTTGAATCATTAGATGGAAATCATTTGCAAAAAAAATAATGCAACATTTATAGAAGGAATCTCAAATTCTAAATCCAATATAATCCTTTACGTTGAGTATATAGTCTTCAACTTTGTCATTACAGATCAATGAAGTTATTCAACTTTAATTTGATTGAGTGGTCTTCAAATATCCTTTTCTTTACATCCAATCTATATTACCAATTTTTGAGCCATAATTTAAATGTTGAGGGCTAATGTGCAATAAAACACAAACACGAGAGGGCAAACAATTGAGATGGGATACAAACGTATAAAAAATCCGAACCAATCCGATCCAATCCGTAATCCGATGGATTGGATTGGTTTGGATTTAGATATTTGATGGATTGGATTGGATTGGAAAATGTTCAAATCCGTTAAGATTGGATTGGACATGGATTAAGGTAAAATTCGATCCAATCCGATCCATGTGCACCCCTAGAGTCTGCTGTAGAAGACTCTGCAGCTGAGGATCGGGTTCCATGCTCTCAAAGGTATGCTCATATACTCTGATTACTCGCATTGTTCTCCAAGATACGTTCTCACACTCCGACGTATTTTAAGTTTGGCTTAATGTGAGGTGTCGGGTGTTGAAAAATTCCGTCCTCCAAAACATCCATCTCTAACAATCTTTGCATCTCAGATATTTGCGCCTCTATTATCTCCCTCGAGGAACGTCTAATCGATACCGCTAGCAATGTAGTTTCCAAAACTCGGTTGTGTGCTTCGTCTATAAGAGGAGTGTCCCTCCATGGGAGGAATGCTGATCTTTCCAAGATGGAAGGGAAGGGGGGAGCATACGCCTTAATCGTGGTTGCTAAAAACCGATCTAGTCGTATATGGTTTTACAAGCGGTCTCCTTCTGTCGAGGTGAAATAGGTGGAAGAAGTGAAAGCTTACATGATTGCGGCTCTTGAACTCCGATTGCATCAATCGCTACCGCTATATCTCGAACAACCAGGTGAAAACTCCGATTGCATCAATCGCTACCGCTATATCTCGAACAACCAGGTGAAAATTTTTTGGGAAGCTCCTGGAATATGAGATACCGCTCTTCTCTCTTTTTTTCGGAAAGAAAATTAAATTTCATATGTTAAAAGGAAGGAAATATTGTAATACATGTATTCATAACCCCTTATCATACATGTGAGGGTGTATTCATAACCCCTCTTAGTTTCGATCCTCTTTCATTTCACTCTTGACCTCAATATTTCACTCCTAGTTTCACCTCCCTTGGATTTCATCAATATGTGATTGTAAAGATCACATTTTTCTGTTTGTGTAACTTATCTTTTTATCTTTGGATCATTATTTGGTAACTTGGATTATTCTTACTTGAATCATTAGATGGAATCATTTGCAAAAAAAAACAATGCAACATTTATAGAAGGAATCTCAAATTCTAAATCCAATATAATCCTTTACGTTGAGTATATGGTCTTCAACTTTTTCATTACAGATCAATGAAGTTATTCAACTTTAATTTGATTGAGTGGTCTTCAAATATCCTTTTCTTTACATCCAATCTATATTACCAATTTTTGAGCCATAATTTAGATGTTGAGGGCTAGTGTGCAATAAAACACAAAAACGAGAGGGCAAACAAATGAGATGGGATACAAACGTATAAAAAATTCCGAACCAATCCGATCCAATCCGTAATCTGACGGATTGGATTGGTTTGGATTTAGATATTTGATGGATTGGATTGGATTGGAAAATGTTCAAATCCGTTAAGATTGGATTGGACATGGATTAAGGTAAAATCCGATCCAATCCGATCCATGTGCACCCCTAGAGTCTATTGTAGCAGACTCTGCAGCAGAGGATCGGGTTCCATGCTCTCAAAGGTATGCTCTTATACTCTGATTACTCGCATTGTTCTCCAAGCTACGTTCTCGCACTCCGACGTGTTTTAAGTTTGGCTTAATGTGAGGTGTCGGGTGTTGAAAAATTCCGTCCTCCAAAACATCCATCTCTAACAATCTTTGCATCTCAGATATTTGCGCCTCTATTATCACCCTCGAGGAACGTCTAATCAATACCGTCGGCAATGTAGTTTCCAAAACCCGGTTGTGTGCTTCATCTATAAGAGGAGTGTCCCTCCATGGGAGGAATGTTGATCTTTCCAAGATGGAAGGGAAGGGGGGAGCATACGCCTTAATCATGGTTGCTAAAAATCGATCTAGTCGTATATGGTTTTACAAGCGGTCTCCTTCTGTCGAGGTGAAATAGGTGGAAGAAGTGAAAGCTTACATGATTGCGGCTCTTGAACTCCGATTGCATCAATCGCTACCGCTATATCTTGAACAATCAGGTGAAAACTCCGATTGCATCAATCGCTACCGCTATATCTCGAACAACCAGGTGAAAATTTTTTGGGAAGCTCCTGGAATATGAGATACCACTCTTCTCTCTTTTTTTCGGAAAGAAAATTAAATTTCATATGTTAAAAGGAAGGAAATATTGTAATGTATGTATTCATAACCCCTTACCATACATGTGAGGGTGTATTCATAACCCCTCTTAGTTTCGATCCTCTTTAATTTCACTCTTGACCTCAATATTTCACTCCTAGTTTCATCTCCCTTGGATTTCATCAATATGTGACTGTAAAGATCACATTTTTCTGTTTGTGTAACTTATCTTTTTATCTTTGGATCATTATTTGGTAACTTGTATTATTCTTACTTGAATCATTAGATGGAAATCATTTGCAAAAAAAATAATGCAACATTTATAGAAGGAATCTCAAATTCTAAATCCAATATAATCCTTTCCGTTGAGTATATGGTCTTCAACTTTTTCATTACAGATCAATGAAGTTATTCAACTTTAATTTGATTGAGTGGTCTTCAAATATCCTTTTCTTTACATCCAATCTATATTACCAATAATTTAGATGTTGAGGGCTAATGTGCAATAAAACACAAACACGAGAGGGCAAACAATTGAGATGGGATACAAACGTATAAAAAAATCCGAACCAATCCGATCCAATCCGTAATCCGATGGATTGGATTGGTTTGGATTTAGATATTTGATGGATTGGATTGAATTGGAAAAAGTTAAAATCCGTTAAGATTGGATCGGACATGGATTAAGGTAAAATCCGATCCATTCCGATCCATGTGCACCCCTAGAGGCTGCAGAGTCTGCTATAGCGGAGGATCGGGTTCCATGCTCTCAAAGGTATGCTCTTATACTCTGATTACTCGCATTGTTCTCCAAGCTACGTTCTCACACTCCGGTGTGTTTTAAGTTTGGCTTAATGTGAGGTGACATGTGTTGAAAAATTCCATCCTCCAAAACATCCATCTCTTACAATCTTTGCATCTCAGATATTTGCGCCTCTATTATCTCCCTCGAGGAACATCTAATCGATACCGCCAGCAATGTAGTTTCCAAAACCCGGTTGTGTGCTTCGTCTATGTCCCTCCATGGGAGGAATGTTGATCTTTCCAAGATGGAAGGGAAGGGGGGAGCATACGCCTTAATCGTGATTGCTAAAAACCAATCTAGTCGTATATGGTTTTACAAGCGGTCTCCTTCTGTCGAGGTGAAATAGGTGGAAGAAGTGAAAGCTTACATGATTGCGGCTCTTGAACTCCGATTGCATCAATCACTACCGCTATATCTCGAACAACCAGGTGAAAACTTATGGGAAGCTCCTAGAATATGAGATACCGCTCTTCTCTCTCTTTTTCGAAAAGAAAATCAAATTGCATATGTTAAAAGGAAGGAAATATTGTAATGCATGTATTCATATTTTTCTTGTCGTTTAAAGTCATGTTATTTTAAAGATGAAACGGTATTTAGTATATAATCTTAGGCATCGGATTGGACAAAGAACAATCATTCCCCCTTACCATACATGTGATCTTTCCAAGATGGAAGGGAAGGGGGGAGCATACGTGATGAATCCATATTTCATCATCTTTATTCTATCATTTTGGCACCAAAAACCCTAGCAAATGCCTGTAAATAGCCTTAAATCAAGCATCTTAGCATTCATGCATGTGCATCTAAACAGTGTGTAAATTACTGTAATTAAGGCCAAAATTATAGAATAAATAAAGAAAAGAAAAAGAATAAAATATTGTAAATATTTTATGACCCAAAACCCCCGAGACCTAGGCATCTTGATGAGTAGGTCGACAAGGAATAAAGTAGGGGGAGATAAGGTCAGAAACACAGGAAAAATACCTATACATTTTATTCATTCTTTATTCATTTTGGGACCTATTTTTGGTTCCACTTTTTATACATCAAATAAAGAAACTTTGTACATGAAAGTTGTAGATAGTATCATAAAGAAAAATACAAAATTGATTTCACAGAAAAAGAATGTACAGATAAAAAGATATGGTCTGAATAAGAATCCAAAATCCCAACTTTCCAGACCCGTATCTCACAACTGACAACTCCAAATGCAGTGTACTCACCTTTAATTGTATATAGAATAAAATAAGCTATCCAATGGCGGTGGTTTCGCATTTGGAGGAGCTACGGTTTGAAAGTTGAGTTTTGGACCCCTATTGTACACTTGTACTGAATAAAATATTTAATTTATTCTTTATTCATTATTTATTCATTTTTACATTTTTATAATTTTGTAAATATTACTTATACTGTATATGTGCATTAAAATTGAAATAAAATGCAAAGAAAAATAAAAATAAAAATACTTGTATAAAGAATACATAGGTATACTGCATCTACTTATACCTATATAAAATGTATTTATATTTTATTAAATATACAAAACATATCAGAAAAATAAAATAAAAATATATATGTGAATATAAAAGTATTTCACAGTTTTATAAAATCATAAATAAAAATAATAATATTAAAAATACCTAAAATAAAAATAAATATTAAAATACATAGGTATTATACCTATATAGGGTTAAAAAGGTAACTTGTAAAAATATAAGTCATAAAAATAAATAAAAATCAAAATAAAATACTACATAAAATTCTAAGCATTTTTTATTTTTTAACTTTTATTTAATTCGGCCATTTAGTATTTTAAATAGAATTATTAATATATTTTTCCAGGGTTTTTCCTGGTTGGTCCACGTGGACCAACCAGGAGGCCAGGACTGTTGACCTCGGTCAACAGTCTGACCTACACCCTGTAGCCCTTGTCAGAACCGTTGTTGACCCCATGTTCACCATTTTTTCGAGGAGCGAGCTTGCATCCTTTTGACTCGATTCCTTCTGCAAAATCCTTCCTCGTTCATCCCTCTTGCCCGCCAAGTGATTACATTGGGCTATGGATCAAGGAGCGGCTCCAGACCTCTTGGTCTTTGGACCCCTGTCACCTCGGGTCAAACCACATATAACCGACCCCCTTCTTTACTTTTGAATTCGAACACCTTCGGTCCACCACCTCGCGCCTCTCCCGTGCTCCAGAGCCACCTGGAGGTGACAGCTCCGACGTGAGCTCTTCAGCCAAGGCAGCCGAGGTCGGAGGCGTCTCCACCACCTCCCGCGAAGTCGCCGGTCGAGGTACCTTCCTTCCCTCTGGCTCCGGCCATTGAGGGCTCGCCCCGCATTTTTTATTTAGCCCATTAGCTTCCTGATACCCGTAGCTTTAAAAGCCCTAAAGAAATTTCGAGTTCCATTCACTCCTTCGCCAAATCGATCAATCTCGCCGGAGCGCACCTCCGGCCATCCATCGTCCCCTCGCCTCGCGCATCGATTAGGGCCATTCCAGGTCTAGGCAGTTTGCCCTGGACCTGCTGACCATTTGTGCAGGTCAAAGAACGAGCAACGACACCTGGAAGCGGATTTTGAAGCTCGCCGGAGCAGGCGCAGCCCACCAGCTCCGCCGGTCACCTGCGAGCGCCACGGTCTCCGCCGTGTCTTTTTGCCGCCACCAGCCGATAGAGAAGGACCAGGGGTCGCTCCACGGCCATTTTGAAGCCTTGACTACGCCGGAGGACGACGATCTGGAGCGGCGAAGTTCGCCTCACCGGCGTTCTTCGCTGTTCTTCCTCATCGCCTCCCAGCCGTTGGATCGAGGAGCCCTCCCCAGATCGCACAGCCTCCGTTGGATCATCCTTCGCCTCGACCGTCCGATCAACCAAGGAGGATCTAATCCAGGCCGTGCGTCGTCGAAGCGTCATCGACCGCTCATCGTGCGCCACGTGGATAAGTGGATCGCTTCCAGCCGCTGGATCGCGCCCTGTCGCCCAGCCGTTGGATTCGCGCCACGCGTCGTCATCAGAGCGCCGGAGCGAGGGTATTTTGCATCTACACCCTCGCCATTTTTGTATTTAATATTTAGTATTTAAACTTGTATCTGTAGTGTAAAATTTTTTGTAATATTTGCATAGAGGCCCCCGAACTTTGTTTATTTGCAGTTCGGTCCTCAGCCACGTCACCTCACGTGACCTGTACACGTGAGGTGTGGGCATTTTGCAGAGGAACCCTCGGTTGTTTGTTTATTTCGTTTTAGTCCTGAAACTATCGTATAAAGTGTAAACTTTTTGGTCATTTTGCAAGTAGGCCCCCAGGGTTTTGTTATATTGCATTTCAGTCCTCGCCAGGCGCGTGCAAGTCACGCGCCCTGGTGGGTAAATTGTTGGCGTGCCCAGGCGGTTTTTGTATTTACATTTTGGTTCCAGAAATTAAATATTCAGCTTAATATTTTGTGGATATTTGCATGTATGCCCCTGGGAGTTTTAAATATTGCACATATACCCCTGCCAGGACTGTTTAATGTTTGGATGTTTGCTCTAATTATTTGACCTATCATTTTAACTCCAAAAATTCCACAAAAATAGGTTTAAGCTTCTGGATATGTGTACTTTAACGCCAGCTATTTAGTTTTTGATTTTACTTTATTTTCATATTTATTAAAAATCAAAAACTTGCTATTTGTGCACTGTCTAGTTTAGAAAATACCAAAAAATATTAAAACACTTCTAAAAATTCCAAAAAAATTACCTAGAGTCTATTTTAGCCTAATTTAATGTCAGTCCAAAAATCACTAAAAATCTCAAAAGAAAAACACTAAAAATTTAAAAACAATCCAAAACTTCAAAAAAATATATAAAATAGTAGAAAAATCCAAAAAATACAAACTCAGCTTCTGTTTGTCACTTATTTTGTTATTTTTATTAGAAAAATAGTGTGAAACATTTTGAGTACTGGTTGCTATTTTTAAATCTCATTTTTATCACAGCCAGCATTATTTCCACTGTTTTGCTCTATTTCAATATTTAAAAATATCAAAAACACCTTGAAAAACCCCCAAAAATTACAAAAACAGTAGAAAATTATAAAAATACCAAAAACATTTTATTCCTGAATTTTTGGTTATTTTTGCACCATTTTATAAATATTTTAGCTTGCCTTTTATTACATTGTCTTTATTTTCTAATATAAAAAAATATAAAAAAATAAAAAATAAAATATAAAATATAAAAATCTGAAAATCAAAAATTAAAATACAAAATTAAAAATTAAAAAACCCACAAAAATTTATTTGCTTGCTTGCTTAGTGTAGACACATCACACGCACACACACTTGAGCACATTTGCTTGAATTACACTATTTGCTCCCTGTGTTCGAACTCTCTGCATACTTGACACTATACACCATTTGTGCAGAGTTAAAAATAAATTTTAACTCCACATTTATTTCTAATTATTGATTTTTAGTGTGGGTTAATTGTTGACTTTAGTCCGGATTTAGTGTGGTCCATACACCGACTGAGTTCACGCTTTGTGCTGAACTTAAGACCACCTGTTTTCGGCTAAATCAAATGGCGCCGTTGCCGGGGAGCAACAGCTTGTAGTTCATATTTTGTTTGATTGTGTGATTGTTTACCATAGCTTTATTTTCCATCTCTCACATTTTTGATATATCTTGTTGAGCTATCTGACCATCTCTTTTCTTGTTTTCTTGCGAGGGACCGCGGAGCGAGGCGGATCGCCTAGGTGACCCGACGCAACCTTGGGACGTAGAGCCGGCTATTCTTTAGCCAAGCCGGCAGGAGAGAGCAAGGAGTGAGAGAGAGAGTGATTAGATTAGTTTTCATTTATTTTTGGTGAGAGAGTGATTCATTTAATTTGTAATAATACAGGTACCTTGGACTTGGACACTCGGACTTTCGGGCCTAATTTCCGGGTGTTTGTTCACCCGGGGGCTCACCGCAGTTTTGATCGCGTTTTCATCGCTTGTCATTTTCCGGTTTTGTTTTCATTTTTCACTTTCTTTTGTGGATTGAGCTCTTAGTTCTAGGTCCTGCTTGACTCGATTAGAATAGGTCCAAACACTTAATTATATTTGCATGCTCCTATAGATTCGTATTTGGACTTAGACTAATTAAACAGTTAGCTAGTAGCTTCCAAATCCACGCGCCACGAGCTCACACCCGAACAAGCGCTTTCTCCTACTCCAAATGTGTTGGGCAGAGGAGGGGTGAGCCTAGACCGGACACTCGGATTGGGAATTATTAGCTAGCTTGTGGTTCTTCACGCTAGCAGTTGCCTGTTCTAGGACGATTTCCGCTTGCATATCGCCATATAGCTTAGGTTTAAAAATTCTGCTTTGCATCCCGCATGGAGAGAGCTGGGATTCGCTGTAAGTCCTCTTACCTTGCACGCATCATCTAGGCACAAAGGTGAGATTTCCACCTTGGTGTCGACTTGCACGGCTTTTCCGACTCTATTCTCCCTCTGTTTTTGGAACAAAGTAGGATAAAGGAAAAATACAAAAACCGTTAGGCGCTTGTTTGAATTGACTCAAAAGAAGCGATAACACCAAAAAAATTAAAAAAGGGACTGCTAAAGAAAACTTGACCAAAATAAAATCGGTAATTGGATTCATTGCTTGGGGAGAGTAACACCCTCACTTGTCTTCAGGTTGCATGGGAAGGTTTCCTTCCAAGTGAGGTGAGCGCTTCGTAAGGATTAGAGCCAAAAACCCAACTTGTGGCTGCCTTGTGTATCGCCTGGATTTCCGAAGTATTGGCGCTACTATCGTACGTAGTCGAGTAGGGCTTGGTCGCCATTGGTGACTCTCTATTGTGAGAGCACCGACCTTGTCCGAAGTACCGAGCTTAGGCCACGCCTTCACGGGTGTGTCTGTCTCACCGGCTGCGTCCGAGTAGGACCTTGTACGCTCACGGGTGATTCCGTTGCGAGCGAGGTCCGAAGTATCGGTTTCGCCTATCGGCTTCCTCCCTCTTTTCTTTGGCTGAGTAGGGATCCAGGAAGGTTTACAAGGACCTCAAAAAGCGCAAGTTACAGGTTACACAGGAGGAGGACAAGTACGGGGACACTTTCCTGGCAGTACTCTCGCTCCTATAGGCGTAGCGTTCTAAGGACTCGTGAAAAGATAAATACCTGAAAACAAGCTAAAATTGACAAGATAAAAGCCGAACCTTCACGGCTTCACGAGTTGAGTTGGTGAATCCACCCTTGCTTTGCGTTTGATTTCTAGATTTATTAAGGTCAAGATCAAAAATACCGCACAATTGTGCAAAATTTTGTTGCATCTCATTTTCTTCTTTTTCTTGCATCTTCCCTGCTCTTTCCGAATAATCAAGATGATGGGACGGAGATCTCTTAGGCCGACCTTGTCGGCACCGCTATCCAGCACTCCTCCCTATTCATCTAGGAACGCCTCGGAGAGTCCGCTCTCCGAGCCCGAGTTCACATCCACCCTGTTCCCCCTCGACCACCCTTCCCATTCTCCTTCCCTCAGTCCAATCATTTCAGAGTTCAGTGAATCACAGAATTCAGCTCATTCAACAGCACCTGAAATGGCCTCTTTTGCATTTTCAGAGAATCAAGCAATGGCAGACAGAGGCGAGCACCCAGATGACCACGATCACCCTCCATTCATAATTGATCAGGCGGCCATCAACAATTCCTTGCTAGCGTCCCTGGAAAATATGCAGAGACAGATCCGTGATCAGGGCACATTCATGGGTGACCTTATGAGAGAGATTGCACAGCTGAGAGATAACAGACCTGGAGGAGGCGGTGGCGGAGAAGGAGGAGGACCCGATGCAGGAGGCGATCAGGATGGTGAGCGACCGCCACAGACTATCATGAGGGAACTGCACAACCCAGCTTCGTCCCTCACTCACCGGTGGATCAGACTCCCGCCAATCCACGGAGACTTCGAGCTTCGGCACCACACGATTCAGTTGCTACCCAAGTTTCACGGGTTGCCGACCGAAGAGCCGCACCTCCATCTCCAAGAGTTCGAAATGATATGCAGCACCATCCACGATCGGTTGTTGACCGAGGACACAATCAGGATGATCGCCTTTCCATTCTCATTGGTTGACAGAGCCGCTTACTGGCTCAAGCATCTAGGGCGATTTGTCGACACTTGGGCAGATCTCCGGTCCGCATATTTGAAGAAATACTATCCTCTCGGCCGGACCAACGCAGCTCGAGCCATGATCAGCAATTTTGTCATGATCCCAAATGAACAGTTCCACGAAGCATGGGATCGATTCAGAGAGCTCATAGACCGGTGTCCACATCACGATATTTCCAAGCCCAATCTGGTGCAGAGTTTCTTCTGTGGGCTGACACCGGAGCTGCAGGGGCTTGTGAACGCCTCTTGCGGTGGATCATATTTCTCCAAAGGTGAAGACGATGTCTGGGCCATATACGAAGGTATGGCAGAAAACTCTACAGTGATGACCCAAGCCCGTGTCTACACTCAGCAGAAACCCCCGCAGGGAGCGGGATCATTTCAGAGGATCGCCCGCATCGATGCCGGTCCCAGCACAACGTCGGCAGCCGCGGCCCAAGCCGAATCAGCAGCAGCCGACATGGGCATTATCAGTGAAAAGTTGGACCGCATGGAGATCCTGGAAAAGAAGCAGAACCAAGGTCTAGCCCAGATGGATCTCCTCACCAAGACCATGAGTGACCTGAAGACTCAAATTCTCTGTATTCAGGAGGCACAAGCCCATTCCCAACAGCCTCCCAGGTCACAGGTTGCGCCCAGCAGCAGCAATCCCAACCAGGCCTCCACTTCATATCGCCAGGTGAACCATATCCAGGCGGAGCCGGTTCCATTGCTGCAGTACCATCCAGAGCAACCGCCATCTCAGGAGACGCAGATGGTGGTGTATCAGCCGGAGCAGCCACTGGCAGTTCTTCCTTCACCTTCCTTCGAGCAGGAACCGTTGATGGAAGTCAACAGGATTTGGTATGACCGATACCCTCAGCCAGCAATTCGCAGGGATCACCCCGGATTCCGTTGGGGCAACGGTGGATCCTCATCCCAGCAGCATCCTCCTGCTCAAGGACAGCAGAACAGCCAGCCACAGCAGTACAACCAGCAGCCCCAGTATGCCCAGACATCGCAGTATCAGAGTGGTCCTCGTCCCTCCTATCAGGGACAGCAGTGGAGGCAGCGCCAGCCGCCTCAGCAGTCTTATCACCAGCCTTCCCCCCAGTATCAGCAACAACACCAGCAGCAACAGCCCCATTTCCAGCAGGGACAGACATCCGGTTCTCAGGGTCCGGCCTATGAGAACCCAGCCCTTGACGATCTTGCCCGCTTGCTATCTGAACAGCGAGCATCTTTCAGGCAAGAAATGGATGAATTCCGGCAGGAGATGCGGGATATTATCAAAGGCAAAGCCGCCATACCCGCTCAGATCGAACCCAATCCTAATAATTTAAAAAGAAAATCTGAGCAGGTAGAGTTCACAGAGGATACCTCTCCTAGTGATGATTTGAATGACATGTCTTATTCCTATTATGATGCTGATTTTGTTACTACTAGGAGCGGTAGGATACCAGCCGGCGGCGCCTCTTCTGAGCGACAGCCAGATGCAGGATCAAGAGCGCCAGAGAAGCAGAGGAGCGGTGCTGATACCGCACATGATGATGTTGAAGATGGTGGTGTTGATGCCACCAATGATGGAGTCCAGGACAACGGTGCTGATGCCGTTGTGACACCAGATGCAGACGGTGGTGCTGATGCCACCATTTTGGATGCTGAACCCGAGCGCGGTGCTGATGCCGCGAAGACCGGTGCGAGTTGTGGTGCTGAGGCCACCACATCTACTTTTGTTGAGCCATCTTCTGTGATGTTACCACATTTTGTATCTAAAGACTGTGGGAACAAAAACAAAAAGAAAAATATGAATAAAGGAAAGGTTTCTGTTCAAATTACGGATCCATATGTGTTGAATGATGATTATTGTACGGATTCTCCATCTTCACAAGCACAGGGACCGATTCCTAGTCCTCCATCTGAGGAGGCGCCTACTATCCCCTTTCCCGAAGCACTCCGCCGAGCGAAGGGGAATAAAAAAGAAAATCCAAAAAAGAACCAACAGGTAGAGTTCGGCAACGAAATGATTGACAGATTTCATATTCAGCTGACTCTACGAGAAGCATTTGAGCATATCCCCTTCTTCAAGAAGAATTTGAAAGAAACAACTACCGTTCAAAGGAAGAAGAGGCACAGGGATCAAATCCATATGCTCACTCATAACACTTGCTGCGCCATTCAGAACACATTGCCAGCCAAGCGACCAGACGCAGGAGCTCCCTATGTCAGATGCGAGATTCAGGAGCAGCAGTTTGATCGTACTCTATTAGACAGCGGCTCTTCAATCAACCTCCTTCCGGCAACCTTACTCAAGCAGTTCGAGTTTGGCCCTCTTCTTCGAAGCAGAACCGTCCTTCAGTTTGCTGATAGGTCGATTAAGAGGCCGAAGGGGTTGTTGAAAGACGTGGTCGTTACCATTCAGGGCCTGAAATTCCCCGTGGACTTCGTTGTGTTGGACATGGAGATCCCTGAGTCTGTAACTGATGCCCCCATCATTCTCGGACGTCCATTCTTGGCCACAGCCAAGGCGGTGACCGATCATGATAGTGGGAAGGTATGCTTTCGCGTAGGGGGCGAAACCATACAAATAGAGACGATTGAAGAGATCAGAGCCAAAGAGGCAGAATGCTCAGAACAGTCCAGCGAAGTCGAGCAGATGACAGAAGAGGAGTTAGACATCCACCAGGTTTGTGATTTTGAGATGACTGATGATGAATTCAGTTGGAAAGATCCCGCAGCACCGACCCTCGCCTTGCCTGCAGATTCACTCTATCTCAAGCTCATGGCAGTCGAGAGCCGGAAAAGCACATTCCTGGATGAGGATATATCTGAAGCTGACAGTGTTGTAATGAGTGGTGCTGAAGAATTTCAATCATGCTCATCTTCTTCTGATCCCTCGGATTCAGACATAGACTGGGATGACTTTGATGACTATTTACCTTGTCTGATTCCTACTGAGCCAACAACCATGACAGAGTGCGAGCCAGTGCAGTTTATTGATGATCCATCAGGCCGCCCTTCGTCAGCAATCCAAGCAGAGCGAGAGTTCTCCCATGCAGACTTGGTTGCATTTACACAGACATATCAGAAGCCAGATCTGCCACCTCCCAGTTGTCCAGAACGGAAACCTCTGCCGCAGTCGATGACTTACAGATTCCTTGCGGGTGAGCCAGAAATGTACCCAGTCATTATCTCAGCAGATTTGACTGGAGAACAAGAATCTCGTCTGATGGAGGTTCTTGAAAGAAACCGCAAGGCAATCGGTTGGAGCATAGCTGATCTCCAGGGGCTGAGCCCAAATCTTTGCTCTCACCACATCTATCTTGAAGATAACGCTAAGCCGTCGCGTGAGTTCCAACGACGGCTGAACCCGAATCTTCGAGACGTAGTCATGAAAGAAATTTCAAGGTGGTGGAGCGCCGATTTCATCTATCCCATTTCCGACTCCAAATGGGTAAGTCCGTTACATGTGGTACCTAAGAAGACAGGTATCACTACAATTGTCAATGAGTCTGGAGAGGAGATCGCTACCAGAGTACCAACTTCTTCGAGGGTCTGTGTGGACTACAGACGATTGAATGAGGCCACCAAGAAGGATCAGTTCCCGCTACCATTTATTGATCAGATTTTCGAGCGGCTGGGAAGAGCCATTACTGTTTTCTTGATGGGTACTCTGGATATAATCAAGTGGCCATTGCGCCCGAAGACCAGGAGAAAACGACATTCACCTGTCGGTTTGGGACGTATGCTTTCAGACGGATGCCCTTTGGTCTATGTAACGCTCCGGCGACATTCCAAAGGTGCATGTTGTCCATCTTCTCGGACATGGTGGGTGACTGTTTAGAGGTCTTCATGGATGACTTCTCGGTCTATGGCGACGGGTTCGACGCTTGTCTTGACTGCCTAGACCGTGCGCTGAAGCGCTGCATTGAGGTCAATCTTGTCTTATCCTGGGAGAAGAGTCATTTCATGATGACTCAAGGGACGGTCCTTGGTCATATCGTCTCCAACAGGGGCATGGAGGTCGATCCGGCTAAGGTGGACATCATCAGGAAACTCAGTCCGCCGTCCAATCTGCGTCAGTTACGGTCTTTTCTGGGGCATGTCGGTTTCTACCGACGGTTTATTCAGGACTTCAGTCGAATTGCTCGACCGCTTACTGACTTGCTGACCAAAGACACCGAGTTTATTGTTAATGATAAGTGTCTTGAAGCGTTTGAGACTCTCAAGAATATGGTTGTCTCAGCTCCTGTCCTTCAGCCACCCGATTGGTCTCTCCCATTCGAGATCATGACGGATGCTTCAGATTTTGCCGTTGGGGCTGTGCTTGGACAGAGGAGGGATGGATTACCGTATGCCATTCACTACGCCAGCCGGACTTTGGATGCCGCGCAGCGGAATTACACTGTGACTGAGAAAGAGATGCTGGTCGTAGTCTTCGCTCTTGATAAGTATCGATCATATATCCTCGGATCTAGAGTGACAATTTACACGGATCACACCGCCATCCGGTACTTAATGGCTAAGAAGGATGCCAAAGCACGTCTCACCAGATGGATCCTTCTACTCCAGGAATTTGATATTGAAATTAAGGATAAGCCTGGAGTCAAGAATGTGGTGGCGGATCATCTCTCCAGATTGGAGAATCTTGAGGAATCTGAGCCCAGCGCACCTATCACAGAAACATTTCCAGATGAGGCGATCTTGGCTGTCACCTCACTCCCGTGGTATGCTGACTTTGTAAACTATCTTGTTGCCAAGACAGTCCCTCAGGGTTGGCCCAGGCAGAAACTTGAGACCTTCCTAGCTAAGGCCAAGTTTTACCATTGGGAGGATCCCGTCCTTTATCATGAAGGAGGGGATAGTATCTGGAGGAGGTGCATTCCTCAAGAAGAGCAGCATAGCGTCCTCACATACTGCCACAAGCTTGAGGCAGGAGGACATCATTCTGGAAAAAGGACAGCACAGAAGGTGCTTCAATCCGGCCTATGGTGTCCTACTCTCTTCAAGGATTCTGATGAGTTCGTGAAGAGATGTACTGACTGTCAGAAAATGGGAACCTGCGGACAGAGAGACATGATGCCCATGCAACCCATTCACTTCTGTGAGGTTTTTGATGCATGGGGGATTGATTTCATGGGCCCATTTCCTAAAAGTCAGGGATTCGAGCATATTTTGCTCGCTGTAGATTATGTCAGCCGATGGGTTGAGGCCATCCCCGCCCGAGCCGCAGATGCTAAAACCGTTTGCAAATTTTTGAGGAAAAATATCATTTCACGGTTCGGGGTACCTAAAGTCTTGATTTCAGACGGGGGGTCTCACTTCATCAATGACAAAGTCAGGGCCCTTGCAGACGAGTTCGGTATTGACCATCGGGTTGCCACTCCTTATCACCCTCAGACTAATGGTCTTGCCGAAGTATCGAATAGGGAGATAAAGACTATCTTGCAGAAAGTTGTCCGCCCAGACCGAAAGGATTGGTCACAGCTTTTGGACTCGGTCTTGTGGGCTTATCGGACATCTTTCAAGAATCCATTGGGAACATCTCCCTTTCGTCTCGTCTATGGCAAGCCGTGCCATTTGCCAGTGGAGATCAATCATAAATCTTTTTGGGCAGTTACTGAGTTGCTCTTAGATCCCGAGAGTATAGGAGACCAAAGAAGAGCTGAATTGGCAGCCCTGGAGGAATTGAGAGACACAGCCTTTTCCAACAGCCTACAGTACAAGGAAAAAGTGAAGACATGGCACGATTCGCATATCAGCCATAAACAGTTTGAGCCAGATCAGAGAGTATGGTTGTTTGATTCAAGGCTAAAGTTATTTCCAGGGAAATTGCAGAGCAAGTGGAAAGGACCGTATGTGGTCAGGAAGGTACATGACAATGGCAGCATCGACATATCCGAACCGTCATCTTCCTCTACCTTCCGCGTCAATGGTCAACGCTTGAAATTATATCTTGATCATGATCCGCCGACCATTGACGTTGCTCCCATTCTTCTGGTATGAGATGTGTCCTTTGAATCTCATCCTCTGCATCTCATACATGGTGATAAATTTTATCTCCCACTGTACAGATCCATCTGTTCATATCGCTCTGTTGTCCGTTGATTTATTTTCTTATTTTCTTCTTTTCTTCTTTTCCTTTTCTATTTTCTGTATCTATCAAAAAGGTGCCGCCCTTGTAGACAGTTTTCCATACTTAGGACGTACTTTGTCCTAAGTATAGGGGGGTCGGCACCCCGAGTTCATCTATTCTTTTCGATCCTCTCCATTGTCTCCTCTTCTTGTCTATACTTAGGGATATTTTACCCTAAGTATAGGGGGAGACAATCTGAGTACGATCTGTTCATTCCCATCCTTGACCCTCCCTGCTTTGTGTACAGTCTGCTATACTTAGGATTATTTGATCCTAAGTATAGGGGGGACGGTCAACTTCTCATTCATTGATTCATTGATTCATTCCTATATTCTTTAGGCTTGTCTATACTTAGTACGAGTTATGTCTTCTCTTTTCTCTCCGATCTATGAGGACATAGCTCAAGCTAAGTATAGGGGGTCGTATATACTACGTATATACTTTAGCCATAACTCGTACTTTCGTATTTTCCTAATAAATATGGCTAATAATAATTCTTTAAAATTCATTAAAACTCCTTAATAAAAAGATGTGATTATTCCTCAAATTCTTTTTGTATTTACTGATTAATAAATCAGGTGAAAATGTTTTTTGCAAAATATTTGGAAAATAGTTTGAAAATCTTTGTGAACATCTATTGAAAACTATTTTGAAAATATTTTGTTTCGTGTTTTCAACCTGTGTAAAATGTGTGGTTTGTAAAATTTATTTTCTTTGTGTGAAATAAAATGTTTGAAAAATGATTTGCAAATGGTTTGAAAAATGGTTGCAAAAATGATTTGAAAAACCTATATATACTGTTTTGAAAGCCTTTGCAAAATGATTTTCAAATGTGTGTAAAATGTTTGTAAAAACTATGTTGGACTATGGTTTTCAAAAATTGTGTGTAAATTGTTTTCAAATAAGTTTGAGGAATATACACATCACACAAAAATCCATCTTATGTATATATGTATAAAATTGACCACTTACCCTGTAAATTCTTAAAATCCACTTCTTGTAAATATAAGACGCACTCCCGTGTACATATTTTAACCTAGTTTTCAGCCAAAATCTTTCTGTTTTCAAAAAGCCCAAAAACATTTGCAAAATTAAAATCCAAACACATTTGAAAAATCTTTTTGAAAATACAAAAAATGCATTCATCATCTTTTCAAAAATCCATAAAAAGCTCAAAATTCTTGAAAATTGCATCACAAAAATATTTTCTGCATTGCATTGCATAGCATTCGCATTTTTCGGATTGAGTTTGATAGTTGAACGAGTCTAAGTAAAATCCGAAGATTGGAGCTTGATTGGACCTTATAATCTACCTAATAACAGGAACCTTATAGGAACTGGGTTTGAGGTACTTCAGGTCTGGTTGACTTAATTCTTTGAGGATCACGAGACTAGGTTCAATGGATTCTTGACTGCCTAAGTAGAGTATTTCGGAGCACACGCACGACTCTTGTTGATAATGACCTAACTTGGACACCTGCACCTTTCACATGGCTCAACTCAGTTGGAGTGGTGAGGGGATTGGATTTGCCGGTATGAGACGCACACAAGTGGAAACATTTGTCCTCCTCTAGGGAGGGAAGTGCACCCCAACCCGTCCAGTGATTAGGAAGTCTAAAGACAGGAGGCTGTGGGTTGCGATAAAGCTTCAAAAGAGGGATAGTCTACTGGCTCAAGAGGAAAAACTCCTTATGTAAATGCTGCTGTGAATAGTATTCAAAAAAAAAAGTGTTCAGGCATGTACAAAAATAAAAAAAGCCTGCAAGTATGTACAAAGTCAATAAGCAAGCTTGGGTTCCAAAGTCATATCATGTGAGCCTGCAGCAGGATGACTTGACTACACTGGTCTTGCATCCAAGGATAGGTAGCTACACTGGCTACCGTCCATTCTTCTCTTCACCCCCTCCTCTTGAGCTGGCTGCCACTTGAACTTAGAAGGGAATACCCCGCTCCTCGAGGATGGAGTTGCTGGATTGGGGAATCATTGGGTTGTCGTACTGGAGAAGTCAGTTTCTTTGTCATCCTAGTTGGGGAGAGCCACCATCACTTACACTGTACAAGTCAGATTCATAGTCGTAAGAGTTTGCGTATGGATTGAGATATTTCTGACCTGGCTATTGAGGAGACTTGGACAAAGTTTTGGGAATCTCAAGAACTGTTGGATCTCAAACACGGTTCTCACTAAGGTTCCGCCCGCACTAAAATTCCAAAGGTCCGACTTAAGCTCCAAATTTTGATTTTGCGAAGACAAGTTTGATAATCGAATAAAATCCAAGTTTTTCTTTTTCTTTTCTTTCTGTTTCTTTTTGCACTTATTGCATAAGTGTTTGCTAGGGACTAGCAAAGGTAAAGTATAGGGGGATGATGAATCCATATTTCATCATCTTTATTCTATCATTTTGGCACCAAAAACCCTAGCAAATGCCTGTAAATAACCTTAAATCAAGCATCTTAGCATTCATGCATGTGCATCTAAACAGTGTGTAAATTACTGTAATTAAGGCCAAAATTATAGAATAAATAAAGAAAAGAAAAAGAATAAAATATTGTAAATATTTTATGACCCAAAACCCCCGAGACCTAAGCATCTTGATGAGTAGGTCGACAAAGAATAAAGTAGGGGGAGATAAGGTCAGAAACACAGGAAAAATACCTATACATTTTATTCATTCTTTATTCATTTTGGGACCTATTTTTGGTTCCACTTTTTATACATCAAATAAAGAAACTTTGTACATGAAAGTTGTAGATAATATCATAAAGAAAAATACAAAATTGATTTCACAGAAAAAGAATGTACAGATAAAAAGATATGGTCTGAATAAGAATCCAAAATCCCAACTTTCCAGACCCGTATCTCACAACTGACAACTCCAAATGCAGTGTACTCACCTTTAATTGTATATAGAATAAAATAAGCTATCCAATGGCGGTGGTTTCGCATTTGGCGGAGCTACGGTTTGAAAGTTGAGTTTTGGACCCCTATTGTACACTTGTACTGAATAAAATATTTAATTTATTCTTTATTCATTATTTATTCATTTTTACATTTTTATAATTTTGTAAATATTACTTATACTGTATATGTGCATTAAAATTGAAATAAAATGCAAAGAAAAATAAAAATAAAAATACTTGTATAAAGAATACATAGGTATACTGCATCTACTTATACCTATATAAAATGTATTTATATTTTATTAAATATACAAAACATATCAGAAAAATAAAATAAAAATATATATGTGAATATAAAAGTATTTCACAGTTTTATAAAATCATAAATAAAAATAATAATATTAAAAATACCTAAAATAAAAATAAATATTAAAATACATAGGTATTATACCTATATAGGGTTAAAAAGGTAACTTGTAAAAATATAAGTCATAAAAATAAATAAAAATCAAAATAAAATACTACATAAAATTCTAAGCATTTTTATTTTTTAACTTTTATTTAATTCGGCCATTTAGTATTTTAAATAGAATTATTAATATATTTTTCCAGGGTTTTTCCTGGTTGGTCCACGTGGACCAACCAGGAGGCCAGGACTGTTGACCTCGGTCAACAGTCTGACCTACACCCTGTAGCCCTTGTCAGAACCGCTGTTGACCCCATGTTCACCATTTTTTCGAGGAGCGAGCTTGCATCCTTTTGACTCGATTCCTTCTGCAAAATCCTTCCTCGTTCATCCCTCTTGCCCGCCAAGTGATTACATTGGGCTATGGATCAAGGAGCGGCTCCAGACCTCTTGGTCTTTGGACCCCTGTCACCTCGGGTCAAACCACATATAACCGACCCCCTTCTTTCCTTTTGAATTCGAACACCTTCGGTCCACCACCTCGCGCCTCTCCCGTGCTCCAGAGCCACCTGGAGGTGACAGCTCCGACGTGAGCTCTTCAGCCAAGGCAGCCGAGGTCGGAGGCGTCTCCACCACCTCCCGCGAAGTCGCCGGTCGAGGTACCTTCCTTCCCTCTGGCTCCGGCCATTGAGGGCTCGCCCCGCATTTTTTATTTAGCCCATTAGCTTCCTGATACCCGTAGCTTTAAAAGCCCTAAAGAAATTTCGAGTTCCATTCACTCCTTCGCCAAATCGATCAATCTCGCCGGAGCGCACCTCCGGCCATCCATCGTCCCCTCGCCTCGCGCATCGATTAGGGCCATTCCAGGTCCAGGCAGTTTGCCCTGGACCTGCTGACCATTTGTGCAGGTCAAAGAACGAGCAACGACACCTGGAAGCGGATTTTGAAGCTCGCCGGAGCAGGCGCAGCCCACCAGCTCCGCCGGTCACCTGCGAGCGCCACGGTCTCCGCCGTGTCTTTTTGCCGCCACCAGCCGATAGAGAAGGACCAGGGGTCGCTCCACGGCCATTTTGAAGCCTTGACTACGCCGGAGGACGACGATCTGGAGCGGCAAAGTTCGCCTCACCGGCGTTCTTCGCTGTTCTTCCTCATCGCCTCCCAGCCGTTGGATCGAGGAGCCCTCCCCAGATCGCACAGCCTCCGTTGGATCATCCTTCGCCTCGACCGTCCGATCAACCAAGGAGGATCTAATCCAGGCCGTGCGTCGTCGAAGCGTCATCGACCGCTCATCGTGCGCCACGTGGATAAGTGGATCGCTTCCAGCCGCTGGATCGCGCCCTGTCGCCCAGCCGTTGGATTCGCGCCACGCGTCGTCATCAGAGCGCCCGAGCGAGGGTATTTTGCATCTACACCCTCGCCATTTTTGTATTTAATATTTAGTATTTAAACTTGTATCTGTAGTGTAAAATTTTTTGTAATATTTGCATAGAGGCCCCCGAACTTTGTTTATTTGTAGTTAGGTCCTCAGCCACGTCACCTCACGTGACCTGTACACGTGAGGTGTGGGCATTTTGCAGAGGAACCCTCGGTTGTTTGTTTATTTCGTTTTAGTCCTGAAACTATCGTATTAAGTGTAAACTTTTTGGTCATTTTGCAAGTAGGCCTCCAGGGTTTTGTTATATTGCATTTCAGTCCTCGCCAGGCGCGTGCAAGTCACGCGCCCTGGTGGGTAAATTGTTGGCGTGCCCAGGCGGTTTTTGTATTTACATTTTGGTTCCAGAAATTAAATATTCAGCTTAATATTTTGTGGATATTTGCATGTATGCCCCTGGGAGTTTTAAATATTGCACATATACCCCTGCCAGGACTGTTTAATGTTTGGATGTTTGCTCTAATTATTTGACCTATCATTTTAACTCCAAAAATTCCACAAAAATAGGTTTAAGCTTCTGGATATGTGTACTTTAACGCCAGCTATTTAATTTTTGATTTTACTTTATTTTCATATTTATTAAAAATCAAAAACTTGCTATTTGTGCACTGTCTAGTTTAGAAAATACCAAAAAAATATTAAAACACTTCTAAAAATTCCAAAAAAATTACCTAGAGTCTATTTTAGCCTAATTTAGTGTCAGTCCAAAAATCACTAAAAATCTCAAAAGAAAAACACTAAAAATTTAAAAACAATCCAAAACTTCAAAAAAAATATAAAATAGTAGAAAAATCCAAAAAATACAAACTCAGCTTCTGTTTGTCCCTTATTTTGTTATTTTTATTAGAAAAATAGTGTGAAACATTTTGAGTACTGGTTGCTATTTTTAAATCTCATTTTTATCACAGCCAGCATTATTTCCACTGTTTTGCTCTATTTCAATATTTAAAAATATCAAAAACACCTTGAAAAACCCCCAAAAATTACAAAAACAGTAGAAAATTATAAAAATACCAAAAACATTTTATTCCTGAATTTTTGGTTATTTTTGCACCATTTTATAAATATTTTAGCTTGCCTTTTATTACATTGTCTTTATTTTCCAATATAAAAAAATATAAAAAAAATAAAAAATAAAATATAAAATATAAAAATCAGAAAATCAAAATACAAAATTAAAAATTAAATAAAAAAAATTAAAAATTAAAAAACCCACAAAAATTTATTTGCTTGCTTGCTTAGTGTAGACACATCACACACACACACACTTGAGCACATTTGCTTGAATTACACTGTTTGCTCCCTGTTTTCGAACTCTCTGCATACTTGACACTATACACCATTTGTGCAGAGTTAAAAATAAATTTTAACTCCACATTTATTTCTAATTATTGATTTTTAGTGTGGGTTAATTGTTGACTTTAGTCCGGATTTAGTGTGGTCCATACACCGACTGAGTTCACGCTTTGTGCTGAACTTAAGACCACATGTTTTCGGCTAAATCAATACGCCTTAATCGTGATTGCTAAAAACCAATCTAGTCGTATATGGTTTTACAAGCGGTCTCCTTCTGTCGAGGTGAAATAGGTGGAAGAAGTGAAAGCTTACATGATTGCGGCTCTTGAACTCCGATTGCATCAATCACTACCGCTATATCTCGAACAACCAGGTGAAAACTTATGGGAAGCTCCTAGAATATGAGATACCGCTCTTCTCTCTCTTTTTCGAAAAGAAAATCAAATTGCATATGTTAAAAGAAAGGAAATATTGTGATGCATGTATTCATATTTTTCTTGTCGTTTAAAGTCATGTTATTTTAAAGATGAAACGGTATTTAGTATATAATACTAGGCATCGGACTGGACAAAGAACAATCATTCCCCCTTACCATACATGTGAGGGTGTTTTCCAAAACACCAACCATTCTCATGGTGACCAATAAATCATCATGCCAAATCCTTATAGACCAAACTTATTTCCTATTTTGCCGGTATGGTACTATAATCGCAAACCCTAACCCCCTCTACTATAATCCCAATACAGAAGGGTTTTTTTTATTCATTTTTGCCATCTAACGGTCTTCCCGCTCACATTTATTCATCTCTATGCGGGAAGAAAGGTTTTTTTTTGCTCTAATTGCTTGGAATCTGATGGTCAGAATTATGGATGCAAACGGCTACAGATATATCCGTATCCGATCCGTCACCGTATCCGTTTTATACAGATTTTGACATCCGTATCCGTTTTAAATGGATACGAATATGAATATCATTTTGATATACGTAAGCATCCGTATCCCTATATCCGTTTTCGTATATAAATATAGTCATATATTTATTTTTAATCCTATATAACATAATTATGTACCTTCTTTTACCATATTTGTATAATTTTTATGATACAAACACATTTAGTAAATTTATATCATGTGTTTCCCATCCAATTCGACAGTGTGTTAATTCTATTCGTTTTTTTCCCGAAAGGACAGAGGACTGCCACTTAACTACTGCAAGTAGCGACTATGGACTATTTGTAGATAATATAGTTCCAATTATTACAACTGCTATAGATCCTAGGTTTAAATATATGGAAGCTACTTATTATGATAAGATTAAGTTCAAGATAATCTCATACCTGGTCTAAAAATCTATACAAATGTGCGTGAAAATATAGATATTCAGAAAAATATCATTGTGGTTATCATTATTGGTTGTGTTCCTCAACCTCCCCTCGATTAGGATGACCTTATTGGTTGGTGGGTCTTTCATCTGCAACCAGCATTTCCTGGTGTGACATCATTGATGCTTAGCCATTTGAGATCACCAAGGATCAACAGCTCCCTTTCAGACAACAAATGCAAAACATGGTGAGGGCATTTGTAGTGTGTAATCTGATCTAAGGTTATTCCATATTCTCTCACATTGTTATTACTGTCATGGAGTTAGACATCGTCTTTTGGGTGCATTATTTTTGCATACCTTGACAATATGATCTAAGGTGATTTCACTATAAGGAAGTATAGAACATGCGACAGTCATCTTCTGCCCCCTCTGAGAGGATGACCGTCCCCTTTGATTAATGGAGGCGGTCGCATGACTATCTCTACAACCCGCGCTCTATATGCCATAGGGTACGGTATTTACCAACGTCCCCTATAACTGAACTTTGGGGACAGTCGCGACCATCCTTTATACTATGGCCAGAGGAGACGGTCATGATCGTTGCCGATACTTCACTAGACTGTCCTCTATGATTTTCAATGGCGGGGTAAATATGCCTTCAGAGACGGTCACGGCCGTCCCCATTGATTCTCTACTACAAAAAAATGGTTATCCACTTCGGTGATCTTCATTTTACCATGCATCAACTAATATTGAACATTTGTTGCATGTATCAATATAAACGCTTCATCACAACGAGAAGGATAAAGAACGAAATAAACATTCATTCTACATATCAAATTAAAAGAAATGTTCTGAAAGGAGTAATGCTGAGAAATTCAAATTAAACTACTCTACCTTAAAGTGTTCAAAGCTGTTAAACAACAAACTAAACTACTCTACATTAAAACTACTATACAATAATTAAACTATTCATTCACTTCTTCCCTCCTACTTTCTCTGCCTCGACATCCCTCCCACGGATGAAGACTTCGCGACGAACCAACCGATATGTTGATATCCTAGATTGCTCTGCCTCTTCGTTGTCGTCATCGTCCTCGTCACTATGATCATCTTTCTCATATTTAACAACGTTTGTCAAGTCATTTTTGAGATCATGTATCTCTACTATATATGATTTTCCATCTTCTCGCATATGGTTGAGGAATAAATCATAGTAAGGATCCTTATGATCATCATTGTCCCCACATGGCCTCATCTTTGCACAAGTCTAAAATTTGGAAACATCACAAGAAAAGATAATTAATAACAAAATCAACAGAATATATTTTTAAGATTAAAAAAACCATACGTATTGCAACATACACTCTACCATGTATTCCAACACATTGCGCCATACAATACCCACATCCTACCACATATGAGATCAAAGAAGGTATAAAAACTTAAAAGATTAAAAAAATTAAAAAATAAAAAATATATAATATCTAGGCTCATAATTAGATCTTAACTTCCAATATATAAACAAGTAGGGATAAGTGATACATTACACAAGAAATACAATGTATAAAACAAGTCATATGACATGATCCATAGCAAAATGTAATACATTACATAAAGAATACAATGTACAAATAAGTTATATATCATAAGTAAATATTGAAACATGTAATAACATTTTAAAAATAAGTAGGTCAAAATAGATACCTCACGAAGCAAAACGGACGAGAACGAAGATAAAAGAGTGTTGGCAATCACCATTAGAACAAGAGGGTGGAGTTCGTCGATCACGGGAGGCTTGGCGGGGTGAAGGCATCGAGTAGTGGCGAGGGTAAAACAAGGGGATTTGGGGAAGAATGAAAAGAAATGAGGCTCGCTGCGGTTTTTTTTGAGCCCGACCATCGGGACAATCATTATGACCATCCCTGATGATGCCATTAAGTGAAAATATCTCCGCCACGCCATAGGGGACAACTGTGACTGTCTCCTATAGTTCTTGAGGGGACGTTCTCATGTATATTATTATGGGATGGCCGCAACGAACCCTATCCCCATAAGCGACACTGGTAGAAGCATATTGGGGACAGTGGGAACAGTCACCCTTCGACCTCCCAAAGTGCATGAAATTGTGTCAGTGAGGGGGGCGAGGGTAGAGGGAATGGTCCCTTGTGAACGTCCTCTTTGGTCACTTGCCCCATAAGCGACGTTGGAAGAAGCGTATTGGGAACGGTCAGAACCGTCCCCGTAGGCATCCATAGTGCATGAAATTGCATCAGTGAGGGGGTGAGGGCAGAGGGGGCAGTCGCTGGTGACAGTCCCTTATGTTCCATGAATGAAGGAGACGATGACTCGTGGTCCGTCATCTATAATGCACATATAGGAGAGGGTCATTGGATGCCTATCCCCTATAGTAAGTAACGGGGACTGTCGTATCATGATCGCCGTCTGTTCTCATCCCGAAAAGCCCCATTTCCTGTTAAGTTTCATATGCAGATGATTTGAGCATTTGTACATGTAGTTATAGAAAAAAGAGGAATAGTTATTGCAAAAGCTAGCAAGCAAACAACATGGTTATGTGCTCGTTGATCCAACTCTTCTATAGGTGAAAGATAAATTTTCCCTTGTATTAAGAAGGGATTCACAACTACTATCCATACTATTAAATTTAAGAACATGTGATCGGATGGAGGTTGAGGTGTGTTTCTAAAACAGTTGAAAATAAATTGGAATTTATGATATGTCACTCAACTATTGAAGCTATCCACTTATTGAGGAGAACAATGGCAATTTATAGAGATAGAAATGAGAACCTCCGTATGATTTTTATTGATTTGGAGAACGCTTATGATTCGGTCCCATGTGAGATATTCTAGAGAGTTTTGTAGAAGAGAAAATTACTTACCCTATACAATAACCTTATAAGGGATACGTATGATGGGGCTTCATCTTGTGTAAGGATCCAGTATGAGAAGACTGACTATTTTAACATCAGCATCGGTTTACATCAAGGTTCTACTTTGAGCCAATTTCTTTTTACTTTGATTATGAATGAGTTGACTAGTCACATTCAGGATGAGATACCTTGGTGTATATTGTTCGTCGATGATATTATATTAGCTGATGAAACAAGAGATGAAGTAAATGAGAAGCTGGAGGTTTGGAAACATGACTTGGAGACTAAATGATTTCATATCGGTGGGGCTAATATTGAATATATGGAGTGCACATTTGATGGACACGGTGAAGGACGTGAGGTGAAGATTGGTAATGATACCATTCAGAAGAAAGATTCTTTTGGATACTTGGGATACATTTTCCAATAAAATGTGGAAATTAATGGAAATCTTATGCATAGAATAAATGGAGGTTGGTTAAAGTGGACAGGAGCATCAATTGTTGTTTGTAATAAGAAAATCCATTTGAAAGTCAAAGGAAAGTATCACAAAGCAGCCATGAGAGATGTTATACTCTATGGACCAGAAAGTCGACTCATGAACCATAGACATGTGCAGAGAATGACAACAACTGAAATGAAAATGCTAAGGTGGATGTGTGGTTATATGCAAAAAGATTGGATTCACAATGATGCGATCAGAAGGAAAGTTGGTAGCTCCAACAGAGGATAAGATGAGAGAAAACCACTTAAAATGGTTTGAACGTTTGCAAAGGAGGTTGGTTGATGCACCAATTAGAAGATGCGGGATTTGGGATGCTGAACCAGTTAAGAGAATGCGAGGAAGACCCAAGAAGTATTAGAATGAGACTATTCAAAAAGATCTTAGTTATTTAGATTTAAGCTCGAGAATGGCCCAAAATAGATCTGAATAGAGACAAAAAGTCCATGTAATAGATCCTACTTAATTGTGGGGAAAAGGCTTATTGTTGTTGTATAAAGAAGATGTGATGTCCATCTCAGGAAGTACCAGTTGAACAAAGTAGGCAACCACCCACGTCTACTCATTAAACAGGTCAACCTATCTGAGCCTCTTGCATTTTGCAGTTGACAACTATAATAATAATAACCATCCAGGATCCAATTACCTCCCCACTCATGTTTACAAGGAGCTCCACATCCCCTGTACCCAATGAGAAAGTTCAATATACATATATGGTCCTTTGAGGCCTTCTCCCGTAGTTTCATCCCACTCCTTAGGAAGTAAGGTTCCACGTAAAATCTATGTGCCAATGTTTATATTCCAGTATATTTTCATGTTTTGTTTATCAAATCGCTTCCGCATTCTAGATTACAACACTTGGAATTTATCATGGAAATAACCAGAGGATCATCTCCAATTCAGTCAGAAAATATACTATAGACATATGTGATTCATTCAAATAGATAAGAAAAGAAATCAAAGTTCCAAATAGGTAATTGGATTTTGGATTAACACGGGGATGGATTTTTCTGCTCTAATTGCTTGGAGTCTGACGGCTACACTTTTAGATTTTTATATTAAACTCTACATTAAAAATGGATTTTTTTCGTTTTAATCGCTTGATATTTCATGCTCATTGCCATTGCAGTTTTGCAGAAAATATTGGCATTTGATGATATGCAAGTTTAGGACCTTTTGCTCCAGAAAAACACATCCTGGTTATTGTTGTAGTTATGGCTTCTACATGGATCTTGGTGATTCCAACTTATTTTGGCACCTCATATCTGACCTCCAAAAGGTAGAATATATGCAATATATGTGAGTATAATTCTAGAAACTATAGTATTTTTAAGTTGCAATGTTTATACATTGTGAAGAGTGCTCGTTTCTTCCCTTTTTTCCCCTCATGATTCTAGTATATCAATTTTTCATTAAAATTTTTTTAGTTTCTGTTTACCTCTCTAATTATATATTATGACGGATTTGTTTCATATTTTGAACTCACTAAGTTTTACTATTAGATGTCAAGCATCGGCGATACCATGGACTCTACTACGGATCATCGATTTGTCGGTCTTTGTCATGACCATGAATCCATAATGAGCCAATTCATTTGGACATGTCCCCCATCCTACTAAGTCTTCTAAGGAAGCGAGTCAAAGCTCATCTTTTCGAAAATCATCGTGGGTCTGGAAACATTTTGTTGTTGATGATTTTACAAGCCCAAGTGAAAGTCGATGAATGTACAAATATTGTCGAGAATCCATCAAATGCCCATCGTCTCAAGGAACTAGTAGTTTAAACAATCACCTCTTGCAAATTGAAATTTTTCTTGGAAATGATAAACTTGAGAAACTGAAGATCTTATAATGAAGAGTTGTGCGAGATGCTGGAGCTGCTTCATCTCGTTTACAATTGCCTTCTAGAATCAATCAAGAAGAATACCACAAAGCTCTCGTAAGAATGATCATTGTTGATGAAGAAGTGTAGAACATGCGTGTTTTCATCATTTTTGTAATGTTGTAATACCTCAATTCAAAGTGCCTCTCGTTTAATTGTCTCACGAGATTCTTTTGATGAGTATGTGACATAGAAGGACATCAAGAATTTTGTTATGGAGATTTCTTCAAGGATTTCTCGTACAACACATGGATACTATGTCAAAACTTAAGTTATATGTATCTTGCTGCTCATTTCATTGATAATGATTGATCTTTACACAAGATATTGAACTTTTATCAAATATCCAATCACTCTAATGAAGCCATAGGCAACACACTGGAGAATTGCTTACTTGATTGGTGCATAGAAAAGTTATGACCATTACTGTGGATAATGCAAGCTTAAATGGTGTAGATATTCAATATCTGAGGAAAATACTTAATAATTGGAAGGGAATAATTTTGAGTACTGAATTTTTACACTCGAAGTGCGCGGCACATATTCAAAATTTGACTGTCAGAGAAGGATCAACAGATGTGGATGGATCAATTTTTAGACTTCGTAACATTCATTTAGCCGTGAAGTATGTGAAGTTGTCTCCAAATCGAGAACAAAAATTCATATCTTGCATAGAGAAGGCAAAAGAAATACTTTCAAATAGTTTTTTATGTGAAGATGAAGAGACTAAGTGGAATTTCACATACTTGATGTTGTCTTCTGTATAGTTCGAAAAAAGCATTTGATTTGCTAGAGACAGTCAATACCAAGTATGTAGTTTATCTTACATCTAAAAAAAAGTTTGCTGGAAATATATGACTAGGAGCGTACTCGTATTTTATTACCATTTTTAAAAATCTTCTATGACACTACAATGAAATTATCTGCACTAAGTATATAACCGGTAATGAGTATATAAGTGATGCTTAGTACTGAATAATTCTTTCCAGAAGATGTAGAAGTAGTGGCCCTCGTACTCACTTGATGTCTTCTAAAATGAAGGTAAAATATTGAGAAAATGTTGAAAACATAAATAATATATTATTTCTTACCATTGTCGTGGATCCTTGGTATAAATTGACTTATGTGAACTAGATAATTGATCAATCATATGATTGTAACAAGGCCACAATCTTGAAGGAAAAGGTACAATCTGTATTGTCTTCAATGAATGAGATATTGCCTCAACCGTGTCTTTCTCAAATGTGCGATCTCCTACCATGATGCACGAAGTGATTGAAGAAATCGATGATGTAGAAGATATCGAAAAATCTATGACAATGTTATATGACCAACAAAATACATGCCAAAGAGGAATGAGTATCAAAAATAAATTGGATAAGTATTTGAGAGAAGATTATGAGGATCGCAATAACAAGGTCTTTGAAGTATTGGTTTGGTGGAGGGGAAGTTCTTCTAAATTCACATCTTATCTACAATGGCGCAGAGTACTATCAATGCTACTTCAACCGTGTTACCTCTGAGTTAGCCTTCAGTACCGGTGGGCATGTTCTAGATCAATTTTGTAGCTTTCTTATTCCAAGTGTTGGGTATCCTTGCAGTATTTCCAGCCCCAATTTAGGGGAGGGGCATCATTGATATTTGCCCATTTTTTGCTCCCATTCCAGGGAACCCCAATCGGGGACTGCCTCCCACATTCCAGAACGCCCCTTCCGTGCCCTATTCTCATTCCAGAACGCATGAGGCATTTTCTTTCCGCCGCCCATTCCATTACGTGAGAACGAGAGAAGAGGAGCAACAAGGGTTCTTCATGAACCTCATCTCCTCCATTTTCCTCCGCACGAGAGGGCGAGAGAGAGAGGCCAAGTGGGAGCGAGGTAGCAACGGCTCGGAGCTCAGAGAAGCAGCAGTTCAGACTTGGTTTGGGCTTGGACAATATCGTTCGTGCATGCTCGAGAGGAGCAGCAGTGGTGAGGTCGTTGCGGACGACCTCAAAGAGCCGAGCATCGACTTTGGGACTCCATCCGGGAGCCTACAAGGGAAGCCTCTTATCTTCTTTGATTTAAGCACAATATTGGTATTGTTAGATACCTAGGATAGTTAGAAACTTGTGAAGAACTGTCCATTGTGTGTGGCTTGTACCTCGGTTTTGTGGGCAACAAAACCGGGAAGAACATTTGGCTCCATTTGACCGTAGTGATTGGTTGTCGGTCTTGCCCCGTGGTTTTTCCCTTGCTCACATCAAGTAAGGGTTTCCACGTAAAAATCCTTGTCTCGTGTGGTTGTTTGCTTGCTTGTGATTCATTGTGATTGTGATTGTTGTCTTTGAGTTCCCGTGTGGGGAACATATATTTTGTTGTGCCATCTTTGCTGCAGGACAGTTTTAGGAGATATATCCTGGGTTGATTGCATCCATTATCCCCAACAAGTGGTATCAGAGCTCAGGTTTGAGCAATGGGCAAAGATGATGAAGGCACTATGATTAAGCTCACAAGCAGCAACTGGCAGATTTGGAAGGCCAAGATGGAAGACATCCTGTATTGCAAGGACCTTCACGATCCCATTGAAGGAGAGAGCATCAAGCCAAAGAATATGTCCGCGGGCGAGTGGACAAAGTTGAACCGAAAGGCCATTGGGACCATTCGGAAGTGGCTTGACATGTTTGTATTCCATCACGTGGCCGAGGAGACGAATGCGAAGGAGTTGTGGGATAAGTTGTCTGAACTCTATGATCAGAAGATCGCAACCAACAAGGCTTGTGAATTTGAAATACAAGGACGGGACCAAAGTGGCGGAGCATTTGAATGACTTCCAAAGTATTATCAACCAGTTGACCTCCATGGGGTTGGTACTTGATGACGAGTTGCAGGCACTTCTCTTGTTGGGTTTACTGCCAGACAATTGGGGGACTCTAGTAGTCACCGTGAGCAACTCTGCGAAGGATAGAAAGTTGACCATGGCTATGGTCAAGGGCAGTCTCCTCAATGAGGAGATTAGACGTCGCTCTTCGGGAGAGGCATCCTCCTCTTCACATGTGCATGCAGTTGAGAGGAGAGGAAGATCCAGCAGCAGAGGAGCGTCACAAGAGAGGCAGAAATCCAGGGACAAGTCCAAGGGAAGAGGAAAGTGTCACCATTGCCAGAAACCCGGTCACTGGAAGAGAGATTGTAGGGTTTGGAAAAGAGAGCAAACTGAAGCCAAGAAAGATCAGAAAAAGGAAGATGGAAATTTAGCTGCAGTTGTGACAGATGAAAGTGCAGATGAGGTGATTCTCACCATCCAGGACCAGTGCTTGCACGCAGGGAGTGATTTGGAGTGGGTCGTTGACACGACCGCCTCCTATCATGTGACTCCACACAGGGAGTTCTTCACCATCTACACTAGGGGTGATTATGGGAGAGTCTTGATGGGTAACGAAAGTTACTCTAAGATCATTGGCATGGGCACCATCTCAATTTAGACGGATGTTGGGTGCTCAATGACTCTTCAGAATGTGAGGCATGTTCCTGATGTGCGGCTTAGCCTTATATCTGGTTCACAACTAGATAGTGAAGGCTACCATCTGAAGTTCGGCGACAGCAAATGCAAGATTAGCAAGGGTTCTCTCATCATGGCTAGAGGTAGATTGTGTCACACACTCTACATGACTAGAGTGAAGGTCATGGATGGCAGTTTGCATGCTAGCGAGGCAGACAATTCAGATTTGTGGCACCATCGGCTTGGCCACATGAGTCAGAAGGGCTTGCAGCTTCTTAGCAAGAGAGAGTTGATCCCCTACCACAATGACATCACTTTGTCTCCTTGTGATACATGTGAGGTTGGGAAGAGCAGGAGTGCACCATACAGAGCGAGATCCAAGGTGAAGGGAGACCTTCTATAGTTGGTTCACTCGGATGTTTGTGGTCCTATAGACACAACCTCTTTGGGAGGTAACATGTATTTTGTCACCTTCATTGATGATGCATCTAGGAAGGTGTGGGTGTATGTGCTGAGGACGAAGGATCAAGTTTTTGATTGCTTCAAGAAGTTCCATGCCATGGTTGAGCGTGAGACATGAAAATTGTTGAAGTGTCTACGCACGGACAATGGGGGAGAGTACACCTCCCATAGCTTTCAGGGCTATTGTGCAGAGCACGGCATCAGGCATGAGAGGACAGAGCCAGGCACACCCCAGCACAATGGTCTAGCTGAGAGGATGAACATGACTATTGTTGAGAGAGTTCGTTGCATGCTGAAGACAGCGAAGTTGCCCAAGACTTTTTGGGTTGAGGCGGTTCACACCGCTTGTTACTTGGTAAACCGATCTCCATCAGTTCCTTTGGGCTTCCAGAGTGTGTTTGGACAGGGAAAGACCTCTCATATGCTCATTTGAGGGTGTTTGGATGCAAAGCATATGCATTGGTACCCAAGGAGCAGCGGAAGAAGTTAGATGACAAGGCGGTGCCTTGTATTTTTCTTGGCTATGGAGATCAAGAATTTGGATACCGTCTTTGGGATCCAAGGAAGAAAACAGTCACCAGACACAGGGATGTGATCTTTTATGAGAATCAGACATTGGCTGAGGACATCACTGAGAGTAGTGATGCAGATGAGTTTTCCATGGATGATGATAGTGATGAGGACACGGAGCCCTCTCCAGTACAGGGTATAGGTGGAGAGGATGGGCAGCTAGAGCATCGCGAGCCAGATACAGACCCCGTTGATGCAGGTCCAGACGACTTGGGGCAGGGGGAGCAACCTCATCCACATACAGACACAACAAAGCCTCAGGTCAGGAGATCTGAGAGGACACGCCAGCCATCATCCCGTTACCCCACTTCTAGGTACGTGATGCTCACAGATGCAGGTGAGCCATACACATTTGAGGAGGCACATATGCATAAGGACAATGATCATTGGCGCAATACAATGAATGAGGAGATGTTATCTCTCAAGAAGAGTCACACTTATGATCTTGTTGAGCTTCCTAAAGGGAAGAGAGCCTTGAAGAACAAGTGGGTTTACAAGCTGAAGTCAGATAACAGTGGCAAGCAGGTGAAGTACAAGGCCAGGTTGGTAGTGAAAGGGTTCAGCCAGAAGGAAGGAGTAGACTATGATGAGATCTTCTCCTCAGTGGTGAAGATGAACTCAGTGAGAATGGTGCTAGGACTTGTTGCTAGCACGGATCTTGAGCTAGAGCAGATGGATGTGAAGACGGTGTTTCTTCACGGTGATTTGAAGGAAGAGATCTACATGGAGCAGCCACAGGGTTTTCAAGAGAAAGGGAAAGAACACATGGTTTGCAGGTTGAGAAAGAGTCTTTATGACTTGAAGCAAGCCCCGAGACAGTGGTACTTGAAGTTTGATGCTTTCATGGGAAAGCAAGGCTTCAAGAGGACTACAGTTGATCCATGTGTATATGTTCGTCGTCTTCCCAATGATAAGTTCGTCATTCTTTTGATATATGTGGATGACATGTTGATTGTAGGTCATGATTCCAATCTCATTGCGAAGCTCAAGAGAAAACTCTCCAAAGAGTTAGAGATGAAAGATTTGGGCAAGGCAAGTCACATCCTAGGGATGCAGATTACAAGGGACGGGAAGAAGCGCATGTTGTGGTTGTCACAAGAGAGCTATGTTGAACGCGTGTTGGAGCGGTTCAACATGAAGAATGCCAAGCCTGTCAGTACGCCCTTAGCCTCTCATTTCAAGTTAACAAAAGAGTCATGTCCTTTTACTTCTGAGGAGAAGACAGAGATGGCCAAGATCCCATACCAGTCAGCAGTTGGGAGCCTCATGTATGCAATGGTTTGCACTAGACTCGACATAGCCCATGCAGTGGGCGTGGTGAGCAGATTCATGTCCAACCCAGGCAAGGACCATTGGAAGGCAGTGAAATGGATCTTGAGATACTTGAGAGGGACCTCAAGTATGTGTCTTGTATTTGGGAGGTCAGATCCCAAACTTTGTGGCTACACTGATGCAGATATGGCAGGTGACATGGACCAGAGAAAGTCCACCTCAGGCTACATTTTAACTTTTGCAGGGGGAGCCATATATTGGCAATCCAAGCTACAGAAATGTGTTGTCCTCTCGACTACCAATGCAGAATACATTGCAGCAGTAGAGGCTGGGAAAGAAGTGTTGTGGCTACAACGCTTTCTTGGTGAGTTTGGATTGGGTGACAGTGAGCTAGCCGTATTTTGTGATAGCCAGAGCGCTATAGACTTGAGCAAGAGTACCATGCACTATGCTCGGACAAAACACATTGATGTGAGATACCATTGGTTGAGGGATGCAATTGAACAGAAACAGCTCATGTTGAAGAAGATTCACACTGATGAGAACCCCTCAGACATGTTGACCAAGGCAGTCACTCGTGACAAGCTTCAGCTCTGTAGAGAGCTGAGCGGTGTCACCTCTTCTTGATCTCCATCACAAGACAACAACTCCCCGTTGGGGGGGGGAGGTTGTTGGGTATCCTTGAAGTATTTCCAGCCCCAATTTAGGGGAGGGGCATCATTGATATTTGCCCATTTTTTGCTCCCATTCCAGGGAACCCCAATCGGGGACTGCCTCCCACATTCTAGAATGCCCCTTCCGAGCCCTATTCTCATTCCAGAATGCAAGAGGCATTTTCTTTCCGCCGCCCATTCCATTCCGTGAGAACGAGAGAAGAGGAGCAACAAGGGTTCTTCGTGAACCTCATCTCCTCCATTTTCCTCCGCACGAGAGGGCGGGAGAGAGAGGCCAAGTGGGACGAGGTAGCAGCGGCTCGGAGCTCAGAGGAGCAGCAGTTCAGACTTGGTTTGGGCTTGGACAGTATTGTTCGTGCGTGCTCGAGAGGAGCAGCAGTGGTGAGGTCGTTGCGGACGACCTCAAGGAGCCGAGCATCGACTTTGGGACTCCATCCGGGAGCCCACAAGGGGAGCCTCTTATCTTCTTTGATTTGAGCACAATATTGGTATTGTTAGATACCTAGGATAGTTAGAAACTTTGTGAAGAACTGTCCATTGTGTGTGGCTTGTACCTCGGTTTTGTGGGCAACAAAATCGGGAAGAACATTTGGCTCCATTTCACCGTAGTGATTGGTTGTCGGTCTTGCCCCGTGATTTTTCCCTTGCTCACATCGAGTAAGGGTTTCCTAAAAACCCTTGTCTCGTGTGGTTGCTTGCTTGCTTGTGATTCATTGTGATTGTGATTATTGCCTTTGAATTCCCGTGTGGGGAACATATATTTTGTTGTGTCATCTTTGCTGCAGGACAGTTTTAGGGGATATATCCTGGGTTGATTGCATCCATTATCCCCAACACCAAGGATAGTCGGGGTCCTTATTTGTAGGTGAGATTGGTTTCAGAAATCAAGTAGCCCATTTATTTTGACAGGTTTCCTCCCATTTTTCACCTTGGATTCATTTCCAACCCATCTGTCTGCGCAGAAAAACACGTTGTCTGCACTTAAGAAAAGAACTGGAGGTGGAAAGTATAGTGAATTAATCAAACTGCTGTTGTAAACTATGCTTACTAGAAACATTAGCAACTCCAACTTCAGTTGATAGTGTTTGCCTTGTTAATTTGTTGTTGGTTTTTCTTTACTGGTACTCAGTGTTTGTTTGCTGCTACACTTAACATCAACAATTTATTATCCTGATATAGATCTATGCGAATATTGACTAGTATCTGCTAATATGTAGATCCTGATATAGATCTATGCTTGCAGTAATTTATTACCTCTCTCTCTCTCTCTAAGGGTCTGTTTGGTAACCAGGTTACTTCGGGATAGCACGGATTATCTCTTCCTATTCTTGGGTTAGAATTCCATTACAAATCATAGTGACAACACATCACATTCTTTATTTCAACCCTCTCCAACCCTCATAACCATCCCAAGCATCTACTATTCACATCAGGTTACCCCAACCCACCCTAACCCATCAACCAAACAGACCCTAAGGGCCTGTTTGGTTGGAGGGTTGGACAGGGTTGGCTTGGCCCAACCCGGGTTACCCCTCCAACCAAACAGGGTTCTCCTCCTCACAGTTTACTATTCACAGGGGTACCCCTGCCCAACCCAACCCTGTCCAACCCTGCAACCAAACAGGCCCTAAAAGAGATGTTTGATGCAACTCAGCGCTTGTTTGATGCCGCTACGTGTTTATTTGCTACTGCTCATTGACTCCTAATCTAGTTCTCAAGTGGATATCCGCTTAGTATCCAATCCACTTGGAATCTATTGCAATTGGAGCGGATCGATGCATTGACCCTGTCAAATGGTTAAGGTCGGGTCATATGCACATGGAGCGATTATCCGCGCCATAACACCCCTACACGTGAGCCTTTGTGAATGGGGAAGTAACGATCTAAAATAGCAATTTCGTGGTGAAAAGGGTGGGGTGGGTGAATAGTAATCTGTGAGGAGGAAGTACTCTTGTGAATAGTAACCAGGGTTGGGCCAACCCAGTCCAACCCAGCAACCAAACAGGCCCTAAGGAGGCGAATGGAGGGAGCAGATGTAAGGGAAGAAGAACACCCCGCATGAATAGGAATGCAAACGGACGGATGCGTGTGTTACCATATCTTTATACATTTTTAAATAAAAGTTCGGATGTGGATAATGATATTGGTGGATATATAAATCACATTATTATATTTTAAAAAACGGATATGTATGTAAAACATATATTTGTTACATACGAATGATTAAATTTACTCTCTATATAAGCTTAAATATCCATGTATTGGATGAAATACACATGATAGATATATATATGATAAATATGCTTATAAATAATTATATCAAATACGGTGAAAGAATGTATAAATTTATGCTATATATAATTAAAAGTAGAGAAAAGGGATCCTACTCCATGGAGTAGGTAACTCACCTACTCTATTTTCTTCTTTTTTCAAATTTTTTATTTTTTTTAAAATGCTTGCATGGATTTTCATAACTATATCCCTCTAATGCGTCATTCAAATTTCGTCAGAAACAGAGACTCCTACGGCCTCCATTCAAACAGTCATTTTTTAACGGTCACAGATTTGCTGTATTTTTCATGTTCTGGATGGAGGCCGTATGAGTCTCGGTTTCTGACGAAATTTGAATGACATATTAGATGGATATAATTATGCAAATCCATGGAAGCATTTTTCAAAAAAAATAAAAAAAAATTGAAAAAAAGAAAGTGGAGTAGGTAAGTTACCTACTCCATGGAGTAGGATCCCTTTCCTCTTAAAAATAAATTTATACCAATATTTATATATGAAAATGGATATAATGATACATACATCAAAATCTATGTAAAACCTATGAGATGGTGGATCAGTTAAGGATATATCCTTATCCATCTGCATTCCTACGCATGAGACATAAAGGAAGAAGAGGAGCAGTGAGATGAGGTAGAACTCTCGGTCCCTTTCGCTTGAAGATACCATTGCACGTGTAAAAGAACCATTGTATATGTTTACACATGTCCATAATATGTACATTATAAGATTTTTACTAATATGCCATTTACATGAACAAACGTAAATTGAAATGAAGAAGAAATATGTTGTACCTAGCCAGAAATAAAATAATTGGTCACTAGGAATGAAAACGAACATGGATATATCCGTACATGATGTGTTGTCATATTTGTTTCATATATATTTTGATATTGGTATCCATATTCTTTTCTAAATGGATAGAGATCTTTTATAAATGGATATAGATTTATTTTATCACTTTAAAATTCATGAATAGTCGTATATATGTTTTAATATATAAATATAATTGTAGATTTATTTATAAAATGCATGTAAGAAAATTTTGTGATTTCAATAACTATTATTGATATATTTTCATGAAATGAATTATTTAGTATATTTGTTGTACGTGTAAATCATCTTAAACACATATATTTAAGTTAATCTATAAGGTAAATTTATTTTTATTGTATGATTCATATTTTTATATTTATATTCATTTTTATCGACATGGTAACATTTTTTTCATATTAGTCAATATCTATATCCATATTTATTCAATTTTTTAGAATGGATAAGGATATAACTATATATTTGTATGTATGTATTCATATCCTACTTTTTCATCTTTGTGAGTAATATCTTTTAGAAGATGTCAAGATCAAGAACGTGATACATATTGACTTCTTGATTCATACAATATTTTCCTTATTTTTTTAATTATAAGAAAAATCATTATATAGAAATTGATGGGAGAGGGCAACAAGCTGTGCCGCCAAACTCTTTTGGATAGCAAATCCAATCCTTCGAAATACAACATTCATAGATCTAGGAACCATAATATCACTACGTATAATTGTTTGGATCCTCTTGAGGAGTTCCACTGCTTCACTTGCTAGAACCCAAATGTATCAAAACCAAAGGGGGTGAATACGTGTTGATTGTCAATACATGCCTTCTCATGCTTAGCCACTTTAACTGAGGCAGCTTTCTGTGCAGCGTATCCCGCAACAAAATCACTCTTTATCGAGCCTGCCAATGGAGAAACTCCAGTCAAATCGACACACACATGCTTTCCTCCAACCCATCCAAATATTAAAACATCTGCTGGTCTAAGTGTCGATCTCCCGTCATAAGGACTAACACGTAGAGTGTAAAAGATATCTAATCATTATATCTCCTAATCTTTCTTTCTTGATGATGATCGTAATCCCCATAAAGAAAAGGATGTTAGATGAAATGTGAATAGAGTATTGACTAAGAAGGATAATGATATTCATTGTTTTTACAAACTCAAATACACACAAGGGGTTTCGTTTTGGTGTATACAAATACATAAAAAGAGTCTTTTTCATTTTTTCCCGATAATACAGATGAGGTTAATGGTTATACAATATCTTGTGGATATGGATATAAATATATGCCTACATTTTAAATATTAATGGAGTAAATAGGGTTGAAATTGAATATTAATATATTTTTATTCATTTTCTGTTATAATTATCTTCAAATAAAATATGGATACGTGCATTTTTTACATACAAGGATATTCATTGTTACTTTTTGCAGATACGTATACGAATAAAGATATGTGTTTATTTTTTTTAGATTAAATGTATATATGAAACTATTTTCATTTTTTAGGCTATAGAGACTAATATGGTTGCTTAGTCGGATATATTTTAAGATATTCATTTTTTGTATTCTTTCACAAATGCAAATTTACATGAGGATATGAGTTTTCACTTTTTTTGCGTATATGGATATCATTATCATCTTCATTTTTTGGGATAGGGACATGTCTATTTTCAGAGAGTAAATTACAAAAAAGTCCTTGAATTATACATCTGATTTCAATGTCATACTTGAACTTTAAAAAGTAACAATGTGGTACTTGAATTTTCTAATTTGTCTCAATGTGGTCTTTCATCATTGAAATTTAGTTGATTGTTTCGTCTTTTTAAACTTAAATTTCAATAGTCGGGGACCACATTAAGATAAATTTGAAAGTTTGGGTACCACATTATTATTTTTTAAAGTTCAGGTATGACATTGAAATCGAGTGTATAGTTCAGAGACTTTTTTTGTAAATTACTCTACAATTTATAAGGCATGAGTGTGCACCCTAAAATATAATAGTAAGTTGCAGGACATATTTCACCTTTGCTTATTACTTATGATGGCTTTTGTGGGATATTTGAAAGTTCAATAAAATACCACTTATAAATCAATACTGGTGTATAAGCTGCGCGCATTTTATTGATGACTGTTGCAAACAAGGATTAGGGAATGCGAAGATTAACACTGGGATTTACGTGGAAAACCCTACGATGAGGAAAAAACCACGGGGGCACACATGAATCCTAATCTCCCTCTCAAGAGATTAGGAGTCCTCTCTTCACTCGGTTAATAAGAAAAGAGGGGGGATGAGTACATTTTATAAGGCAGTGGGTAAAAGGTCCCTCATCCAAAGACCCGTTCACCCATTTATTTAATACAACTCAACACTCCCCCTCAAATTGGGCATAGACCATGCCCAACTTGCCTACATTCGGCTCAAAGATCGTCGTAGGCAGCACTTTTGTGAAGAGATCTGCAATCTGATCACCAGATTTCAAGTAGGGAAGACACAACTGACCATCGTCAATCTTCTCACGGATAAAATGTTTGTCTATTTCCACATGCTTCATTCTGTCATGCATAACAGGGTTATTTGCTAAGTTTATGACAGCTTTATTATCACAAAACATCTTCAATGGAATGATAGGTTCAACACCCAACTCTGCTAATAGAAATTTCAACCATACGACCTCAGTGACCCCATTTGCAAGGGCCCTGTATTCAGCTTCATCACTAGACCTAGAGACAACATTCTGTTTCTTGCTTCGCCATATGATCAGGTTACCACACAGATAAACAACATACCCTGATGTTGATCGTCCATCATCCACAGATCCAACCCAATCCGCATCAGTGTAGCCTTCAATGCTCACACTATCTAGTTTTCTAAACAAAAGGCCTTTACCTGGGTAATTCTTGACGTAGCATAAAATTTTGTTAACCGCATTCTTATGAACTGTTTTGGGTGCATGCATGAACTGGCTTACCACATTTACACGTAGGTAATGTCAGGTCTTGTGAGAGTGAGGTAAATTAATTTTCCAACAAGTTTCGGATACCTTCCTGTTAAAGCTTCATTGAGAGGTTCAACATCTGCTTTGCTGAGTTTATGGTTAGCGTCTATAGGAGCAGTAACCGGCTTGCATCCGAGCAGACCAGAGTCCTGGAGTAAATTGAGTGCATAGTTCCGTTGATTCAAACACAAGCCACCAGGAGAATTTGCCATCTCAATACCAAGGAAGTACTTTAACCTACCCATGTCCTTAAGTTCGAATTCTGTAGCAAGAACCCGTTTTAGGCGGAATATTTCTGCATCATCATTACCGGTCAGAATCATATCATCCACATATACCAAAAGAACAGAAATTTTTTCGCCCCCTTTTTTAATGAAGAGGGTATGATCTCCATTAGCCTGGTGATAGCCATTAGTGATGATTACAATCTTGAGTCGCTCGAACCAAGCTCTAGGAGACTGCTTAAGACCGTACAATGCTTTCTTCAATCTACAATACTTGCTCAGTTCCCCGTATACAGGGGGCATTTTCATGTAGACTTCTTCTTTGAGATTTCCATTTAAGAACACATTCTTGACATCTAGCTGATACATCTTCCAAGAGAATTGTACGGCCAGGCAGATAATATACGGATCGTATTCATTTTGGCCACAGGTGCAAACGTCTCAAGATAATCTATCCCGTACTTCTGGCTATACCCTCTTGCAATTAACCGTTCTTTAAATCTGTCCACTTTTCCAGCAGAATTATACTTAATCGTGTAGACCCATTTAGAACCAACACGATGAGCACCTTTTTGAATGTCCACAACATCCCAAGTGTCGTTCCTTTTTAGAGCCGCCATTTCGTCGTCCATCGCACACACCCACATTGGATCACCTTTCACTTCAGCCACATTCCTTGGAAGATCATGAGAATCAAGAAGAGTAAGAAAGATTTTATAACTCGAACTCACCTTAGAGTAGGAGACAAAATCTTCCACGAGATACTGAGTAGAAGGCCTGATTAACCTGACTGCCTTGCGCATAGCAATGGTACGATTATCATTTAGATTTCCATCATCCTCGTCCACGTCATTAAGCATAACATTAGTTTCAACAATTTGAATATCAGGAGAAGAGGAACTAGTTACAGAGTCGTCGGAACTTGGATCATCCGGGGAGTGATTGGGATGTTGATTTGGTAGTAGATTATCTACACAATCTCTTCTAGCATCTAATATCTCTTCTCATCCATTCAGGTCATCCATAACCCTGTCATTATCACTGTTGTTACCAACGGTAATTTTATCTCCATGGTCATCATATGGATTCAGAAATTCATCCAAAACAATAAGTGTTGGTAATATTATCCATGGACTCCCCCTGAAAAAGAGACTTCCCATAGTATGGTTCACATTCATGAAAAGTGACATCTTTACTCACATATAATTTTCTCGATAAAAGATCATAATATTTATACCCTTTTTGTTTAGAAGAATAGCCAAGAAAAATGCACTTGATGGCTTGAGGATCCAACTTCCGTCTGTCAGGACCAGAATTGTGAACAAAACAAACACAACCAAACACACGAGGAGTAAGAGCAAAGGGCGATTTTTCAGGATGCAAAACAGAGAAAGGGACCTTCTTTTTAATAGCAATAGAGGGTCGTCTGTTAAGAAGGTAAGTGACAGTAAGCACTACATCCCTTCAAAAAATCTTAGGGACATTATGTTGAAATAAAAGAGCACAAGTGACTTCAAAAAGAGATCTGTTTTTCAGCTCAGCAATACCATTTTGCTGAGGAGTATAGCTGCAAGAAGTGCCATGTAAAATCCCTTTTTCTCGAAGAAAAGTCTAAAGAGACATTTCCAAATATTCCTTAGCATTATCTGACCGTAAGGTTTTCACCCTGGTATAATGCTGATTTTCAACCATGAGAACAAAGTCTCTAACAATTTTAGGAACTTCACTTCGACTCTTCATTAAGTACACATAGGTATAGTGGGAGAAGTCATCGATGAACGTAAGAAAATATTTGTGACCTCCTAAACTCATCACACTTGATGGACCCCAAACATCCGAATGAATCATTTGAAAAGGAGTAGTATTTCTACTATTCGAAAGAGGATAAATAGTTCTAGTGTGTTTTGATAACTGTCACAGTTCACAGGAGAAAAAATCACGATCCACTTTACTGCATAGGCTAGGAAATAAAACAGAAAGAGTAGAGTAACCAGGATGGCCCAGACGATCATGCAATTTCATCAATTCACTAACATCTTCATGTCTGTTACCAGTAGCGACTGCGACCCAAGCTAATACGATCCTAGCAGGAAGACGGTACATGCCATCAACTACCAAACCGATCCCAATCTGCTTCTCCGTCCCCAAGTTCCTGTAGAACGCAAGTATTGTCATCAAAAATCAAACGGCGGTGTAGGTTCTTAGCAATGCGATAAACGGATAATAAACTGATTGGAAAATTGGGAACATGAAGTGCATTCTTCAGGATAAAATTATCGATGATAGATATACTTCCTTTGCCAGACACAGTTACAGAGGATCCATCAGCTAAATTAACTCGATCCTGTCCCGAAGCAAGTTTATATTTATGAAACATCTTAGAATTTCCTGTCATATGATCAGATGCCATACTATCAATAATCCATTCATCATGAAAAATATTTTTACCTTTGTAGGTTGCAGCAGCCTTGGCATCATTGATGACATCAGCATAACCCTTGGTGTTATTAGAGACCGATATCTTATGAACATATGCATGCAATCTTGACCTGATCAATTGTCAATCTCTTTCCTTCAGCAGTCATTGCAAGTAATTTTTTTCCTTTGTTCATCTTTCTTTCAGGATGAAGTTCCCAGCAGTAATCAATCCCGTGCCCAGTTTTCTTGCAGTGTCTGCATTTCTTATCCTTCCAATACCCACTCTTGCCCCCTTTTGTTAGCAAGGCAGATCTTTTAAAGTGAGATACCTGATCATCTTTCATAACAGTACGTTGTTCTTTCTCAGACTCAATAGCATGATAGATCTCTTCAATATCAGACCCAATCCCACCTGTCAGGAATTGGCTTCTGGTTGCCTCAAACTCAACATTCAGTCCTCCAAGGAAAATGAAAATTCTCTGCTTCCAAGTCTCATCCCAATAATTTTTTTGATCAGTAGGGCTAGTCCAGGTATCGTCACAGTAGTAATTGATCTCTTCCCACTTGGTCTTTAGCGAAGCATAATATCCAGCAACAATCATCTCCCCTTGTCTCATAGTATGAACATCTCTGCTCAATTGGTACATACGGATGTCTTGCTTCTTCTACCCATACATGCTCTCAAGGGTGAGCCATTGGTCAATGGTCGACTTCTTCTGAAGAATAAGCGGTTGAATGCCATAGGATATAGCATTGATGATCCAATTTCAGCATTGGCTATCCTCAATGTACCACTATTCATATGACTTATCAGTGACCGCAAGAATTTTTTTTCCGACTATCTATGTATCCTCCCCTACCACGTGAAGTTAAGGCAACCTCCATTGCAGCGGACCACATTAGATAATTGGTTTCCGTCAACTTCATGGTGATGACATGAGCCAGAACATTATCCATTTTAATGGTTATCACATCTGCAGTATTTTCTGGATCCATGAAATCTCAGGACAAGCACAAACATACCACAAGCAGGAAGAGAACTAACAGATACCACCAAGGGTCGGAGGTTGACATGTCAAAGATCGTCAAGCCAAGGGCACCGCAGGCCAAAGGCTTGAGGGCGGCACTCCTGGGGCGACACACTTGGGCATGGACTCGAGCCAAGAAGCACAGCGACAGGGGCTTGGGGCGACACGCCTGGACACCGCGCCAGGAGCTCACGTGCAAGGGGCGGCACAATGCGCATGGACTTCTAGCGCCTGGGGTCACAATGCACAAGGGGTCACAACGCGCAGGGGCTTCACGTGCCAGGGGCTTCAACGTACAAGAGCTTCTAGCGCCAGGGGTCACAACACCAGGGGCTTCACGCGCCAGGAGCTTTCACGCGCAGGAGCTTCACGCGTGCTAAGGGATTCACGTGCAGGAGGACGACACCGCGCCAGGAGGGCACGACGCGCAAAGCAGTCCATGGTCTGGAGGGCACCACGCGCGAGCGGCACAGGCAGGTGGCTGGGCTAGGGCTTGCATGCGCAACAAAAAACGACGAGTCTCAATTAGGCTCTGATACCATGTTGCAAACAAGGATTAGGGAATGCGAAGATTAACACCGGAATTTACGTGGAAAACCCTACGATGAGGGAAAAACTACGGGGGCACACATGGACCCTAATCTCCCTCTCAAGAGGTTAGGGGTCCTCTCTTCACTCAGTTAACAAGAAAGGAGGGGGTGAGTACATTTTATAAGGCGGTGGGTAAACGGTCCCTCATCCAAAGACCTGTTTACCCATTTAAGTAATACAACTCAATAATGATATAGGAAAATATATTATGGAAGACAACAAAGTTATCATGGTAAGAAATATATCACCTCTGATTTTGAACTTTATAGTCTATATCTTAAAATTAAGAAAACCGATAAAGACATGTTTACATATCGAGGAATTACATTTAGAATTTTATGATCAAAATCATAAGAAAAACTATGCTCACTTCTAGTATTTAAAGCTCTTTATTTTTATATGATACTTGAGCTCCCGGAGAGGGAGATGTAAGAAAAATTACCAGATTAATCCTTAGCCCAAGTATTATATTTGGTTATTTATTAAAATCTTCTTTTAGGTGAGAAGGATGGATTGTTAGTGTGGACGATTCAGAAGATATGATTGGAGGGTGTGTATGGTTAGGTTCCATTTGTATACTTGGTGGAATTCGGCATATCATGAGCTCGCCATGCACTTGTATGATCTAAGGATGCTTACTTATCGTATCTTGAAATTATTGATGACCACCTGCATCTTTTAAGTTTAACTGTTTTCCTTGAAATTATATTTTAGTGCTAACTTTGGGCTTTGAGAACTAAAATTAATTTTAGTAGAGGAGGAACATGATGGATGGGCAATATTGATACTGTAACACCCTAATCCCAAACACAGTCTCACGTCGGAAACTCACGAAGTATGGGTTATAAGTGGTGTGAATTACTACTCGACAACTTGGGCTTAAATATTTTACGTGGTTGTCAAGGGATTCTATTGAGCCCAAACCTAAAAAGTTATCGGGACCAGTTTTCTTCGATAACCAATGATTGACTTAAGCCCTTGACATTACAAATACTATCAGTAAAATATTGTTGAATGAATGAAACTCGTTACATATGTATGTTTCGACATTTTGTTAGCGTCTAAGTAGGGCCAGATAAACGTTGAATTAGACGAATAACTATATATACAACGTGTTGCAACTGTAGGTCGATCCCAAGGTGTCGATTTTGGGTTTCATTGAAGTATAAAAATGTTATGTCGATTTCGTGAAGTTTGCCAAAACAATCATAGAGTTTAAGTACTAAATTTGACATGAAATGGATAGGGTAAATCGATGTATAAACTAGTAGACGTCTATTTACAAAACTTGCAAATGTCAAATTCATAAGTTGCAGTACAAAGGTATGAGAAGGCATCAAGCCCAACTCAGGATCATATCCTACTTGATAGTGTAAAGGATGCGAAGATCAAGTCTCTCTTCTTCTTTGGGAAGGAAAACTGATTTCAAAGCTACTTCACGATTGTTGACATGACTTGAATCATAACCATCTGTTCTGCTGAACTCAATTGAAGATTCACATGTCGTTGTACCATAACATACTAGACGATGTCTTACATATGATCCATACAACACCATACTAGCCTGAGGAGAACTAGGAGGGAGCAGGTGCACACACCCCCTGCAGGTGTGCAAGTTAGCATCCCTGAGTCAAAATGAGCTTTTATCTGGGTATTTGGCTCTGTTTGTCTCTGGGATCCATGTGTACTAAGAGAACTATATCAACTTCCCAGCAATAGGATTCTCTATATTATGTGTATTTTCCCATCTCCACAGACACTGAAAACGGTCGTCACTGCACATGGATAAAGTCTGGTTACAGGTAAACCCTGTAATTCATGTGCATGTGGTTATTTGTATATGTTTGTACTTGTCTGCTTCATCTACTTGCAACAAATTGGTATCAGAGCATCGGTTTCATCTGGATCATTAAGCAGCTGACGTCGCACTGCACGATCTGAAGATCAAGAAATTCATAGGAAGGAACAAATTCATTTTATGACAGATCAAGATGCATATCCTTCTCAAGAAATCGGGCATTTAGGCACCACAGGATGGCTAAGATACTCGAGCCCTTCAACTTAATGGTGCAGGAAGAGAAAGCACCCTCGAAGATCATGCTACATTTGACGGACAAGATTATAGCATATGTCATCGTTGAGAAGACCGTCATGAGTCTGTGGTTGAGGCTGTAAAGTTTATGTATGTCAAGATCTCTAACCACGAAACAAGTTGCTACTGAAACAATGTCTATTTTCTCTCTGCATGCAACAAGGTAATCATCTTAGGAATATCTAGATCGCTTAAATACATTTTTAATATCTTGGAAGATATTGTGGCTCGGGTTAGAGTCTAATCATTAGACATCATTAACAAACCCATCATAAGTAGCATTTTGGAGGTTCTTTAGGGACTAAGTATAGAAAATACCGATTCTGAGAAAAAAAAAGTCCAATATTCAAACTTCATGTTATAGCAATTTCAGTATCGTCCTTCAACCTCAGTTTTGATTACGTTATGATCCTTCCATTCGAATTTTTGTACCCTAATAAGACTAATTTTCGATGAAAATGCGACAGAGGTATCGCTTTGGAATAGAAAAACAGGTTCAGAGACCACATTGAAATTCAGGAGTGTAGTTGAAATCGAGTTTCATGTTCAAAATCAACAAGGCATGGTCCGTCATGTATGTGTAAATGTTTAAGCGGTCACGACCGCCGCTAGATCGGGTGTCGAGATATATCGGGATCGGATGGTGACTAGAACATGCTTCGGAGGACCAGTTCCAGCCTTGCTCTGAGGATGGATCCAAAGATGGCTCTCACTCACGTGAACTTCATCCATTGATATCCAGTAAAAAAATTAATAAAATTGGCTTATTATAACAAATTAAATGGAGACGTCAATGTGCATTTTTTTTCGCAGGAGGAAACAAAGCAAATAGGACTGGTAATAATATCGTGGAATCACGATTTCAGCTCATGGGTATGGAGCCATCGGATCACGATCCGACGGTTGAGATCCACGGCACACTTTTTACTACGTTCGAAGCTCAGGTAGGACTGCAGGAGTGATATTTCCTATCGGTTATACGGATCGGTCAGGAACGGGAGGTCATTCGGGTATTCGGGTATTCGGGTATTCGGGTGTTCGCCTATTACGGTAGTCTTGAAAAAACTATCCCATAAGAGGTTTACTATTTTCTCCCTTTATTTTCAATAAATTAAGAAAAATAATGCCACCACACGCACATTAAAAAAAATACATACACGATTAATCAAAATTGACATGTACATAATCTCAATCAGTCGGAATTCGAACAAATCGCGACCTTCCCCCTTCTCGATCAATCGCATAGTTGAACAATCACGGTCGTATGGTGCGAGGTTTGGATAGAGGCAGACGTCATGGATACGTTCTTCCACATCTCCTTATCGTCTATTGATCTCCATGGAGTCATGTCAATGCCCGATGATCGGTATCTTCTTGCATCTCCTTCTCACCATCCGTCAAGAATATCATCACCTCCAGACCACCATCGATGACCACCACCACCACCACCACCATCGACAGTTATTACTGTCACTACCACTACATGCACGTACATGTCAAATCCATTATATTGTTTTGGGTAAATTGCAAAAAAGGGACTCAACTTTACATCGATTCCCAATATAGGGACTCGTCTTTAAATTGTAACAAATAGAGGACTGACTTATTCATTTGTCCTAAATCGGGGACTCCGTCAACCTGTTGTTAAGTTATGAATTAGTGTGAATATATTATTACATTGGATTGACTATATTGCCCTCATCCTCACAATTTCGCTTTGGCATTGCGACCCATCGAAGACAGCCGCCTCCGCCTTCCTCTCCACCGCGTGCCACCCGGGCGTAGGTTTACGCAGCTCCTCTGCCTTCCCCTCCGCCACGTGCCTCTCGACATAGGCGTATGCAGCTCATCCGCCTTCCCCTCCGCCATGTGCCTCTCCCTGACCCTCATCTTGTTCATATCCCTTATCTCTGCTTCCTCCCCCTCCACCACCACTAGCCCCTCCCTCGCAGACCCGCACCCTGACTGCCGCAACATAGCTCGCGCCGACCCTAGAAGCTGCTCCGCATGGAGCTCACTCGGTCCACCTTCTTGCTATGCCAAACCCTGCCATGTTTTTTCTGGTCTTTGTGAGAATCAACTCGGGGTAAGTGATCCTACATTTCAGGGATGACCCATTATTTATCGAGGGATCTTTGCGTAGGTTGCAGGTCTTGAGAGGTCATATTCTTGTCCACATCTCTCCATGTGACTTCAATATCTACGTAGATTGAAATTTCTAACAATAAGATATTTAATTAGTTGCTTCTAACCCACCAGCTTCGATATGAGATTAGTAGGAATGCCAGCACGTTTTGATTTTCCTAATCCTCATGCTTAGTTGGTGAAGTTCTGATCACATATGGACTGTGTAATCTCAAAAATTTCAGAGTCCATGTAGTCCACGAAGTTGAAACAAATCTAAACACTAGCTTAATGTCATTTACGGTCAGAAACAAAATCTTAGCTACCTGATTGATTTTAAATACAAGTTAACCATCTTAAAATTTGATTTAGAAGGAACTTTACCACATCAAACGGGAAATTATCACTCACTCACTCACTCTGTCTTGCTCTTTTGAGCATACTGAGAAAATATGATATTATGGGTTTCCACCAATTTAGTGATTACGTATATGCTTTCACTGTAGATTTCTTCAAACCTAAGCCAGGAGTTTGTCAAGTCCAGGACGGCTGCGAGAAAGATGCATGGAGCGCACGTTGGGGGCAATGCTGACGGTAGTGGAGGCGAGGAGGCTCATGGGGATGGAGGAGTGGGCTGTGGTAGAGCAACTTATCGGGTCGGCATGACGCTATTGCGGCAGTCAGGGTGTGGGTCGACGAGAGATGGGCTGGTAGTAGTGGAGGGGGAGGAAGCAAAGGTGAGAGATGAAAGGAGGAGGAGGACCATGGAGAGGCATGTGGCGAGGGGGAAGGCTGAGGAGCTGTGTATGCCTAAGCCGGGCTGGCACACTGATGGAGAGGAAGGCGAAGGTGAGGTCTCTGACGGGTCTCAATGCCAAAGCGAAATTGAGGGGATGGGGGCAATATAGGCATTTCAACATAATAATATATCACTACAAAAAAAAATGAGCTATAGTGACGGTTTTGAAAAAATCCGTCACTAAATTAGCCGTTGTTAAATATATAATGACGATATTATTCGTTGCGAAATGAGTTTACGTACTCAAAATTAGCAACGAATATCATATCTGTCGTTATATCATTAGCAACGGACCACATAGCGACGCTTATCCGTTGCTATTTTTCAAAATTTTAATTAATCGTTGCTAAATTTTGAACTAAAAAAATAGCGACGATTAGTTGATATTTTGAAAAATAGCAACGGATAAGCGTCGCTATGTGGTCCGTTGCTAATGATATAACGACGGATATGATATTCGTTGCTAATTTTGAGTACGTAAACTCATTTCGCAACGAATAATATCGTCATTATATATTTAACAACGGCTAATTCAGTGACGGATTTTTTCAAAACCGTCACTATAGCTCAATTTTGTTGTAGTGTATTCAAATTAATTTATAACTTAACGACAGGTTGACGGAATCCCCCATTTAGGACAAATGAATACGTAGGTCCTTTATTTGTTACAATTTAAAGATGAGTCCTTACATTGAGAATTAATGTAAAGTCGAGTCATTTTTTTGTAATTTACCCTATTGTTTTCAATATGCATGACATCAAGATTGCGGTGATGTCTCACAACTTCTAGGTATAGTACATCGGCTATGGAATTGCTCTTCTTCATATAGCATGAGTCTTTCGCAATCCATACTTTCTTGAATGTTTTATCCCAACCAAATACCTCATATAGCTTCAACTTCAAGTCGTTTATTAACCTCATAACGCGACATACTGATTTCCTCGATTTTTTTTAACATCGGAAGGGTTTCTTTTATGCCAGCATAAGTATCTATCGAACTACGACGAAATGTGGAAGTTTTTCATCTACGGTAAATCAGAAGGAACATACAATGTCCCATTTTACAGATCTTATGAACTTTCAGTAGTCATGGGAGGAGCACGGATCCTCTACAATACTACAGAGGTCGGCTATAAAGGGGGGTGTCCTGAGCCGCTCGATCATGATGGAGCGGTTCGCACGATATTCGAGTATTTCTGAGCCCTTACCATGTGAACTGCTCGATCATGATCGAGTGGCTCGAGGCATCCTCCCTTTTACAGCCGGCCTCTGCACTGTTGCAGAGGATCCATGCTCGTCATGGGAGATGTGTTTCATCTGCACATATTAAAAACTCTTTACAATGTGCATCGTACATTGAAAAACCCATGTATCGTATTTTTCTCTAGTTTATCAATTTAACGGTTGCATGTAAACAACAATTATGTTTTCAACCAATAAGTCCTTGAAAAACTTAAACATGGTGTACTTCCCAGTTACCTTTTCAATATCTTTGTTTATAATTGTAACGTCTCGAGCTTAGATCTCCAGTCCGTTATCGAGAAAAACTGACCTTAATTTGTTGAATTTGGACCGAAATGGACATGTTGATAACCATCTAAAATGCTTAAGACCAAGTTACCAAGTATTCATCCCCATCACTTATAACTCACAGTCACACTTTGTGACTTTTAGATGTGGGACTATGTTTGGAGTAGGGGTGTTAAAATAATAGTCTTGAAATATTATGCCATATTCTCGTCAAATTTCCACATATACTATGAAAATGGCTTTGCATGCATGTAAGCTTCTGTCCCCTTCGTAGAAGTTCATCTTTCTAATCATCAACTTTAACCTTAATGACCAAAGGTTAATGGAAACATTCTTGAAGTTGACCTTAACTATGATTTTCTTTGAAGTCCCTCTCTTGATCTTTCCCCACCAACATGCATTGGGTTAGGCCGGTCCGACCAATGAGCACGAGCCAAATCCGGCCTTGGTTTGTTGCAGGTCGGGCTTGTGCCGCAATTTGATCTACCTGATAAATAGGCACCGACCCAGGGGGGCCAGATCCGAAGCAATCAAAACCCGAGCTCACGTTAATTAGATCATAACCTAAGATGTCTATGAATGAAGTTGTAGGATGTAAACAAGCATTGGTTGAAGAGCATTCCGCATAGAGGGAAGCACCGCAAGCGCCCGCACAAGCATGTGTGAACTAAGATGAAGCGAGAATGTTGGTTTGAATAACGTACATCTCAGATTCAGGATCCTCTATTGCACGAATTCCATGAGACCCGTCATAGGCACGTACAGAGCCAGGCCAACTTTAGCAGTTGATCAAAGTATCCATTGTATCATGAAACAAATTATGAATTATTTCTGGTACCAGTGGATAAAGAATGGTAGATTGGTTTATTAATATAATTATATTAATATCAGATCTATCTACAAGTATAAATCAACTGAGTTCAAAAATATCTGATGTAACGTAATTAGGTATATTTCTTCCACACTCATAAGTATCACAAGTTTAAATAATAATTTCACATAAATTTATGAACAAAAATTCAAAAAATTTGACTTCCTTAAGCACAAAGTCAATATAATATGAGCCCTCGAAGTTGTAGTTGTTGACTATATGGCGGAATTGTAGCAACATCTCTTTAGCCAAATATCACCTTCATCATTGATTCACGTAATCATACGAAATTTGTATTTTGTAACATAACAATTCTCGGATGAGGATGTTGAAGTTTAGACTTTAGAGGGAGACGAAACATTAGAGAGGATCGTTAGCAAAAATTCTTGAAAGATTGCAAGATCAAAGGAGCGACTTGAGGCGTTGATGCAGCAATGTGAGAGTTTTCGAACCAAAAGAGGGAATCGAGGCATTGGCACAACCATATGAGAGTTTGCAAAGGCTCGAGGCATTGACACAACCACCCGATAGGTCATGACGTCGGAGAAGGAGCTCGAGATGTTGGCACAATAACATAATAGTTTGCAACATCGGAGGAGGGGCATGAGGTGTCGAGTGGAGATGGAATATTGTAGAACTGAGTATCGGAAGCGGAGTCAATTGCGTCGGAGAGATTTCAATGAACCAAGGAAGCGAAATTGGATTGACAAGTTGTGATTGAAAGGCTGGTAGGTAAGTTGTAAAGTAAGAAAATTGTTCATAATTTTGAATAACCCTTGGCCCATCTATATCTGCTGTAACAGACAATATATACTCCTATTTCTAGAACTCACCAAGTGTGAATGGGTTGTACAAGTGGGGAAAGATTACTTAACCACTTGAGCCTAAGTATTTTGGACGGTTGTCTACGGATCCAATCGAGCCTGAACCCAATAAAGTTGTCAAGGCTAGTTTTCCTCAATAATTGTCCGAGAATCTATTCTGGTATCCCTAAGTACCCATGGGTTGGTTAGGATTGAGTACCCATTCCCTATAATCTTATTGAAAATCCAGTTTCAGAAAATAGCCTTTGCTGGATCAAAAGTTCAATAAAAACTAGGGACCATAAATTTCAAGACAGCAAATTTTATGCTACTTAAAGTGAAGAAAACTTAGTTTTGTTTTGTACCTCTGAGTAAACTATTGCAGCCAAATGGGCTACTGCATGTTGCAGACGAACTGAAGTTAACACACACACATGATCGGTGTGACGAGGGCAGCGTGTTCCGCATGCTTCCTCTTGGAATGATAAACACATCTTCAACCGCTTGTCATACCAAATGAACAATGCCGCAAAGCGACATCTAAAAGCAGTGCCTTGACAGTTACGAGAGATATGGGTCTGGAAGTCATGATCATATTCATTTGCACATTGCACTCAATTACAGAGAAGGTACAGCCACACAGCATGCATGGATTCATTCCACAACAACGGGAGGGGCAGTACCCATAAAAAGAAGAAAGAGACGTGTACACTGGAGTGGAACCTACTTAACATGAAGCAGCTAATTACATGATACAACCAATCGAAAAGACGCAACCCCACCAAATGCCTTGCAGTAAATAATCATATTGATGGAACAAGAGTAAAAATTAATCAACCCACCTTTCGAGTCGAGTGGATTCGGAGTCCGGACGATGTCGGTGAGAAAAGCATAGTCCGATTTCATCACTCGCCACCCATGTTTATGGACCCATCTTTCATAAGCTTAATGCTGAGGCTGTTGAACCTTCCCCTTGAGTAGTGTCTCGATGCCTTCCGCCAGTCAGTTCCGGTTTTCATCATAGCTACGAATTCCTCATAACTTATCCGCCCATCCTGCATCAAACAGTGGGGTTTGCAAACAATAGTAGAGATCAGGTGATGTAGGAGAGCAATAGACTTAGTAAGAGTCTGGGCTCAAATGAACCTTATCGGTATCGACTTCTTGGAGGATATCATTTGCAATATCGGCGCCATCTTTGATCCCGTCCTCTGCCAATGCCTCCTTTAGCTCTTCGGCCTCGATGTACCCATTTCCATCTTTGTCGAAGTAGGAGAATGCCTTCCGGAGGTGCTCATCATTCGCCATCCTTTGCAAGTGAATGTACACCGCAACAAACTCCCCATAGTCTAACTGCCCCTTACCATTGCTATCTATCTGTTCCAGAAAGATGCACATAAATGTGCTTTTGTTAGCCCACTTTCAGATAAAATACATGATCCTACCTACGACTGGGCCAAAGTTATAACTGGAACATTAATTTTTCGTTATAAGGAATTAACTGAAACTGTCAACTTAAAAAGACAGCATTAACAGTGGCCTAGGTTACAAGGTAAGCTGGTGAAGGAAATCCAATGTTACAAATAAATGGGGGGAAAGTTGATATATCCATTGTTATCAATTTCTTCTGTTCATTCCAGAGCATGGCGATTGATATAATTATCCTCAGTGAGAAGATGCGCCAAGCTGTTTTTCTTTCATTAAAGAGAATCATCGAGTCAGACTTCAACTATATATTGATATCTCGTAGAGAGAACACCGACAGCCAAAGATTTGGGTAGCACAGAGAGGTGGTTAATTCAAGAGAAATGGAGGAAATTCGTGCTTACAGCTTCTATAAGCATCTGTACTTCAGATTCTGCAAGTTGTAAGGCCCCATTTTTAAGCCCGGTCTTCATTTCCTCGCACGAAACAACCCCGTCATTATCTGTATCCATTGTCTTGAACATCTCCTTTATGTCTTCAACTTCCTCAGTCGACAGGTGATCGGCAATTACCTGCAAGAATGATCTTGTTGTTAACCACAAACTAAGAGTTGCTTTGCAAACATGTCGAGAATGATAATGGCAATATAAATTCAAGAAGATGGCAAGACATCCAACCCTCAGTGCTCTCCTTTTGAATCTGTTCATCAGTGAAAACTGTTTAAGCCTCGACTTTACAACATCACCTAGAGGGACATTCGGTGCTTTTTTGGCATTTTGAAGCCATGGATGCTCTGCAAATACAAGCGATGACAAGAAAGCGGCATTAAATGAAACATTCAAGAATATACCTAGCACGAGAGCTGTAAAAGAAATCTAAAAGGCGTTGAAAATTTGTGGAATAAGCATTCGGGTATATATGTATACAGATGTCTATGAGATCCACCCAATATATTTTATAAATGTCTAACCTAGCCAAAGTTTAGACCGAGCAAAGCAGCCCAACTGAACTGACACGGTTTGAGGAAACTGTGTCCCAAGATTATGGCATCTGACCTTGGTCAGCTCTTACATCAAACGACATCACATGATAATTAGAGTCTCAATTTTTCCTTGAAATGTAATCCGAATAGGCATAGCACCCGCTCTGACCAAGGAAAATTTTAATGAGTCTTTTTTAGACAAAAATTTAATGAATCTTGCGATCCAATAAAATGAGATAGTATCAGATAAAGGCACCAAGTAATATATGTGTAATTGACGGGTATTAAATCCCTCCTTTTAGGCGCAAATTTCGATGGCCATTTCCATTGGAAATCTAATTAGATATCTTTATTAACGCTATATGCACTTCGCCTATCTTCATTGTTATATTCACCTCATCTGAGCTAAGAAAAACATCCCACAAACTTCCTTACATTTTAAAGAAGGTTGAAGCAAATTTCCCAAGCAACGGAAAATCAATTTAGATTCATGCCAGGTCACTCAACTATTGAAGCTAACCACCTGTTGAGGAGAATAATGGATATTTATAAAGCTAAAAGAACTTCCATAAGTTTTTTATTGACTTAAAGAAGGCTTATGAATCAGTCCCACGAGAAATATTATGGAGAGTTTTAGAGAAGAGATAGGTATGGGTTCTATGCATTAACCTTATAAAGGAAATGTATGATGGAGCTTCATCTTGTGTAATGATCCAGCCTAGGAAGACTGACTATTTTGACATCAACATTAGTATGCATCAAGGTTCAGCTTTGAGTCCATTTCTTTTACTAGTATTATGGATGAGTTGACTAGAACCCACTTCAATGGTCTGATGGTAGTGCAGTATGCCTATCACCCAAAAGAACATGATTCAAATCCCCCATTGTGGACGTTGTGTTAAGTAGCCGACCACCAACGTAAAAAATAATTGGATCTTTCAAAGTGGATTTAAGCAAGAATCCATGTAGCCGACCGTACTTAAAGTGGGAGAAGGCCTTTCCATTTTTTTTATTTTAATGTTCTTGAGGCTGAGGTAACAGTGCTCGAACCTAAGGTGAGGGCAGTGATGGTAATCTTCCCTTGTCAGCAAGGGAAGGAGGAGAAGCGGATGAAGTGTGGCTCAGTGGTGCTACGACATCAATAAGTGGCAGAGCAATATGGTGGCATGAGGCTATGTGAGGGTCGGAATCTGCAGGTGATGGTGGCAGCAGTTCTCGCCACCATTGCTCAGAAATGAAGGGATAGCAGTTAGCAATGTCAGGGCACATTGCTGCCTGGGGCGACATGACGGGTGGCTCTCTATGGAGGTCGACAACATCGAGGACATGATGGTCACACACAAGACTCCATCATGAACTGAGAGGTGCCAAAGCTTGGCGGTGATGGGTTTGTTATATTGGAGGAGGTGGTGTGGAGGAGATTGACCGGCGAGAAGAAATGGTGGTGTATAATATCCTTTTTAGCCCCCACCCCTAACCAATAACAAAAACATGCGAGTTGGTCGAGCCCGACTCAATCTTGAGCCCGTCCCTACAAGCCTTGGGTTGGGTCAAGGCAACAACAAAAAAGTCTTGTCCCACATTACGTAGGGTCGGGTACATGAATTCTTTACCTTCATTCAGATCTATGTTAGGTCATTCTCAGGTTTAGATCCAAATAACTAAGATTCATTCGGATAATCTTGATCCAACACTTCTTGAATCCTCTCTTAGCTAGCTCAACATCCCAAATCTCGCATCTTCTAATTGGTGTATCAGGACCATCTTAAGTGATTTTCTCTCATCTTATCCTCTATCGAAGCTACACCAACTTTCCTTCTGATCGCATAATTTGGAATCCGATCTTTTTGTGTATCTACACATCTATCCGCACATGTCTATGATTCGCATACCAACATTCATATCCATAGAGCATAGCAGGTCTCACGGCTGCCTTGCAATACTTTCCTTTGATTTTCAAAGTCTTATCATATAGAACAGTAGAAGCTCCTCTCCAGTGCATGGTATTAAAAGGCTAGCCTCGAGGCGGTCGAGGCGGAACGAGGCAGGGCTTTTTAGCCTCGAGGCGTACGCCTCAGATGGAATTGATGAGGCGTACGCCTCACAAGGTCGAGGCGGTCCGAGGCGGTGAGGCGGGCGAGGCGGGGCGAGGCGGTCTGTGAGGCGTTTTCTTGAATTTAAAATATTTTTTAAGGATTTAAATTATCTTATTGGTAGTTTTAGATGATTATAAATTTGTAGCTGTCTATGATATATATTTACAAGATTAAAGCTTGGAATTTTAAGTTTGTTCATATTCATATTGCGCATTAAACTTGTCTAAATTTTCCAATAAATTCTTAATATTACACTTTTAAATACACAATCCATAAAGTTTAAAGAAAAGCTAGTGTTAAGTGAGGTGATATAATGAGAAATGTAATATATCAACTAGAAAAAAACAAGATTAGATTCAAGGCATGTCAATGTTGTCATATTTTATATATTAGTCATATAACAAATATATCTAATCATAATTTTTTATGCACCACAATGTTTTTATCGAAAAAATATGTTGTCTTTGATATTTTAATGACAATTATAGCTAATGATTCTATTTTTGATTGGGTACAAATTTAGTAGATAGGTTTATGAAATTTACATATCCTTTCGTTCACGTTCTATCTTTCATCATATATTACAGTGTTATATATTATATGTATGTCAATTAAGATTAAAGCTTGGAATTTTAAGTTTGTTCATATTCATATTGCGCATTAAACTTGTCTAAATTTTCCAATAAATTCTTAATATTACACTTTTAAATACACAATCCATAAAGTTTAAAGAAAAGCTAGTGTTAAGTGAGGTGATATAATGAGAAATGTAATATATCAACTAGAAAAAAACAAGATTAGATTCAAGGCATGTCAATGTTGTCATATTTTATATATTAGTCATATAACAAATATATCTAATCATAATTTTTTATGCACCACAATGTTTTTATCGAAAAAATATGTTGTCTTTGATATTTTAATGACAATTATAGCTAATGATTCTATTTTTGATTGGGTACAAATTTAGTAGATAGGTTTATGAAATTTACATATCCTTTCGTTCACGTTCTATCTTTCATCATATATTACAGTGTTATATATTATATGTATGTCAATTAAGATAATTTCATCATAAATATATTTATTATACTTTTTATAAATATTTTTCTATATAAACTGAGGCTTACGCCTCGATCGCCTTGAGGCTACGCCTCGCCTCCAGAAAAAACGCCTCGTTCCGCCTTTCGTTTTTTCAAACCTTGCTCTCCACTTTATCCAACCTGCATTTAATCTATGAGTAACATCTCCATCGATTTCCCCATCATGTTACAAAATCGATCCCCATTTAAAAGAATGTATCTTCTTAATCTTATCATCTCCAATCTTCATACCTCGAATCCTTCACCACTACTTCCATCAAATGTGCATTCCATATATTCAGTCTTATCCCTACTTATACGATATGTTTTAGTCTCTAAGGCGTGTCCCCTAACCTCAGGCTTCTCATTTAATCCATCTCTAGTCTCATCAATCAACAAAATATCATCGACGAATTTGACTAATCAACTCGTCCATAATCAAAGTAAAAAAGGAATGGATTCAAAGTTGAACCTTTATACATACCGAAGCTGGTGTCAAAATAGTTAGTCGGTCTTCTGAGACTGGATCCTTACAGAAGACGAAGCCATGTCATACATTTTCTTTAGGGTTTTTATCAGTTGTGCCCCTTTGAGATATTGCAATATCAGTTATGCCCCTCCCTTTTTTGAAATATCAGTTGTGTCTTACAAAATTCACAGTTCTTCCCTTTTGTAATATCAGTTATGCCCCTACTTTATCTTAACATAAGGGCAGAACTGTGAATTTTGCAAGAAGTTAGGGGCATAACTGATATTCCAAAAAAGGAAGGGGCATAACTGAAATTGCAATATCTCAGAGGGGCACAACTGATAAAAATCCTTTTCTTTATAAGGTTAATGTGTAGGACATGTACTCGTTTCTTCTCCAAAACTCTCCACAATATCTCTCGTGGGGTTGAATCATAAGCCTTCTCCAAATCAACAAAAATCATATGGAGGTTCTTCCTTTTCTCTCTATAAATCTCTATTATACTCCCCAACAAGTGGATAGCTTTAATAGTTGAGTGACCTAGCATGAATCTGATTTGATTTTCTATTACTTTGGAAACTTGCTTGAACCTTCTTTCGATCGCACGTCCCCAAATTTTCATAGTGTGTGGCTCATCAGTTTGACACCTCTATAATTTGAACAATTTTGAATGTCTCATTTATTCTTATAAAGAGGTACTACGATGATTCTACTCCACTCTCCATGCATTTTCTAGCATTGCAAGTCAGCAATCTAGGAAGAATCTTGATCCTCAACCCAACCCACGACCCGAGGGAAATGATGGGTCCGAGTTGGGCCAGATCGAGCCCAATGCTCCACCACCCTAAGTGTTGCAATTGTCAATTCGACTATATGGTGCATGGGTAACTGACTAAATACTATTGTTAATCGATCAATAATCAATTCGATCGATGAGTCAACTGACTATTTCACAACTACTTGGCAACGACTACAATACATATTAATTTATATGATTTGTTACTTTTTTTCAAGGGTTTTGGTCCGACTTATCCTAATATGCTAACAATTCCTCACTGTCTCTTGTTTTAAATGACTATGAGTCTTCGACTACCATAAGTAAATAAAAGTTATGATATGATATCTCTTCTTTTTGGATTTAAACCCTTCGATTTGTGCATCTTGACTTTTTGTAAATTATACTCATGATAGTAAGTGAATATTAGTCACACACAACTTGTGAAACATTTATCGCGCTCCTCAATTGGGACAAAAATTACTCAACATCAATCTTTCATGTTTTTTTTTGACGCTCAAAAGAGGGGGAAGCACTCATAGGTGTTCGCCCCAATTTATTAAAACGTAAAGAAGAGAGTACTTACAAGATGGAAGAAGAAAACAAAACGAAAGCTAGATGGTATCAGATAAGAGATACCACCCACGCACACGTACAACGCTACCCAGAAGTCCAGTCAAGACAAAAGCGAGCCGCCGAGATGCAAATATTTTCTTTGTAAAACCTCTGCCGAGCAAAAAGTGCCTCGTTTCTTCCCAACCAGATGCTCCATAAACGCGCAATAGGGTCCACCAAATCCACCCTCGACCGACCCCCGGAATTGATCAAGCAGTCGCAGAACGCATCAAAGTTCGAGATATTCAGCCAATCCAAATTGTCCCAGATAGCCCGAACACGGTCGCACTGGAAGAAGAGGTGCCCACTGGTTTCCACCGCCGAACCACAGAGACCGCACATTTGAGAAACATTAGGAAACATCATAGCACATCGATCTCTAGTTAGCAGCCGACCATGCCGAAGAAGCCAAAGAAAGATACCGACCCGTTCCGGCAATTTGAGTCCCCAAATGAACTTGCAGTGAGTCAGCAAAGTCGTGTCGTCCCTCACAGCTGGGGGAAGAAGAGCGAAATACGCCTTCCTGGTAGAGAAAGGGCCGTCCTTCCAAGCCAAGTGATCACGCCCCCCAGTTGGCGTGGGAGCATTCCATCATGGAAGTGAAGTCGAGCAGACGCTGATCCGATAAATTAGCAGCGAACAAAGGGCACCAGCAGCCATCGGACCAGTAGGATGCCACGGTGGTTGATTTGTCGACCACCAGCGCGAACAGCCGAGGAAACAAAGTCTGCAAAACACCCCTCCCGGTCCAATCATCCGACCAGAAGCGGAAAGAATTCCCATCGCCAAGAATAGGTTTCAATAGAGATCGGTTGTGGTTAAATGCAGACAACACACCGCGCCAGAACGACGAGCGGTGGCCCTCAAGTCGCCCCCGCGAAGCGGATATTAGATCGACCCCCGCCGCCTCCCTAAGGCACATCAACATGAAATTCTCGTCCCGACCCCACACCTTCGCAGCCCATTTCAGAAGCATAGCCTCGTTCACCACCTCCAGCCGTCTCACACCCAAACCCCCTTCCCGCTTAGGGCACGAGACGTCCTCCCAACCCACCAAATGAACCCCCCTTCTCCCCTCGCCCTTCCTTCCCCAAAGAAAACCCCTCATACATTTTTCCAATCGAACCCGAGTCCCCTTCGGCAAGCCACGCACGGACAGGAAATAGATTGGGATCGAGGAAAGCACGGATTTAAGAAGAACTAACCGTTCCCCCCTTGAGAGAAGCACCGCACGCCATCCAGCCAGCCTAGCCTCCATCTTCTCAACCACCTTCCGGCAATCACGCAGCCGAGCACGGCCCACCGACAGGGGCAGACCAAGGTATTCCAACGGGAGGCTGCTCAGAGAAGAGCCCATCAAACTGGCGCACTCCACAGCCTCCTCCGGCGACATAGCAAAGGGAACGACTTTAGATTTGTTCCCGTTGATGAGGAGGCCCGACATTTCACAGAATAGTTGTAAAGTAGTAGCCATACCCGAGGCATTGGCGCGGTCGCCCTCAATAAAGCATATTGTGTCGTCAGCAAACTGTATAAGAGGAATATGATAGGGACCCAAAGAGCATCCCCGCGTAATACCGGCCGCGGCCACACCATCAATCATACGCAGCAAGACATCCACCGCCAGAACAAAGAGGAGGGGAGCAAGGGGGCACCCTTGCCGGACCCCCCTACGCGGCTGGAAAGCCCCCCCAACAGGACGCCCATTGAGAGAAACGGAGAAGGAAGCGGTTGTCACACATCGCCGAATCCAAGAGATCCAAATCGGCGGGAAACCCCGCCGCTTTAGCACCGACCATAGAAAGCGCCAATCCAGTGAATCATAAGCCTTAGCAAAGTCTATTTTCCACAGCAGCCCCTTGGTATCATTTCTGCGCCAAACATCGACGATCTCGGAAGCCACAGCATAGCAATCAAAAATTTGTCTCCCTTGAACAAAAGCGGCCTGTGAAGGGGAAATGAGCGCGTCGAGGAATGGCGCAAGCCTTCTGGCGAGAGCCTTAGCAATGATTAAATAAATGCCATTAGATATAGAAATAGGCCGCAAATCCTCGATACGGTTGGCCGAAGGTGATTTAGGGATCAAAACAATAGTAGCCCTGTTGAGTTTGTTAAAGCCTCTATTCCCCTCACAAAAGTCATGAGCAACGTCCAAGACGTCATTAGCGATCACATCCCAAAAATCCCGATAGAAAGAAATAGGGAAACCGTCCGGACCGAGGGCAGCGTCCATCTTGAGATCCCAAGTCGCCCCCTTGAGCTCCTCCAGAGAAAAAGGCCGAATAATCGCCGCCGCATCCGAAGGCGCAAGGACGGAAGCCCCACGGCCAGACCACCGCCACGAACGCGTAGGTTGACGGTCAAAAACGCGCTTAAAATATGTTCCTAAAGCCACGCCCAAATCCTTCCCCCTGAATGAGAGAGCCATTGACCGAAAGTGATGAGATTGTATGAGCACGTCGTTGCACGTCGTTGCTCATCATTAATTTTATATTCCATTGAAGCCATTATACCATTCTGAATAGTATACAAATATAGCATGCGTAATAATAATATTTGATTGAAATTCAATTGGTATTTTTATCTTGTTAACCAATGACTACAAAACATGCCTTCCACTACAAACAAAATGGAAGAAGATACTTTTATCACTTTAAGGACGTTGCTTTATTAATCACTTTAAGGGCATTGTTGCTTTACTTTGTTCTATCATGCATGCATTTTGTTGACACAATACCACACGTGTATCCCCTCAAATGGATCCTTTTGTAGGTTCTCACTTTTAAAAAAAATGACTATCCGAGACGCTAAAATAAGGGTTATGATTAAAAAATAACTAATGATCATGTATATACAAATATACAAGAATATATGCGGTGCACATAATTTTATATTTAAAATAATTTTAAAAAAATAAATAACCAAGTAATCATGAATAGTCACATAATATTATCTACTCTTTAGTCATTGACTGATCTGACAATACTGAATACCAACTTTTGCAACATCACTCTCAACAAACCATGTTTAATTTTCATAAATAGTTGGTCTTTTTTAGAAAATCATAACAGTTAGTTACCCTCTTTAGGGCCTAAAAAAACTTATAGGGCCCTAGGTTTTTTGCCAAGCATTATCTTACAAGCTCACTCTTAAGCTCTGTAAGATTGTTTTATTTTCTATTACATTTGCTCGCATGATTCATTTTGAGATTACCAGATGTATTTGTGCTTTTTGTTGCATTGTAAGGGTGATTGGTTTGTGAAAGCCAGTCTTCCATTTAGGAAGAAAAGTTTCAACTCCAGTGATGTTTGTACTTAAGGTTGAGTTGACCACTGTTGAAAGCAACTTGTTAATGCACAGCTGGGAGACCAAATGATATAAATCATAAAACATATATGGACCTATCACCAACAAAAGAGTCTGCAATGTCTTCTAAGTTGCACTAAGCAGGACATAACCCTAAAACTCTATCCCCTGGTTCACCAATCTAATTGTTTATGGTTCCAAAAGAGCCAAAAAAATGTGGAACTGTCCCTTGTTTTTCTCATTCTGCTTTCACAAACCAAGTAGCACAATGATATATTTAGGCCAGCAACCTACAACCAACAGTGACATAAAAATATAATACAAGATTGTCGTATGGACTTTACTAGATTCAATAACCCATAAGCTTTCACTGAAAATCATCTTTATTAGCTTTATATTCAGTAAACATGGAGAAGTATCACAAAACTATTCTTGACTTTAGATGACGAAACGAAAGTACCAGAATAGAAATAATCTCATATCCTATAGCTAGATGAATTTAAAAACGTAAGTTGTTATACAGTGCAACATGCGAGAATATAATTACCAACAGACCTATCCATGAAAGTAATAAATAAAAACATGAGGTTTTTTCAATAGCAATAGCATAATCAAGGAAGCCTATGTGGATGCCTAAATAACTTTCTTTTCGGAAAAAACAGGATATATATATCAAGTGCTCTTTCAGAAAGAAGCATACCTAGCACTTGCTTTGCTGTTAATCTAAGTTTTGGTTCAGGCTCCAGCATCTGTTTAACCAGATTCTTAGCACTCTCAGAAACACTTGGCCATGGTTCACGTTTAAAATCTATATTTCCTCGAAGTATGGCTTGTGCAACACCTTGTTCAGATTCTGCATCAAGCAAAAAAATCATAAAAGTATACATTAAAGAAGTCAAAATCAAGAAAGCTACGAGAAATATAATAGTTATTGTGGATATCATATATGTATGATGGATGTACTGTAAGGAGTATGAAGGCAAGGCTTGGAAAAAATGGCGCCTCTAGGAATGCATCTCAGGCATCTCCAGGCAAGGCATGTATCTCACCTGAGAAAGGCAGTTGCCCCGAGGTGTCTAGGCAATATGCCTTAGTTCCAGATCTTTTAGTAATCACATGTGAACCAGTTGTATTAGGGCAAAGCCAGTCTCACTTATATTGTTTGTACTTGTAAAATATATTGTGTTGATATGTGTAAACTGTATATGTAACGTCCCGGGCTTAGGTCCCCGGTATGTTATCGAGGAAAACTGGCTTTAACAACTTGTTGGGTTCGGGCCTAAATGGACCGTTGACAACCACAAAAAATGCTCAAGTCCAAGTTGTCAAGTAGTATTCATCACCACTTATAACCCCCACCCACACTTAGTGAGTTTCAGATGTGGGATTATATTTGGGGGTCGGGATATTACAACTCCCCACCACCACCACCACCACCACCACTTATTCCCAATGACAGTGACGGTTGCATGCTTCTGATAGCCTTTTTCTCCAATCTTTTTGTAGGGTGGCTCTAGCTCTAGGGTAGCCATTTCCAATAGAGTGAAATTGACTATGATACCATTTGCAACATCCCGAGCTTAGGTCTCTGGTCCTTTATCGAGGAAAACTCACCCTAACAACTTGTTGGGTTCGGGCCTAAATGGATCATTGAAAACCACCCAAAATGCTTAAGCCCAAGTTGTCAAGTAGTATTCTCCATCACTTAAAACCCACACCCACACTTCGTGAGTATCAGATGTGGGACTGTGTTTGGGGGTTTGGTTGTTACAGTATATGTTAGCTTGACGCGGGTTTTTAAATTTCATGTTAATGCATTAATGCTTATTTACTTTATCTATCTGATGTTGTGGTTGTTCATGTGCACTTTGTTTCATGGTGTGAAATTTCATTAAAATATATTTACTATATAGCTCAAATTGTTCACAATTCATATTAATAAAAGTTTACTTACTTTTGAGTATTTTTTGGATAAGTAAAATGTATGACTTAACTGCAAGAAACATGCATTTTTTAAACCTTGAATGTGGGCAGATAAAGAAACTAGATAAGTGCACCATTTTGTAAAGGAAAGAAGACAAAAAAATGGCATTACCTGCCCAAAAAGGAGGAACTCCACATAGCAAAATATATAGTATAACTCCAGCACTCCATATGTCAATTTCCGGTCCATAATTCCTCCTTAGTACTTCAGGAGCCATGTAATAAGGACTCCCGACGATCTCAGAGAACCTTTCCCCTAAAAGTAGTAATACAATTGCGTCAGCACATTATCAAAGAACAAAGTCTCTAGATGATGTCAATTAAATTTTTTTAGGGAAAAGAGAGCACAACATCGAGAAGATGCCTACATATTAAAATCATCCCTTTCTTTCACGCAAAATATAATATGATACATGTCCCAGTATTAGCAGACTACATACCACGTGAAGAATGCATCACAACCTTCTCTTTAAAACATGGGGACAATGACTAAACAAACAAAAAAATACAAGACAGACGCATGGACTTCAGATTCAATAACAACCATATCTCAAAATGGAAATCATCTTTCATCAGTCTTAATTCAGTAAATGTCGAGAGAGGTCATATTATTCTTGTGTAATCGTGACAGTTGCTTCACTTGCATTAGAGGAGGAAAAACAGGCACCTCATTTGAAATTAACCATTCAGTCTCAACAGCTGGAGTGGTCTCGAGTAGCCCAGACACCTCACAAGATTACCATAGTAGTACCACGTGAAGAATGCATTACAACTTTTTTCTTAAAAACAACATGGGGGCAATGGCAGAGACAAGTGTATCATCTCGAAAGCATCACTCTCAAAGAGATTGCCCATGAAAATTCCAAGAAACGGAGTGTGGAGTGCATAGTTAATTAGTAGTTGAATTTCTTGGCTTAAAGAGTTAAAATTGGTGATTGAAACTGTTGGCTAAGTACTAAGGGTGATTATAGTTCACTCTGACCCAATACGTGACTCAAGACAACCTCTCTCAATAAGACCCAAGTTTAGGCATGGTAATCATAATTGGACTCAGAAAATGTGATTGAACATGCTAAAAGTTTTAAGATATTTTGGTCTTTGTAATTCTTTTTGTTACTGTGAACATATAGAAGTTACAGAATATGCTTCTTTTCGACGTCATAACCTATTTTTCCTCAAGAAAATCATTATTGGACTCAGAAATCAGCTGCTGAAATAGATAAATGGCATACCGGTACTAGCAATAGTGAAATCATTTCTGGAATCTTGTACTGCTGATTATTAACCAGTCACTGTTGTGTAAATTATAACTGGGATGTCAAGTTTTTTAGTGGAGGAAAATGGAACACCCCAAACAAAATGGTCACATGGAAAATTCAAGAAGTTTTTTTAGTCAAAAAAAAATCAAGAAGTTTGAGAATCAGAGGAGTAAAGTGTAGTGTTTGGCAATTTGGGATTTAAGGTTTTGGGGATTGAATTGTATCTGATTGTGGTTCTATATCCCAAAAGTTGTCAAGGATAACTGTTTTCCACTAGATCAAAGTTTACGCTTAACTCATCTCGAGTAGACCAAGGTTTATGGCCGAATGGATGCATATTATTATAAAACCATGGGCTTAGCAGAACAGAGCACAACGAATGAATAAGGGCGATACCGTAAAAACTGTGGTGCAAACTACCTATGAAGATTGATCACATAAACTATGCTGTAGACATCAAGGCTTTCAAAAAGATGGTTGGTTATATCATCAAAATGGTCCTACAGGAGAAAATAGCAGAATATTGAGCCTTGCAATAAGAATTGATGGACACTCCCTGATGACTATAGTCAAATATTTTATGAGGTCGCATTTGGTGTTGTCATGACCTGAACCCGTAAAGGACAGCTTTTCTCAATTATTATAGATTTCAGCGCAGTTCATTACAAATAATGCTTGTAACGTTATACAGAAAGATTTGGATACATGTAAATTCTTCATGAAAGGTTATTGTTTCGGTACCCACCCAACCGCTTTTATTGAATTTTTTAAAGTATGTGTCCAGAAAGGTAACTATTTTGACAATTACTTCTTGTTTAATCAATCTCGCCACCTTGTTTGTTGTTGAGGGTTAAGTTGTCTTCCTGAAAAAAAGAAGAGTTTCCTTCCTCCAAGACTAAAAAACAGCTAAAAATGATGTGGTTGGTCATTTAAAATTAGAAAAAACAAGAAGCCTCACGAAGTAGGCATATATCTTGAATCTTGATGGAGATGATGTGCATTAATCCACTGCAACAACTTCAATTCCCACCACATTGCCCAAGTAAAACAAAATATGCAATTATCTTAATCACGAAAATATGCGTTACTCTGCTGCTGATTATATTCCTTTTCTCCGCAATTCTTTATTTGGCAACTACTCCGATTCCAACCGTGAACCCCAAATCAGGAAACAAAGAAAAAATCAGCAGCTCAAGTGGGATCTAAAACACCGGACAGAAAACCAACCAATCAACAAGATCCAATCTCCCCCGCCGAAAATGCAAACAAATCAGAAAAATGCACCGACTTTCGGACAGAAATCAAGAAGCCCGCATCGGAAACCCTTCCAAGATCGAATATTCGTTGCGATCCAAGAGACTTACATCGTGAAAGACCACAGAGATCCGATCTTCCGACGCGATTCAAGAGACCACATAGTGAAATCCCCCAAGATCCTATCTTTTTCCCACAAACAATAAGAGAACCTCAACTCACCGGGCTTGAAGAAGATGGAGAGGCCAAAATCGATGGCCTTGAGGGGCGAGTTCTCCTTGGTGTCGGCGAAGAGGAAGTTCTCGGGCTTGAGGTCGCGATGGATGACCCCGTGGCGGTGGCAAAGCTGGACAACCTCTACGATGGTCCGTGTAACCCCCGCGGCGGCGCGCTCGGTATAGTGGCCCCGGGCAACGATGCGATCGAAGAGCTCGCCGCCCTCGCAGAGCTCCATGACGAGGTGGACGGCGCGGTCGTCCTCACAGGCATCGCGGAGGGAGACGATTGAGGGGGAGCGTGGGAGGTGGTGCATGATGGCGACCTCACGGCGGACATCGTCGACGTCCACGGGGGTGCGGAGCTTACGCTTGGGGATGGACTTGCAGGCGAGGAGCTCGCGGGAGCGGCGGTCGACGCAGAGGTAGGTCACGCCGAACTCGCCGCGGCCGAGCTCGCGGTCGAGGGCGTACCGGTCGTCGATAGGGGAGAGGGAGGCATCGGGAAGCACCACCAGATGGTGCTGCTGCTGGTGGTGCTTCTTGGGAGTGGTGGCGGCGGAGGAAGGGGGCTTGGGCGGGTGGTAGTGGGGGTGGACGTCCTCAAGAGCGGCGGCGGCGGGGGAGCGGCAGCAGTTGCCCATGAAGGATTAGGGTTAGGGTTTGGGGAATTGGGGGAGGAGGGCTAGTGCATTGTTGCGGAGGAGGAGGAGGAGGAGGAGGAAAGGAGGGGAAAGTGTGCGTGTGCAGCAGAGCAGAAGGGAGAAAGGGGGACATTTTGCAGAGATGGTGCTGTTGATTTCGGAATTTTGATTTTGCTCTTTCACAATGGAGCGCGCCGGGGGGAGAGAAAAAGGTGAAAGTAGGGATGCAAATGGTTACGGATATATCCGTATCCGACCCGTTTACCGTATCCGTTTATATAGATTTTGGCATCTGTATCCGTATCTATTTTAAATGGATACCGATACAGATATCATTTTGATATGCGCAAACATCTGTATTCGTATATCTGATTTTATATATAAATATAGTCATAGATTTATTTTTAACCATATATAACATAATCCTATACCTTCTTTTACCATATTTGTATAGTTTTTATGATACAAACACATTTGTAAATTTATATCATGTGTTTTCCATCCAATTCGTGTATATTTAAGTCAATTTTGTAGAGTATTTCTTACGTTACTCGTATGCGATCAATATCCATTTTACATATGTATCCGTTTTTTAAAGATATGGTAAGATAGTCTTAATATCCGTTAATACCTGTATCCACATCCGTATTCGTATTCAAAAATAGATAAGGATACGATAACACCTATATATGTATCCGTATCTGTCCATTTGCATCCCTAGGTGAAAGTTTTGAGGTTTTCTTTTCACCAAGGATTTAAATTATCAATAGACAATAAATATTTCAACAAGATCATTTTCCTTGTGGATTAAGTTCCCATTTTTCTTATGTGAAGACTACGTAAAAGGTCTTTCATAGTTTATATGGGATAGATGCTAAAAAGGTTTTACAAAGAATGTGACATCACGAGGATATTGAATTTAAGTATTATAATACTTTTATTGATGATATTTTATATTTTATCATTGTAAAAAAAGATAACTATGTGATAATGACAATGTAATGTGTGGTTTTGACAAGTAATATAAATAGAAAATAGAAATCCAAACAAATAGACTCAAGAAGATAAGAGTGTTTACTAATTCTGTTAGCATGGTATATGTCCTTCTGAGATGGATATACAATGCGCTCGAGATTACTTGTATTTGATCTCTCTTAATCTTTGTTAAAAAGGTGTGGGTCTCTTAATATTTTGACGGAGAATAAGGCATAATAACTTGATCCTTAAGTTAGTAGGGACCTTATGCTTGTACAATGTAAGATCATGAATTCAACTTATCTCGATCTTGTCCAATATGGTCGTTGAATACGGTTTGAAAAAGCGAATCTAACAAATCTTGTTTTATGTCAATCAAATATTATTACGTAATATTGTGAATTTTTAAATAAAGAAGTTGGTATTTTTTAAACACGTCATTAACCCTTAACATATGTTGTTGGTACTAATTAATTGTGATTAAAGAATTTTAAAGATAAAATGTTTTATTACGTGAATTGAAATCCTACTGGTACATATTATATGTTGATTATAGTTAGGGATAATTTTTCATGATTAATGCTTAGTTAATTGTGACTATCATTGATTATAATTTATTATTTTAGGAAATATGTGAGGAAGGGGCTGGGGAAGTTGCACCCGGGGATGTAGCTAACTAGCTGCACCCAGCCATTTTTTCATTGATTTTTTGTGTTTTTGAAATGAAACCTAAGGGGATTTAAATCACCGTATATCACCATGATATCATACCAATTTCAACTAAATTCGACACTTCTATCATCTCCATCAAGACTATCACATTCTAACGATCTCAGAATTATTGAAATTGACCCTATCTAGATGAGCATGTTAGAAATGTTTGTTTTGGATGAAATTTGAAACACATATTCCACTAAATAAACTAAATAAATTCCCATAGGTTTCCTTCAAAAAAATCAAAAATCAATGAGAAAAATGCCTGAGTGTAGCTAGTTGGACTTTTTTTCAAAATAATTATTAAAATATTATTAATTAATTAAACAACCATCAAGTTAAAAAAAGTAAAAATATAACCATCAATCGGCACCTCAGGTGCCGATTTGGGAAGTAATGCCCAAATCGGCACCTCAGGTACCGATTTGGAGACATGAGGGGTGGAAGTGTAAAATACCCAATGTGTTTACCCAAATCGGCACCTCAAGTGCCGATTTGGGCATCTCCTTGGGTATTTTACATTTCCATCATTTGGGTAATTTATGTTTCATCCATTGTTTGTTATTAATAGTTTTTTCAACTAATCTCTTTTGTTATCAAAAAATACAATATCTACCATAAGGATGTAATTACATTTGAATGTTAAATGTATATCCTTTATATTCTAAAATTATTCTTTTCAAAATATTACATGGATCTTCAAACATCAAAATGGAATAGCAAACGACCTCCGATTTGAACGAAATTCGAAGGATATGTAGAGCATTAATCTAAGATCCAATCTATAAGGTCAGATTTTCGAATCAAAATCACAAAAAAAACGATCACAATAGATCTGCTATGGCGATCTGTTTCTGATATTTTCTGACTATAAAAGAACATGTCAATAGAGTGTGAGTGTTGTTGTCCATAAGAAGTGCGAGTTGTTCAACTCAATAAAATCTTGTTTGATTATTAAATTATCAATCAAGCTTGTCACTGCACGATATGACTTCTATGTATGCTTTATGGCCCATTAATACAACTATAAACTTTTTCATTCTTCATTTTTCATTGACCAAAATATGGTAATTCTTATCGTTAAGATAATATAAAAAATAAAATTTCTATAATATACTTATTAAGTTAGCCTCAAAATAGAAATCTAATCTTCCGAATATATAGGATCTAACTCATTGCAATAGAAGCAATTATTCTTAATTACCGTTCATTATATAATACATATAGGTGGTTTGGTAATTAATGAATTAGATGTCAAAGAATAAGGGCCTCATGCATCTTAAATATATAATATAATGAAGGAAAATGGTCCACATATATAATATAATGAAGGTAATATTTTGAAAAGAACAATTTTAGAATATAAAGGATATACATTTATCATTTAAATGTTATTACATCTTATGGTAAATGTTGTATTATTTATAACAAAAGAGGTTAGTTGAAAAAATCTATTAAGAACAAACAATGGATGAAACATAAATTACCCAAATGATGGAAATGTAAAATACCCAAGAAGATGCCCAAATCGGCACTTGAGGTGCCGATTTGGGTAAACACATTGGGTATTTTACACTTTCACCCCTCATGTCTCCGAATCGGCACCTGAGGTGCCGATTGATGGCTATATTTTTTATTTTTTTAACTTGATGGTTGTTTAATTAATTAATAATATTTTAATAATTATTTTTTTTAAAAATCCTAGCTAGTTGGCTGCACCACCCGGTGTAGCTTCGTTTTCCCTTTTAGGAAATATTTTCAAACCTTTTCTAGAGTAATATTTCCAAAAGATATTGATCACAATCGAATAATTCTCCTAACAAGAGATATACCATCAATATATTCAAATAGATTCAGGCTCTCTCTCTCTAGATTGTTGGAATTTTAGAGAGAGAGAGAAAGGGAGTGAAAGGACCGTTGGTTGGGGTCTGACATGCACGTACTGTTGTTTGTACTCTGGTGGCCCCCGTAAACCTCATGCTGCCCTAATTCTCTCTCTATATATATTATATTATATTATATATAGAGAGAGAGAGGCCCACCTCACTTGTCTCTCTGCTCTCTCTCCCCGAACATAATATCCCACTCCTGCAATTCAATTTAAATTTCCAACCATTGGACGAAATCCATCTACACCTATTATTTGTGCGGTCTGATTTATCAATCAATTCTGCTTCATATTGTAACTAATGAAGTTAATTACGTAAAAGCCCCTGAACAATGTGATTTAAGATTGTAAATACAGAACAAACAACTAAATTTCGGTAACCGCAGAATATACCGGAACAAATCAGTAATCTGGAAGTACCCTTGTGAATAGTAACCAGGGTTGGGCCAACCCAGTCCAACCCAGCAAATCAGTAATCGGTAACCGGGCCTGTTTGGTTGCTGGGTTGGACTGGGTTGGCCCAACCCTGGTTACCATTCACAAGGGTATTTCCTCCTCACAGATTACTATTCACCCATCCCAACTCAGCACAACCCAACCCAGTCCAACCCAGCAACCAAACAGGCCCTACGTATCACACTGAAATTGGGTGGATTATTAAATATTAACGATATTTTTTTTGGTAGGAAAAGATGAGAAATAGGGTGTGCCTCCGAATTAATTAAGGTAGTTATGGTGAGGATGGGAATGAATGATAAGTGACGTGCGGAGAACGAAATGATGACGTGAGTGCACGCACTTGCTTTTTGCGTCTGATCAACGTCAAATCCATCGCAATTTGCTTCTTGTTTTAATACGTGCTCACCTCTCTATCTTTCTTATATATATTATTTATTATTTATAGAATGAAAAAAATATATATGATTACATTTTCACTAGTGTACACGCAACGGGTTATGTATACAGATTTTGATATCAGAATATGTATTCGTTTTAAATTTGGATAAGTATTTCACTTTGATATCTATGAATATTTGGATTTTTTTATCCTTATATCCATTCTAATAAATAAATATAATTGTAGATTTATTTTTAATCATATATGACGTGATTTTATATCTTCTTTCACCATAATTGTTATATTGTTTATGATGTAAGCACATTTAGTGTATTTATTCAATACATGTATATTTAAACTAATCTATAGAGTATTTCTAATAGTACTTATATGCGATCAATACCTATTTTACAACTATATCTGTTTTTTTAAGATATGGGAATATAATTCTAGTATAGTCTCTCAGAAACTACTCTTGATTGGCTTTCCCCTTCTGGTGCTCATTCCCAATCCGATTGTTGATTGCTTATGTTGTTGACAAATGTGATGCCACACAAAGATTAAATTGAAAAACCACCCATTGAGACTCGCGGTATATATTGTTTTGTGCTTTCTATAGGCTTCTATATTTCATTTTCAACATGGCTAACTCGACGAGTTCATCAGGCCATGCCACATAGGATTGGATGAAGAATCCGAGACACCTCGTAAATAAGTGTATTGGCATCCATATTCGTATTTAAAAATAGATAAAGATACAATAACACTTATATCGGTATATGTCTGTTTGCAACCCTTGTATGCAGGCAATTCAATCCACAATCAAAATCCCCTCCTTTTGGGGAAGGGTGAACTTCAAAGAAAGCAATCATATAAAGAAAACACCGACAAAAAAATCAAAAGCAAATCACTATGGCAAAGTCCTCATGTTCCAAAGATACGGAAAAAAAGGCCTTGAGGCAGAGGATCTACACAAACTCGTCCATCAAAGATTGGCATTCTTTCCAGCAGCAACCCTCAAACTTGCCACCAAAGTCGCATCCAAGGTCTCAAATTTCAGCGAAATTCGATCGGATTTCTATCAAATATCGATATCCAGTCGAAATCGAAATTCGATCGAAATGGCCGAAATATGAAGACCCTATTACAAAAAATAATCGAAATGACCAAAATTTCAATCGAAATTCTGTTTCGGTTGATCACTGAAATGGTGAGCGAAACCGGCATTTAGGGCCTTGGTCACATCTGCCCTACTCGTATTCTTGATATCCTCCAAGGAGTCAGAATGTTCCCATCTCTGCGTAATGGATAAATAAGAAACATGACAAATCCCTATATTGAAGGGGCAGCTCCAGAATAAATGATCTCTTGAGGTCATACCCATATATCATCATCCCTCTACAAGTTGGTACATTTCAATTTCCAAATGGTCCAGGCAATTAAGGATGCAAAGCTCTTGGCTTGCCAAAGGTCAAGCAAGATACTGTAAATAACAGTTTCGGTACAACCATAGACTCTTTGCACTAGAAAGAAAAGCCCCATCTCAGTTCTCGTAGAAAACCCGTAGAAAACCCGTCGAAGCTGGCGGCGGTCGCCCTCGTATACATTGGCATTAAGAAGCTTCACACCTGACCAAATCCTGCAGATAGCGAATATAGAATCTGCACCAATATACGATTATCATCTCATGTCCACAGATAATTAGCAACCATTGTACTCTGTATGAGCTGTGTCAAGATTGTACAGAACAAAATCCTGCAAGTGTGACAGAACTGCATCTTTTTTTATAACATTCTCGATCAGGTACCTCTTCATCCTGAACAACACATGGCTGTTCTTGGATTGATATAGCATGCAGAAGCAACAAACCATAAGGTGCATTCAACTCTACCTAACCCTTTCACACTTGCCAAATTAGATCGCGGACGAAAGACATGTGATCCATGTCCCCACCGAGATGGCCAGCGGCGTATATGAGGTCGCCATCTACTTCTGATGCTCTTTGTTACGATGTGCTTTATTTTCAGCAACTAGTCAGATGCTCACCTTCAATGGAGCTTGAAGCAGCAAGACACGAGCCATCTTCATTTTGAAGCTTGTGGTACATCCTCCCTAGGCACAGGGGCGGAGCCAAAAATTTTTCATAGGAGGGGCCACTAAGAGATGGATCATTGATTAAAGTAATGACTTGTTATCATTCACAATAAATAAATAAAATTATAAAAGATTGTATCACATCTATATTATAATTGTCAACTCTTGATTTCTTGAAATAAAAAACTATTATTCTTTTGACCACAATCAAACCTAAATCCATACAATACGATGTAAATAATTAACATATTCAAGCACATGAATAGAAAAAAAAATCAAATTTGTATCCATATCCTCAATATTTGATATTTGTAATATATTTTTATCCATAACAAAAATAAAAACCATATCCTTATTCATGTTCTCATTTTTTGTTGAATTTAAATTATAAAAAAAAATTTGTGATGAATGATCTCCATTACTATGGGCTCGTTTGGTTAAGTGTTGATGTGGGTTAGGTTGGGGTGGGTTGAATAGTAGGTGTTTGGATGGTTACGAGAGTTGGTAGAGGGTTGGAATAAAGAATGTGATGTGATGTCACATTGATATGTGATGAAAATCCAACCCAAGCATGACCTAGGAAAAAGGGGGATAAACCGGGTTACCCCAGGGGTAACCCACTTTCCAAACGAGCCCTGTGTATTTAATAATTAATGATAAGATCTCATTAAAAAATACAATACTATACATACTTCAATGAATTTCTCCCACTGTGGTCCTTAAATTTGTAGAAATGATCCATGGTAAAGATTGACAATTAATATTTTTACGAAAATGGAAATTCCATTTTGATGGGTGACTTTGATTCAAATTTTGATGGTTTTAAGAAATTATCAACAACATTTTATTTTAGCTAAAAAGACTTATATCTCAAATGTGAGGAATATAAATAACTCTATTGATAGCCATTCAAACTGAAGAATTTCGAAACAAATTTGTATGGTTGTAACAAGATGATGACTTTTTATTGTAGGAAACTCTAACTTCATGAAGCAATTACTTGGCAATACTTACTGAATAATTAATGCATACATATTTATGATATAGTACAAGTAATTTTACTATTAATTACTTATTTTTCTATTAATGCATGTTAATAGACCTATTTTGTTGAAGAGATTGTTGCATATTATATTTTCACACATATTCTCACATATGCTACATTGCTAATGCAAACTGTAATTGATCTAAATCCAACAGTGATGTGTATGAAACCATTGATAACACATCATGGAAATGAGTAAATTCTAATTTCGGAATAATCATAATAAGTTCAACATAAATCAAATTACATATGATCCTAATTCCTGATGTCGATATATTCAAAAGATAATTTTAGCATAAAAAATTAAGAAATTTTAATGTAAAGAATATCTTGATTGCAACTAGTATTGTGCAGATGAAAGAACCACGCAGTTTAGACAACCTAGGTTTGCATCTGAGGGATGGATTATCTCCTTGCCCGGCTTAATTTTTTTGCCTCCTTGTGCGAGGTTAGCCCACAAATACCAAAAATATAAGTACAAATTTACAAAAAAAATAAGATTCAATATTACAAATTCATGTGACAACATACACGTGAGCAAAAATTACAATAGCATGTGAGAATAAAAATTGAATTGGAATTGTTGTTAGATAATGCTACATGAGGAGGCCGTTACATCCTATAATTAGGCATTTTGGAAAATTTATGGCATGGGAATATCGTTGAGGGATGAGGGGGGACCACCCTTTTCACAACTTTTAATTTGGGAGGGGGGCCACGGCCCCTACCCGCCCCCACGTCCCTCCGCCCCTGCCTAGGCAAGTATGAATCAAAGGCGAACCAAACTTTGCAGTACATCCTCCCTAAGCAAGTATGAATTAATGGCAAAACCGAAGCTTGCGGTAGTTCCTCGAAGCAAGTCGATGACAAGCCCGCTCTCCTCAGTGGCCTCCTCAAGAGGTCGGGCCATGTAGCTTGTCCTCTCCCAACACAATAACTGTGGAGATCTTCCAGCAGGACATTCCGAATCATCCCATGAAGCATAGACATCTATATTCGGTATTCACAATTGATTTCTTGTACCAACTTGTGATCCTGCAAAAGAATGAAGCGATTTTCCTTCACTGCCAGTTTATCTTCTCAATTCAGATCACCTTCATAGGAATAAGCTAACATGTAGATGTAGATAGTTCTTACTTCCTACTGCAGATAAATCATCGCGTCTTTTTGTTTAATTCATTGAAAAAAGGCACAATTTTACCATATTGTTGCAGGTTTATGTTCCATGTAGCTGCAGAAGAAATGATAATAAAAAATAGGAGAATAGATTAATGTTCTCCAAATCTTAATCAGTGACAACTTGTTCTAAATCAAAGTGTAGTAAACCCTTATCAAAATTATAAACCAATGTTGGTCTCTATGCCAACTTTAATAACAAACACAGTAAAAGAATAACAGATTATATTTAAAAACCAACTAATTTAATATCTGAAGATTAACAGAGCAAGAGGGATAAAAACTATTCTTCAATTCCTACTCGGCAATCACGACTACTGCCTGGGTGAATGGGATGGGGGCACAAGCTACATCAACTCCACCGAATAGGAAAGAAAGATCGGTTACTAAAAACATGAGACAGGAATCACTGCTTCAGGTAGCTCGGAAAGCATAAACGATTAGAAAAGGTGCACACACCATCACATTCTTGAAAGCCCAAAACAATATACTAGAAGGAATAGCGGCACCAAGTAAAAACTAATATTACACAAGATCTCACTTATACAGGATCATCACAACCAGCAATAGCCTGCAACACCGTAGAGAAATGCAGTCATCTTTTCTTGAAACCATACTTCTTGCGCTCATAGAACAAATCGGTCTTTGCGCTCCCAAGGTTTACAATCTTAGGGCAACCATCCCGATCTTTCTCTTGCTGGGTGCACTCCTTGCAGTAGTAAGCATCAGATATGCCGACACCACCGCAAATGACACAGCGGCCTTGGAATGAGCCATAATTGCATTCATCGCAGACACGGACCAGTGTGCAAGGTCTGACATAGGAATCACATATGACGCATTTCCCATCACACTTCTCGCAGAGGCGACCAATTGCGATGCCCGGCTGTTTACGACACATGATGAGATCAGGGTGATGCTTTGCCATGCTTCAAATGCTTTCTACCCTGATTTAAAAAAAAAGGAGTTATCAAGATCAGAAATGTAGACATAAGCGTCCCCTAAATAGAGATGCACAAAAAGATTAGAAATGCACATATGTATCCTTCTATAGTTGAGTAAAAAAATGCAACATCAGGAAAACTAGTTCACTTTTCTGTTTAAAACATGTAAGTTTCATTAAAGGTAGAGTTTTTTATCGATAAAAAGGGTGCGACGTCGTGGAGACGCCCACTTGTAAGCTTCTATATATTCACTATATGTATCAAAAAAGAGTTACAAATACCAAAAGGTCTTTAAATTTTTAGCATACTCTAAAACATTTTTTATATACATTCTCTCTCCATGGAAGATATTCCTATTCCACACAAGCCACATGGACCAAAAAATAACCACCATCCAAACCTTCATATGAGCGCTCGTATTCCCCAACTTATCCATCGAGTCCCAAAAACCAACCCAATCAGTGATTGACTCCAACTCGACATGTGATGCCACCATACATCCTTTGCAATGGGGCAATGAAAGAAGAGGTGTTCGACATCTTTATTCACTGCAAGACAATAAAGTTCAACATAGAATTGCCTTTGCGATGGAGTTAACTAGACAGATAATATTGAGCCGCAAAAATGATAAATTGACCAATATTGCTTTCACCAAAAATGATACCCACTATGACCCCCAGACCACAAGGAAATGTGAAGAGTTTCCCCCTTGCATCTCGGTCACTTTGACTTTGTCATCAACTCGTAATCCCCAGGGTATGATATACTATATCTTCACAACGACAAGTCATTTTGCTCGGATTCAGCTCTGCTATATTTTCTCAAGAAGCCAAAGGATGGCTATCTAACATGGGAAGTCAATCATATTTCAGACCCTGTTGTACTTGACTACAGGCAATGGATGCATTTAGTTAACAAGAATAAATGTGTGAGAATGCTATTGTTATGGTTTTAGCGATTAAAAGAATTATCCCCCAATGATCAGCTTATTATGATAAAGAAATCCATCTCAACATCCTGACACTCCATTTTCCCTTCTGTAATAGAGCCCCTGGCTGTCAGGCCTGATCCTCCCAGTCAGCCCCAAGCTGATCAACAGCCTCAGTCTCCAAGGTTTGATTGCCCATGCATCATCATCTTCAAGGCGTGACTTATAGCTGAACGCCTCACTAGTTCTTTTTTTCCAAATGAGGCCGAACACCCAGCCTTCCATGCTTTCCAACGATCCAGGGTGATTGGCCCCAGACTTCCTCCCAACCTGCACACAGCATTGCCCCAACCAGATCACTAGCCTTCTAAACCTTGTCATCCCTCGCCTACCGAGCCAAGTCCTTGCCAGGTCCATTCTACTGCTGATCACCACCAACAAAATTGCCCAGGTGGAGTCCATGCTTGTTGTTTGTGATCGTATGTGTATCCTTGTGTGTGATCTCCAGGCACCATTTTCTATGCCAACTAAGCAGGTGACCAGTGTATGACATTCTTTTATAGAAACATTGTTTCTTCATTTGACCATAACCGGATTGCACTCACCGTGGTCAATTCCTCTATCATGATTAAGCCTCTTACTTCTAACTCCATTGTTATTGTTCAAGGCATTTCTATCAAACTAAAGGGAGCTGAAAACTATGTTAGTTAGTCAAGGGCCTTCAAGGTTTTTATTGGAGGACAATACAGATCCTTTGTTTTTGTGAAGGATTGTTGCTCAAAAAGTCTGGCTAGTCTATAATACATGGGTACTGACAACATCCATACTATGACTTGGATCTCTAATAGTATTATAAAAGAAATTGCTGCAAATCTTCTCTGTGAAAGGATGATAAGAAAAGATGATTCGTTGTTTATTCAAGAGGTCTAAAGGTCCTTATATAGGACTAAATCCTAGAGGGCTCAAGAGAGAATATTCTATAGAATATGCTCTGTAGAATATTCTCTTAACAAATAGCCACATAGAATACTCTGTTAACATAAAAGTCCTCGTGGGGTTACAATAATATAAAGAAAGAAATCTTCTGCAATCTCTAACACTCCCCCTCAAGTTGGAGAATATCCACCGATCATGCCCAACTTGGAAGATATCCAGGAAAGGCGCTTCTTTGATAAGGACTTTGTGAATGTATCTGCAAGCTGAAGGTCTGTTGAGATATGTGGTGTAGAAATCTTACCTTCTCGTACAGCATCACGAACAAAATGACAGTCGATCGCAATGTGTTTAGTTCTCTCATGGAACACAAGATTTGTAGCAATATAAGTGGCAGATTTGTTATCAAAATGTAGAGGAACAAGAGTAGTGATAGCAATATTGAGTTCTTGCAAAAGAGACAGTAACCGGGTAATTTTGCATGTGGCTTGGGCCATTGCCCTATATTCTGCCTCTGCACTGGACCGGGAAACCACCGTCTGCTTATTGCTCCTCCAACTAACAAGGTTACCTCCTACCATCATCGCATAGCCCGTCGCACAGCATCAGCATAAGCAGCAACCTTAGTGTATCCATTTGTCCCGTAGAATAGACCATGTCCAGGGGATTCCTTCAGGTAGCGAAGGATCTGAAGAACATCTTGCCAGTGGTTGTATCATGGTTTCTCCATGTATTGGCTAGCTCTGTTCACAGTATATGATACGTCTGGCCTAGTAACAGTAAGGTACAGAAGTTTACCAACTAGGCTTCTGTATCTTGTAGTATCTTCAAAGGCAGAATCATATGGTGTAGAATGTTTCTTTGGTTCTACAGGTATGCCAGAGGGCTTGCACTCTAGTAGTCCTGCCTCAGTCAGTTATCTAAGTAGTACTTTCTTTGTGACATGTGAAGCCCCTTCTTGGTGCGTAAGACTTCTATACCCAGAAAATAACGAAGTTGCCCCAGATCCTTGGTGACAAAAATCTTTTGCAGAAAAGTCTTCACTTCTAGCACTCCTTTATCATCGTCACATGTAACAACCATGTCATCCACATATACAGCTAGTACGACAGTACCTATTGATCGTTTTCTGACAAAGACAGAATGGTCAGATGTAGTTCTCTGAAAGCCCAGAGTGCTAATCTCTGAACTAAGTCTGTTAAACCATGCCCTCGGACTTTGCTTTAGACCATAAATTGCTTTGCGGAGTCAGCAAACATACTACCCCTCGACTTCGTAACCTGGGGGTTGCATCATGTAAACCTCTTCCTCAAGATCACCATATAGAAATGCATTCTTGACATCCAGTTGAAAAATAGGCCAGCCTTTGTTCACGGCTACAGAGAGGATAGTGCGAATAGACCCCATCCTGGTAACAGGTGAAAAAGTTTCGAAGTAATCAACTCCATATGTATGTGTAAAGCCTTTTGCCACAAGTCTTGCTTTCAGTCTGTCAATAGAACCATCTGGAGAATGTTTCGTAGTAAATACCTATATGCAGGCAACAGGTTTGATACCTTGGGGACACTGAACTAGATCTGATGTTCCTCTGGAATTGAGAGCATCCATTTCATCATTCATAGCTCGTCGCCACCCGTGGTCCTGTAATGCACTGTGATAGTCTCTTGGAACAGAGATTGTCATAAGAGCATCTGCATATTTTTTATCAGAACATGATAGGCTATCAGTGGATGTGAAATTAGACATAGGATGAATAGTGCATTGCCTCTTTGTTCTGCGTAGGGCAATGGGAAGCTCCTGAGGATCATCCGGGATAGTTTTGTTGGGGGCACTTGAAGATGGCATATTTTCCTGCAACAAAGGAACATGTAGAGGAACAAGAACAAGATGGAACACATTCTTTTATACACAATTGGTGGAGGAGGAAGTTATAATGGTATGTCAGACACATCTTAATTGAAGAAGCGAGTTTGTTCAAAAAAGGTGACATCAGCTGATATATAATAGCGTTTACTGCAAGGATCATAGCATCTATACCCTTTTTTTATTTGGGAATAACCCAAAAAAACACATTTAATTGCACAGGACGATAATTTGTCTGCAGTATGAAAGTTGTGAACAAAGGCGGTGCATCCAAAAATCCGAAGAGGTAGAGGAAATGGTGAGTCGTTTGGATACAATAAGGCAAAGGGTGTGGAGCCATTTAGGGAGACAGAGGGAACTCTGTTGATAAGATGGACAACAGTGAGAATAGCATCTCCCCAATAGGTTTTGGGGACCTTCATTTGGGTAAGAAGAGAGCAGGCAATGTCGAGGAGATGTCGAAGTTTACTTTCGGCTACCCCGTTCTGTTGGGAGGTATATGTGCAAGAGGTTTGATGGATAGCACCCTGGGAAGCAAAGAAGGATGTTAAATCATTTTGTGTAAATTCCAATGCATTATCAGAATAAAATATTTTAACAGTGGTGGAGAAGATGTTTTTGACATAGTAAAAGAAATTCTTGACAATATTGTTAATTTCTGAACGTTCCTTTAATAGGAAAACCCAAGATGATCGATTGTAGTCATCCACAAAGACAGCAAAATATTTATGACCACTTAGACTTCGGACCGGACATAGTCCCCAGATATCACAGTGAACAAGTGCAAAAGGAGTACGGCGGCGAGGCTCAGTCCGTGCAGGAAAGGAGGCTCGATGATGTTTCTCGAACTGACATACTTCACACTCAAAGGGTTTCAACATAGAAAGTTCAGGGAACATCATTGAGAGAGCTTTAGCAGAAGGGTGGCCAAGACGAAGGTGCCATAGAAAAGGATCTTCAGAGATGGAGGCTGCACTAGCAAAGTTGGAATCAGAAGGAATGTCGAGGTAATAGAGGTCGTTCCTCTCATGACCCCCACCAAAAATCTTCCTCGTCCGGATGTCCTGAAAATAACAACAAACCTCATCAAAAATAACACGACAGTTAAGCTGACGACAAAGCTTCTGTACTGATAGAAGGTTGAGAGGAAAAACAGGGGCACAATGAACATCTGTTAGATGCAGCTTGAAAGAAAAGTTAACAGTACCAACAACAGTCATTGGGGAATTATCCCCATTAGCAACCCGAGCAGTCTTCACAGAGGAAGACGGTTGGGAGGAGGTTAGCAAACTTCCTTCTCCCATCAGATGGGTAGAGGCTCCAGAATCAATAATACATGCATGCTTAAAGGCGGAGACAGAGTTTGCTATTGTACCTGAGGTAGTAGCCAGGCTAGCAGTAGGGGCAGAAGCATTACTATCAGAAGGACTAGATTCTTGCAGCAGTTGTCGTAGGAGAGCATATTCAGAAGCAGTGAATGGGGTTTGTGCCTCGCTGGTTTGCTGAGTAGATGTTTCTGCAGTTGCATCATACGATACTTCATCATAGGCATTGTTGGCATTAGGTTGCATCCCAAACGTTGCCCGACAACGATCAGAAGGGTGATTCAATTTTCAGCGTCCACAGTGTACGCATGCTGGATACCGACCACGTCCATGATCGCGTCCGCATCCAGAATCACGACCACGTCCACGCCCTGAGTCACATCTCCGTCTTCCTTGATAGTTATGACGTCCTCTGTATCCTGAGGAGGTATAGTAGGTCATCGTCTGCGTAGAGGTGTGGGTGGTAGAGTGCTGAATTGGAGCCTCTAGCTCCTGTAAGGATCCGAAGATTGTCTTAAAAGTAGGTAGAGTATCAGCCATCAGGAACTGATCTTTCATAGGCTTATATTTTGGATTAGTCCCGAGAGAAATCTGTAAACCTGCCGGTGTTGTAAAAGTCGTCCGACTGGCTCGACCTAACTAGTAGGTCTGACTAGTCTAGTCGGTGTGGTGGCCGACCGAGTACCGATTAATTCCGACTAGGTACACCAGTTGACCAATTTTTGCTTGGAGATACCATATTTTTTATGCTTTTATAAGCAAACGTATACTAATATGCTTAATATTTTACTTAAATTCAATTACTTTTTTATTTTATTATGATAGAATAAAAAGCACAAAATTGACGTAAATATATGTATAAAAATGAGTGATATATTTAAAATAATCGTAAAATTCAAAGCCGATTAAAGTCCAACTAAATTCGACTAGTCGCCCGACTGCCGATTAATCCTTAGTCAGTGGCCCAACCGACCGAGTACCGACTACCGACTTTTGCAACCTTGAAACCAGCCATTCAGCATGTTCTTCTACTTGTAGTATTCAATAAGACTTGATTCTCCCTGAGTAGCAGACCTAATCCTTGTGTATATGTCTGACAGACGAGACTTAGTCGTCTTCTGAGAATATGTACGCTCAAGGTTTTTCCGCATTGCCTTAGCGGTGTCTTTGTAAAGAAGATTCGCAGCAATGTTTGAATAGACATTGTTCGTCATCCAAGTGATAACCTGGAAATTATCAACAAACCAAGTTTCATAGTCCTTATCTGTTTCCGCAGGTGGAACTTTTGTAAGAACGTAACACTTGCGTTGGCCACCAACAAACACTTTGAAAGACCAAGACCATAGAACATAATTTTCGGAGCCCTTCAGCTTGATAGCCATGTACCAGCAAAGAAGAAGTAGGGTACGTGGGCTTGATCTCGGCAGACGTCATCGTGGCGGCTTAGGTCAAGAAAAAGTGACCTATAGAGTATATCTTGCCTCAATTTATCATCAAATATCTAAATGACAATGATACCATGTAAGGAGGTGCGGAGACCTAAAGTGACCTAAAGTGACCTAGGCAGGAGGTGCGGATACCATGCTTAGGTCAAGAAAAAGTGACCTAAAGTGACCTAGGCAAGAGGTGCAGAGACCCGAGGCGGCACACAGCTGCAGAGGACTTGGAGGGTTGACGGTGGCGAAGGGGTGATTAGGCCAGAACACCGGCCTAGGACTGCTGCTCTGATACCATGTGAAAGGATGATAAGAAAAGATGATTCATTGTTTATTAAAGAGGTCTAGGGATCCTTATATAGGACTAAACCCTAGAGGGTTCAAGGTAAAATATTCTATAGAATATGCTCTATAGAATATTCTCTTAACAAATAGCCACATAGAATATTCTGTTAACATAAAAGCCCTCGTGGGGTTACAATAATATAAAGAAAGAAATCTTCTGCAATCTCTAACATTCTCTACGAAGAAGCACCTAATAATATCTAAGAGGAACGGACTCGTAAATTCTCAGTAGATGAGCAAGTTCCATATTGCCAAACATCTACACGTGTATTTGGCCTACTTCACAAGGGAATACTTTCATTTTTCAATATTCCAACTACGTGACAGGGCTATTTGACGAGTTGAGTTTTTTTCAACCAAATTATTATGACAAACAGGTTATGAAAAATGAGCCCACATTATTTGTCAAAGATCAATTCCTCTATGCAAATGTTGTTCCACCTTTGTGAGCTATTGTTTCTCGACTTCAGCAGCTTGATGTGTTGCTTCGACTCCATCGGCATCTACAAAAAACTCCATACTGCCTGCCTTTATAGGACAAGGATGCAGATGTCATTTCAGCCCATGAAGTAGAGGTAGATGCCGAGACTTTGGTTGAGGACGTGGGCATATTTATCTTCCATGTACTCACTAACAAGGGATCAATCACTCATCTGACAGGTGTTAGGAAAAGTTTGCTTGTCCTCCAGCGTCCAATCAAGCAACAGTTATTTGTGAAGGATATACTGCTACTGGCATACCCTATGACTCCACTGTGCCCGTTGATTCTCCTCAAACTATAGACGGTCGATGCATCTACTGCAGAGGCACTCCACTACTACAGATTTCGTTGCAGAAATCCTTGCTGATAACTCCATTATTGTTGTTCATACCATGTCCAACTTTTCTCCTCCGTGGATCATTGATCCAGGTTCTCCTGATCATTTGACATGGGGAATAAACTATCATTGGTGATTCTAGACCCTCTATGAATGTGACTAAGTGAGTTCAGCCAGATTAGACAATGGAACTTACTCACCAGTCGCTTCTGTTGGCACTATTAATTTCAACTCTAGACTCAATCTCTCTGGAGTTATCTGTCGCCAGACAATTTCCTCTACATCTACTTTCAGTTAGCATGTCTGGGCGTAAGTTATTTTGTATTGCTCTTTCTACTATTTTCAGGCCAATCATATGCAGCAGATCATTGGTGGGGACTATGAGGACGGTCTATTCTACTTGGGGAGGCTTATCATAGTTCTTCCTTTGTCGATGTTTCGTCGGCCCCGTCTAACTCGTTCCTATAGCATATGCATCCATCACTCCTCTTTCTCAACCATTTCCATGATGTTTCCTAAAATGTCTACCATCATACCTTTTAACCAGGAAGCATATCAATTATGTATAACATCATCAAGCATCGTTTCCACAACATATGAACACTTGTTGTTTTTCCCTTTTGATATAATGTATTGTGATGTATAGAGTCCATATCCTGCACATTGTTTTGGATCGCCAATCTTTTCCAAGTTTTGTTGGCAATCTAAGATCCGTTTTAGTAGAACTGTTTGGATCTACTTAATAAGAAAACAATCTAAGATCCATCTTATTATTAAATCATTCTTTTAAGGAATCAAACCATCTTTTAATTCCTTTAAAAATATTTAACCTAATAATGCATGAAGTTTGTGCAGACAGATCAGCCTACTTTCTTTGCGATTCAAGATACTATGCATTATACCTTTGGCTCCACCTACATCGCACCCAGAAAAATGGGATAGCATGAAAGAAACTAAGACATCCCCTTGATGTTGCTTCGTGCTCTTCTCGTACAAATGAAGATTTCTAAAACCTTATGGGGGGCGCAATCTGACATATACCTACGTAATTAATAAAGTTCTCTCATCTATCCTAAGAAAAGGAGACAATCCATTCTCTCTTCATTATCATCATGCAAGGGAAATTCCTTTGCATTTACATCATTTCAACTGTAATGCTCTTGTTCATTATTTCTATCATACCAACAAAATTTCCCAGGGTGCAATCATATACACTTTTTAAGGCTGTTTTCAAAACCAAAACGTATACAAATTTTATGATTACATCGATCATTGATATTTTATTTATGTTCATGTTGCCTTTTAACAACAGACTAGACTAGCTACTTTTCTACTGCCATTAATGGCAATCATTTGGAGTTCCTATCTTCTCTTGAGGTCTATCAAGGAAGGAATTACAGGTCTTCTGAGTGTGAACATTTACATGCTTCCTCATGATATGCACATCTAGCTCGACTCCTCTACCAACAACATGCTTCCTCAAACCTTTCCATTGATCCCCACAAAGGGATAAGTTCGAGAACTATACATCATATATCTCATCATACAAAGCTGATGGTATGTATTCCACTGACAAACAATTCATTGATGCATCGATGATTGTCTCGATGATTGTTTCCCTTCCAAGAGATTATATTGTAGCATTGCATGACTTTGGCTGGAAACTGGCTCTGGACGATGAGATGGATGTATTTCTTTCTCCTAGAACCAGCAATCTTCTAGCATGCTCTTTAGATTTTTACTCGTGTTGCCTGCAAATGGGCATTTATTACTAAGCATTGATCAACTAAATGCAAGATCGGTTCCCAAAGGTTTCTTTCAAATCATTGATGTTGATTACTTCAAGATATTCTCCCACATTGCCAGGATAGGATATACTTGTACCATTCTTTCTGAGGTTGTCAACAAGCATTGACCGATCTATCGACTTAGTTTGAAAAATGCAATTATATATGACGATCTGAAGTAAAAGGTATAATGTCTCTTTGTACGCATAATAATTCGATTATGATCAGCTGTGGTTGGAGAATTAAAGGCTGGTGAAGCTATCTAATGAGGACGATGGATTCTAGATGTCAGAATCTGGAAGAGATGGACAAGACGTAGTTTGCCAAGTGGGTAACTCGCATATGAAGAGGTGGTGCAGATCTGATGTGCCAAATGCTACGTAGCTTCCACAGGGCCATGACAGACCTTTCATTTCAAACGACGCTAGCATGCAATGCACCATCTAACTATTATCTAGGTGTTTGTGTTGTCATATTGTCCCATGTCTTCTGCAACCTATTTTTGGGAATGAGAGTGGCTTTTTATTTTGGCTAGATGATTTCAGAGGTCACGATGTGTTGTTTGGTTATTCTCCTCACCTTTTTGCCATGATTGTGAATGTAGGAAATTCTATTGAAAGTGTGGGGGGAGTGGAGGATGGTATACACTGATCAATCAAAGTTGTCGGATCAACATGTGGCGTACATTCTAGCTCTGGCGAGTCTCTCTACATTCTAGCCGTGGGAGAGGAGGCAGGATTCATGCGGTCGGAGGTCGGTCGGAGGAGGGAAGATGGTTTCAACGGGGAGAGGTGGAGCCGGATCTTGGACGTGGTGTGAGACGAGAGATTGAAAGGGATGACGGTAACGGTATTCTTTCAATTTGAAGGGTATATAATTCAGATCGCTCAAATTTTGTAACGGTGAAGTCCTCAACATTTTCTATTAATGGACTAGGGATCCTAATTGTTACAAATAAAAGATGGGGACCTAGATTGGTTGGGTCCATTGATGGGGACCCGATATGTAGATTACCCTATTATATATAGATAACATACAGGAAATGTCAGGTCTCTATGGGATTTTGGTCCTTGTAGTAATATACACTTTAAACTTGTGAATACAAAGAATTTTCTGGCATGCGCCTTTCCGGCACTCCACCCTTTCTCTTTGAAAAGAGAGGTAGAAATCTCTCGACCACCTACATACAAGATCAAGGAGGAGTATGATGTCGTCTCAGAAAAGCTATATAGCTTGAAGTTGAGTCCTAAAGCGTGCTTTAATAGGTTCATTACAGAGGTAGCTACTATAGGGTTTCACATAACTTCATCTAATCATTTTGTGTTTGTTAGACAATAGAAAGAAAGCATTGCATTTTAGTTGTCCACGTTGATGATATGGTCCATATAGAAGATGATATATGCATATAGCATGCACTGAAGTGACTAGAAGCTCAGGGAAACTTTTACTTTTTCGAAAGGAGTATTGTTTGAATATCTTGGGGAAAACCGATTTACTTTATTACAAGGCTTGCAGAAGCTCTACAACAAGTCAACATCATTGATGATGCACATGATACATGAGTCTTCTAGATAAAATCATTTATCTTATAGTTACCCGACCATAGTCACCATACAATGCATGTGTTGTAAGTACAATACGCCACCATATGGAATTGCCAATACAATTACTTGCAGGATGTACTACTCATACTATGTTATCTCAAATCTCACCTGGGAGAGGGCTCGTCTGTGCATACTGTGGACATCTCAATGCTTGCTCTTATTCAGAAGTTAGTTATACTAGTTTTTAGAACACATACAATCTACTATTATTTACACTTTAGTTGGATGTAATATCGACACTTAGAGGAGCAACAAGCATAATGTTGTTGTCAGATCTAACGTAGAGTCTGATACATTAGTTATGGATTAAGCCATTTGTGAGCTTAGTCGGCTTATTCCTTTATCGAGACTCGCCATATAACCCAAGACCCCCATTCCCTCGTATTACAGCACCAAATTCGCAATGAATATTGCATCCAACACACTTTTCCACAAACAGAACAAGCACATTGATGCAAATCATCATTTTATCATAGATGGTGTACAACAAGATTATTACCTCACATCTCTTCAAAATTTCAGCTTGCAAATAATCATATAGGTACTTCCCACACAACAATATTTGTTTCTTGTTTTCAAGTTGGACATAAAATTATCTCTTTCTCAATCACCCTCGGAGAAGTATTTCCACAATCCTATCCTAAAACCCGATGCCTCCGCCATGGTTGACAAGAGGAAGAGTATTGTATATGAAAGCGTACAAGCTGAAGGAGCAAGGAAAGGGAAAACAAATAATATATTCAATGCATCTGCCTACAACTCCTAAAGCTCTACATCCAAATGTTGCTTTAACAAAATGCACTGCTCGCTATCAAAATTGCATGAACAAATGGAGCCTATCACTTATGTTTATACTGTTCATAATCCCACGAAATGACATAAGTTGAAGCCGCAGATTTTGCAACACACAAGGACATTAGCTCATGAGGGTTGTGTTCAATGAGAATGTCGTCCTCTTTATATGTGCCATGGCGATTTTAGCTTCTACTCGCTTGCCTCACTCATTAGCTACATCCATGTTTTGATGGTGAAGGTAGAGCTTATCTGAATAACTTGTCGAAGTCCTTGTATGTAGCGGGTGACTTCTTGGACAAGGATTTCCTGCAATTGGCAGCAATGGATGAGGGACTGAAATCCTTTGGTGTACTCCTTTAAACTCATGGTTCCTTGTCTCCAAGATTGTTGATAGGTGTATAAGTCTCGCGTGTAGTCTTCAGGCAAAAACTTGGTATTTAGTTTGCCTTCATCTAGCTCCAGCTGCAGATTGTATGCTTTCGTTTCTGTTTGAGATCTAGTTGCAAACAATTCCACCAAAGCAAGGCATGACCCATAAGTTTGATCATGCCAAATTGAATCTTTCGCCCGCTTGGCATATCCTTCCACATGAAGATATATTTGACTTTCGAGAACATCGACTCGGATGCCTCGATCCCATCCTTCGTCTTGCTCAAGGCCATACCGAGGTGGGTGTTTGATTGCCACTATTATGCTGTGGTGCATAACCTGAGGCATGAGGTTCTTGGATTTGATGAATAAAAGGGGTCTCTTCCTCTACCTCTTCTTCATCGCCACCATTCGATGAGTGTTGCTGACTATCGCATCCATCGGATGTAGATTATCTCATATAGAGGTATTTGGCTATGCAAAGGACATTTCCGCCTCCAATCCTTCTTTTGGGCAGAGTTTTGTTGGCGTGAAGTTCTCCAAACACATGGGTATTCAAAGCCATAATTTGCCCTTGAAGGTTTTGTTTTGTCTCATTCAATGGTAAAGATAGTTGTTCAAGTTGTGCAAACGTAGTAGAGTAAGTAGGGTGCTCTTCGAAGTAGAGGCACTTTGTTTTCAAGCCATGGATTTTTTTTCTTTTTTTCTTTTTTGTTTGAACGATGTTATACAAGACGACCAAAATAAAGTGGATCGATATGCTCTGATATGAAATCGATGCAACTACAAGAAGTGGCGACCAGAATCCAAAAGGAGATGATGAAACTATGTGATTGCTAGACCCAGATGTTGAACAAGCAGCAGGAAATAGATGATTCAAATGACAGAATAATTTAAATGATTCTAATCAGAAATAGATGACTTAAAGTCTGGAAGATAACAGGAGATTAAATTGAATAGTTCTGTTGACTCGAATAAAACCTGGAAGCATGCAAAATCCGAATTAATGAAATCACGGCAGAAACTGGGGGCACAAGGCACTAAATATCCACGAGACGTTCACAGCCCAAATAGTTATTAAATCGTTAGGGCTCTTATTCCAACGGCTGCAGGCAATAGAAGATAAATCTCAACCAAACCGAGAGTGCATAACATCCCACAGTCAAGGAAAATGGGGAAAAAATAGGGTTGAAATACTCGTTACCACTTAGCACAACCAACAAGCCGGGAGAAGGTGCAACGACCGAACCAGATCAACGGCTGGCGATGCGTTGGCGGCGTGGTGAAGGAAGCACGGCGGTGTTGGAGGTGTAGGAGTTGGCGGCGGCGCAGAATAGGCGAGGGAGATGGCGGCGGGAAGGGGAAGAACGGTGGAAGCGTGGATAGGAGGAGGGGAGAGAGAGGAGGAGGACCAGAAAAGGTTGGGTTTAGCACTTTGGGTGAAATTGGTTGCAGGCTGCGGGAGGTTAACTTTTTTTTTATGGGTAAATAATTGTATTGATGAAAGAGAGATGAATTTACAGACCCATATAGGGTTTAAAACAGTGCCCAGAGACTCAAAAATAGGCACCCTAACTCAGGATCAAAAACAAGAAGATCATTTTAACAAGTTAAACAAAATGGTCAAGGATGGCCCCAAAAAAGGAAAACATTCACCAAGTATACATTTACAGAGTGCCCACTAAAATTCTAATGGCTGAGATGATAGAAGCAGTAATATGAACTTGCGAGGACGAAGGCGAGGATGTCCATCGCGTGTTTCTCTCCTTCCAAATAGCCCACACCGTAGACGAGAGGACCACACACCAACGGGAGTGAAGTTCCTTGTCTTGCAACTGCATAATCCAGCTCAAGATATCGCAAAGACGGAGAGAAGGCGGAGGAGAGAAGCCTATACAAGCAATAACCTGGTGCCACATAGCCGCTGCGAAGCAGCACTCAAAGAAAATATGATCTTGGAACTCAGCGCACGCATCGCAAAGATAGCATTGACTAACGGAGGAGATCCCCATCCTCTGCAGCCGGTCAAGAGTAGGAAGTCTGTTTGTGAAAGCACGATAAAGCACACAAGAGAATTTAGGCGCAGCCAACTTGCACCAGATTAAGTTTGCCCAAGGGACAGCTGCCCCACGATGTCTAACCACGTCGATAGCTTGAGAGAAAGAGAACCCTTTAGATGAATTAAGCCAGGTATACCGTGAGTTAGAAGAGGAGATAGAGCCTCGGAACACATCACGCTTGCGCAACAAAGCCTTCCACAACAGCGAGTCGCCCCCTTTAGGAATAGCAACCCAGAAGGAGCATGAGTGAAGATACCGCTTTCTCATGTAGATAGCCCACAAAGAGTGCTCGGCCGTGAGGATTCTCCACGCCCAGGCCACAACGGTGGCCTCACGCAGCATGTGCAAGGAGCGCAATCCAAGACCTCCCTCAGATTTAGGAAGGCATACAGAACACCAACTAATCCAATGAGGCCCAGGGCCCCACAGGAAGTTAGCACACATTTTGTCGATACGAACAACAGAGCCACGAGGGATAAGACACCCACTAACCCAGTAGAGGTTAATACCCGTTACCACAGTGGAAAGGAGCTGGAGGCGCCTTGAGGATAGAAATGCAACATCATAGCCACCGGAGGTTAACTTTGTTTTTAATGATTTGGTGTATGGGTAGAATGGATGAAAGAAAAATGATTTATTTAATTTATTAAAAAAGAATAAGTATGTAGGTCCTATAGAGAGAATACGTGGGTTTTGGGGGGAAACCTTCACATAAAGGGAAACCTTCAAAGCTCTTAAGGCATGTCTTGTTACCGGTTTGGGTTTTAGTAGTTGTATGGATGGTTAGGAGGGTTGCAATGAGAAATGTGATGTGATGTCACATTAATTTGTACTAAAATTCTAATCCAAGAATGTATGGAGGTAAATCAGGTTACCCAAAGGTGACCCGATAACCAAACAACCCTTTAGGGGTCGTTCGTGTAGGGGGTTATCCCCCCTCTTTGTGGGGATTACCCCCAAAACCCACACTTCTCTCTTGTGGAGCCAACTCTCCATCTCATTTTAATGCATTAAATAAATCATTTCTCTTTCATTCATTCCATCAAAAATAATATATTATACTATCATATAATCTAAAAATTATAAACTACTCAAGTTATACTCACTTTTTCAAACTTCAATACAATCGCATCACAACAACAACTCACCTTTTCAAACTTCAATACAATCACATCACAACAAACACACTCAACCCAAAACCCTCTATCCAAGCACCAAAACACAAAAACAGGTTACCCTCCCCATTTTACCCCCGAGGTAACCCGGTAACCAAACGCACCATTAGGGCCCGTTTGGGTCGCGGGGTACCCACGCCCAATTGGGTTATCTGCGGAAAACCCGTGGTGTCCCACGAGGGTCGTCCCCGCAACCCTTGAATTAAGACCCTAGTTCTTTCGATCCACTGTAGCGTGAGGGGACTTCTCTGGCGCAGTTCCTGTCACACGCAAGCGTCTTGTCAAGAGCCTCTCTCCCGAGGCTTGGGTCGTGACGCCCTCTTCTCCCCTCGCCGGTTTCCTCCTGGCATGGTTTCCTCCTCCCGGTGTTATCGCATCTCCACACCCCCGCGAAGGAACTTGCGTGTCTCGACCTCGATTGGAGGTACGCCATCACCCTTGGGCTCGAGCTACTCTTGAACGAGGTTGCGGAGGAGGATCTATACACGAAGGCCGACAGGGAGTCCATTCCTTCTTCTCGCTGCAGGTAACATCCCTCTCGTGTTGACTGTATTGGTTGATTTCATGTGTTCTTTCTACTGTTGTCAAGTCAAGGTGGCTATCTTTGAAAGGGGTTATTTTGACAGAATCGTAGTGGCATTTCTTCGATCTTCTGTGAAGGCGATTTCTTGGTTTTGTCTTTCTTATGATTGAAGGCCGTGGTGTTCAATGGGTCGATTTTTTGCTTTGACTGTAGTTGCGGTCACATGTAGTTGATTTTAGATATGGCATGTCCGTCCGACCTCCTCGGCAAATAGTATGGAGGGGCGTTTATGTTTGAAGTACGTGTAGACCATTCGTTGCAAACTTGCAACATATACAAGTATGGCGGGGGCGTTTATGTATGAAGAACAACAACTCAGATATAAACTAGGAGGGGAAACAATCAGCAGATACAAGTCTTATTTCTCTTGTCACATACACAATTCACACGAAGACCAGTATCGCTCAAACAATGGAAGCTTTAAAAGTTAACATGTTTACAGATGTCATTTAGGCACTTTGGATTAAAACAAAATAGCATTTATATATCAACCTCAAACTGATCAATCATTTTTTATGCTCTGATTGTTCAATTTAACTTACTATTTTGAGACTGATCATTGCATAATCTGATCGATCACCCGAAGACCACCATCTTTTAACTGATTGATCACCCTTGTTGATCGGTCGATTATCTGAAACTAATGTCTATGCATCAATTGACCAAACTCTCGTTGACTGAACGATCTCTTCTACCTAATGTTCTGAGACACTCTCTACCATCTCACACTCGGGTAAAAATAGGAAATTAAAGAAAATAACATTGCCAGAAAATATAGCAGATGAAACCCATGGCGTGCTCTTTTTCCATCACTCAATTTTATTTTAATATATACTGCTATTTTCTCACTTTCCCTTCGCCTATCTGTCGTGCTATTTTTCTGCCCATTTTTTTATTTTTCCTCAACATTCTATTTTTCCCACCCATGCCATGTTTCTACCGACCTGTTAGTTTATCATATATCCTGTTATTTTTCTCACCCTCTGATTATTTTTCTGCTCATCTTTCTACCCACTTGTTAGTATGCCACTATCCAAAACTTACATCGTTATGAATTTCCTAAAATTAAAAGACACAATAAATACAAGGTGACTTTTAATCAAGCAGTTATTCACTCGTCACCTATCTGTGCTTCATTTAAGTTGCACTTAATTAATATTATATGTGTTCAAATTTAGAATCATGCGTGTCTAGACAGGAACAAATGCATGTCATTTTGAAGTTTCCGTGTGCAACTAATCTGTCCATTTATATGAAAATTTTCAGGACTTGAACAGATATAGTATGAAATTAATTGCGACCATGATCATTTTTGTGTTACATTCAACAGCTCTTTAGACAATGTTTAATGACAATTTGACATTTACCAAATTATGTACTTAGTCACGCAATGCCGCGCCAAGGTAAGGGAAAGAGCATAGTGGATGGGAGTGAAGGAGCAACTACTGGTGCGGGGAGGGCAATTAACTGGACACCAGCTTATGAACGGATCTTAATCCATTGTATGTTGGATGCAAGAGACAAGAATCAATGGAGTGAGAAGTCATTCACTACTGCAGGTTGGAATGCAATCTTGCACCAGTTCAATGAACAAGCAGGATTGTGTTACACGAAGGATCAAATCCAATCACGTTGGAAGATCTACAAGAAGGACCACGCAGCGTACTTGTACCTTCGGGGCAAGTCCGGTTAGGGATGGGACCATGTCTCAAATTGTCCAATCGCACCGGACGAACTCTCCTGGTTGGAGGTATGGTGTCCATCGCAATATCAACAATTCTCCAATTCGATTACTTACCAATGACTAATTGAAATTTCTATTTGTCAGGTAGGTGAGGCGTACCGCAAGTACAATTCACGTCCCTTCTTGTACTTCAAAGAGGTTGCCTACCTCATCGGGAAGGGGTCTGCAACTGGACATTATGCCAGCTCCTCATGTGCGCCGATGGCTGCACACAATACAGAAGAAGAGCAAGTCATGGAGGGCCAAGAAGGTAATACTGATTACGAGGATGTGGACGAGGTGCCCACCCCTCCTGTTGTTAGCAAGGCTACACATAGATCATTAGAATCTAAGCGCAGGAAGAGTGGAGATGGGAAGCAAGTTGTACCAGACATGGAGGCTTTGATGGAGCTGATTCAAGAAAGGATAGGAGCATAAAGACGACACCAAGATGTGGACGCTCGTGAGGCATTCAGGGAGTTGAGGGAGTCATGCCCAGCGCTCTCCCCTGTGGCCTACGTAAAGATGGTTGATACGTTGACGCACCCGGGCAAAAGGGAGCTCTTCCGTTTGGTCAAGGATGACCCCGAGTACCTCCAAGCATGGATTCACCATGTCCTCGGTCAGCCGTAATCCCTCTTGTGCCATGCTTCCATATGATATGAAGCTCCTACATGTCGGACAATTTTAAATGTAGTCCTATGTGCGACTACTTTATGTACTCGTAACTGCTCGTACTTCCGTTTTCTTTCCATTAGTTTACGTGTTGCTTTGTTAGGCACATGTTAGTCTGTACTAGTATCTCCATTTTCATTTGATTGGTTTTTAAGACTATATTTGCTCTGTTTTTGTTTGAACAATTTTAAAGACTATATTTCCTTTACATTGAATATCCGTTTGAGGTGATATAGTCCTTATGCCATACAACTTTCATGCAGATGGAAGAACAACTATACAATCCGTTTGAGGAGATTTTGTCCGAGGCGACGGAGTTGTCCTACATGCTTGCATTGTACATATTTACATGTGCGTTACATAGTCAGCAAATTCCACGTGCCCCAATACCGCTCAACACCAGGCCTTGGTCTGGACGTATGTGGATTGATGATATGATAGCAAGGCATACTAAGCGATCCTACAGGTGCTTCAGGATGGAGCCTACTACCCTCTTAAAATTTGTGGAGTTGTTGGAGCAAAGAACAGGCTTGCGTAACACAAGATACATGGATACGATAGAACAAGTTTGCATTTTCCTATTCGAATTTGGGCATGGCTTACCTAACCGTGTGTTGCAGGAGTGGTTCCAACACTCTGGTTCTACGATATCAGCTCATATCCACAGGGTCCTAGAGAAAGTCCTTCTTTTAGAGAATTTACTCGTGCATCTTCCTTCAATAGATACACCAACTCGCATTTCATTGGATCGTCGTTTTGCCAATTACTTCCAGGTACGTGCAACCGTGCCCTTCGATACACTCCCCATATTCCATGCGAGCAAAACACTGACCTATTACACTTTCACATTTTAGGGTGTGATTGGTGCCATTGATGGTATGCACATCAAAGCATTGGTCCCATCAGGCATGGAGGCTGCCTACGGTAACAGAAAACAATGCATATCGCAGAATGTAATGGCATATGCTTCTTTCGACTTTTTATTCACATTCATTCTTGCCGGATGGGAGGGATCAGCTTCAGATATGTTCGTTCTTAGGGATGCCATTGACAGAGGTGGCTTCGTCGTCCCAAACGGCTACAGATATCTGGTGGACTGTGGTTACACGAATACTGACTCCTTCATTGCCCCCTACCGAGGCATTACATACCATCTATCTGAGTGGCACGTGCTAGACAAGTCGGAATGCTACCTCTCTCACAAGCACTTATTTAATCACATACATTCACAACTTCGGAGTGATGTCGAGAGGACGTTTGGCGTTTGGAAGAAGAGGTTCAAGTGTTTGATGTACATGCCCACATACCGTTTCGAGACGCAGAGAGACGTTGTCAAGGCGACAACGATAATTCACAACTTCATAAAGTTGTATGGGAGTGACAAGTGGTTTGACCGCGTTGAGAAGTACTTGGTTCCAAATCCACCCGACTTGGAAGCGGAGCTCGGTGTCGAGGTAAGAGTCACCTGTGTCGAGATGCTGCGGGGCGAGAAAATCCGAGATGAAATGGCTAGGTCGATGTATGCCGATAGGATGAGGCGTATGCGTAATGAGTGACAAATTTCCAGGGCCGCTGTAAAATTGAAATCATCTTGTTCCCCTCAACTAATCCGTTCACTATTAATTGTTCTTTGAATGTATTGCATGGTTTGCTATTAAATTTAGTGGGCTTTTTAAACCTTGCTGCTACGTGTTTGGATCGTATTTGATGCGTTGACATTCGGTGGGATGTCATCATTTACAAAAGAGGACTATCAATGAACAGGTAATGGTGATGATACTTCATTCGACGTCGTCAACGACTTCTATTTGTTTAATTTGTGCCGAGAACGAATTCCATTCGAATTTTCCATAGAAGGAACCCATCCATTTCGAATATAACCAAACAGCATTCGACGTAATATACGAATCCAACCATGTATAAAAAATTACCACCTCCTACATATGTAAACAGAATATATAAGTTAAAGGTACAAAAAGAACTTCGAAAGCTACCTACATTCACAGAAAAAATTGACTTGGCAAAGCCAAAACCAGAAAAAGGTAAAACGGGAAAAATAATCGAGCCAAGTAAATATGGCAGCATGCAAAAAAAAATTTCAAACGTCGAAATTTAAGATTTTAACATGGTAAACATAAAAAAAGGAAAATATAGTAGAAGGGAATAAATTGTTAAACATCGAAATTTCATATGGTAACATGGTGAATATGGTAAAAATGGAAGATATGGTAACAGGGTATAAATGTTACACGCCGAAATTTAATATGGTAACAGGGTACATATGAAAAAAAAGGATAATATGGTCAAAGGGAAAAAATGTTAAATGTGGAAATTTAATATGGTAACATGGTAAATATGATAAAGAAAGGAAAATATGGTAACATGGTATTATCTTAAACGCCGAAATTTAATTTCGTAACGGGGTAACTACGGTAAAAACGCAAATATAATAACATGGTAAATATGCTAAATGGTAGAATTTTTCAGGGTAAAAAACGTAAAAGGGAGAAAACTTCCTCTACCACTAAAATCAACAACCAAACACCAATCAACAACCAATCATTATCCCAAAGTTCAGTAGAGGTCACATCACAGAAAACCCTCTAAATAGTAAAATCCACTAACCAAACACCAAAACTCACATTCATGTTATCCTCCAGATAAACCACAACTGGATTGCGTTACCTGCGCCCCATGAGTTTTTGCAAGAAACCCCACGAGGTTTGGTGCGAGTCATCCCCAAAAATCCTTCCCCAAAAGTCACGTCGACACCTCCTACTGTAGCGCGATTCGACCCTTTTGTTGCCCATGCCACTGTCTTGTCATTCTCTTTCTCTCTCTCTCAAGGTTGTGGTATTCTCGCCCTCTTCTCCCCCACTTCCCCCATTCTTGGCATGGTTTCTTCCTCTTCTTCACGATGTTCTCGCATCTTCATGTTGAGAAGGAAGCACCGCCATCTAGAGTTGGATTGGAGGTACGCCCTCACCCTTGAGATCCATCTTCTCCTTCACGATCTTGCGGAAAATGCTTTGACAAGGACGGCTCCACCTCTTCGCGCCGCACCAGATAACATCCTCCCTTCTATACTTTGACGATGATTCATGTTCACTGGAATTTGCAATCTTGGTTTACGTTTTGATGACCTCCTTCGAGTCGGGGTTTTGACGAAATATGTTTGGAACGGGCTTTTCTTGGACCACCCGCGGATGAATTTTGTGGGAAAAAAGGATTTGTCCCACTGCTTCTACTTGTCGTTCGCACTCTGATACATGCTTGGATTGTGCTGATTTATTCAGATGGCCTCACTGCGGACATGGCTGCGATGATTTCTGTCTTGAAAAAAGAAGAAGGCCCGTGCGATGTTACCTCTTGATGAAATTTTTGGATTGAGAGGTTAGGTCGGATTTTCTTGACCTTCTATGTAACTTTGAATAGGAGTGGTCGATGCGGGTTTTAGGCACAGGGTATGTGATTTCTCATATCAGTCTTACTTTTTGTAATCATTCAGCTATTGACATCTATAGCCCTAATCCGATGCACTGATTCATTTGTTGGGATGCTCTTCAATCGCATTGTGGATTTTGTTAATATTGACGAACCGGTGGTCGATGCAAATCCCATGGTTGGGGTTCTAAACAACTAAACCTATGCTCCGATGTCTGCTAATTGTGTTGAACTGCTGCTTGAAAATGGTACATCCCTATTTTGTGATTTGATGAGCAAATGCGGTATATCATATTTGTGATTTGTTGAACGGCTGCTTGAAAATTGATCTGACCCTATTTGAGATATAATTCGTCATCTAATGCTTGATAGCATAATCCTTTCCACACATATTTATCATTTTTCTTGGATCACATATGTGTGATTTCAAACTGGCATCTGATTGAATTGATCAAGTTTGAAAATCTATATTTTTGTAGAAATGTACCATGGTACAAGATTTAGTTTTTCATGTTGTAAATAAAAAATTACTTAGATGAACAATTTCCTGATATCTTATTCCATTGGCCTATATTATTGGTTGCTTATTGGTTGCTAGTCAAACATGGCCAGTAACCATATTTGGAGCTTAGACAGTGTGAGTTATCTTATTGAGTTGAGGCTATGTGAGATTTGAATTATAAAATGGCTCCTTTTCTTGCTATGTAGGATCATACCTCATATTATGTTGCTTATTCAGTTGCGGCTATCTTATTCGGTTGGGGCTTTATATGATCTAAATTACAAAATATGGATTTGCCCGTTATTTAGGAGCATATCTCATATTCTGCAGCTTATTCAATGAGGACTATCTTATTCCAATGCGGCTATTTATTATGGTCATTAGAATTTGTTGCTTCAATGCTTGTTGTGTCCTGGTTTTTTTCTTTGTTGAGAGCTTAAGCTATGGATCTTAATGGTATAACTTTGTTGTTGATATGTTGGTGAAAAAAATTATGCCATTTTCTGTCATTGGAAGTGTTGTATTGTAGGAAAATTGCCATTCGAGTTTGATTATAATGTCGTGGTTGGTACTACTTCGAGGGATTGTATGTGACCCTATTTGTGGGATTAATGCAGTGGAATAAATTAAAACATTCTGAGCGGGTGCGGTGACAAGAGCTTATGTTTACAACAAGGTATTTTTTAACCCTCTCCGAGCTCCTGCAATGATGCACATATAACATTGTTGGCCAACACACACTTTCACGCATATATATGACATTGCGTATGGACACTGCGATTTATTTCTGATGTGCAATGATGTTAATCTGAGAGCTAGTGTTGAGTTAATGCCATTAAATTGCTATTTTATTTCAAACAGAATGAGTGACAGTATCATGTTAGAAAACTTAACCTTGATGTGATGTTTGAGGTGCAATGAGGCCAGGGCAAGCACCGATGATGACTACCTCCACAAAAGTAACTTAACACTTTGGTTTAACCATAATCAAAAGTTGATCAGTGTGGTGATGCTAGTACAATATCCATAGGATACAGTCAGATGTGCACTGATGAATGCTCTGAGCACCGATGATGACCATTGTAACCACTGAACACGTGCAATGAAGCTCTCTCAGTTCGTAAAGTATGCGGGATCAATTACAAAGTGGAGGAGGCATACCGCAAATACAGTTCTCAACCCTTCTTATACTTTGAAGAAAACTCTTACATTATCGGAAAGTAATCCGCAACTGAATGGTATGCCATCTCATCGTGTGCTCCAATGACCACCCAGAATACCGATGATGAGCAGGTTCGAGAGGATGAGGAAGGTCGAACCGACTACGAGAATGTCGACGAGGTACCCACCCCACCTGTTGTGAGTAGGGCTATACAAAGATCCTCGATATCCAACCACATGAAGAGTGGGGATGGGAAGCGTGGGCTGTCAGACATGTCTGAGTTCACAGAGCTGATACATGAGAGGATAGGGGCACAAAGACGGCAACATGACGAGGACGCTCGTGAAGCCTTCAGGGAATTGAGGGAGGCATGCCCATCTCTCTCCTCATCAGTGTATGTCAAGCTGGTTGATGCATTGACACATCAGCTAGGAGGGATCTCTTTCGTTCAGTCAAGGATGACCCAGAGTACCTGCAGGTGTGGATGTACCTTGTGCTTGGATAGTCGTAGCATCCTGGGAAGAATTTCAATTGATCTCTCGACGAGCAGTACTGCATCCCCGTCTTCCAATTATTTGTTAAGAATAGTTTTATATGTATAGGTACTGTTTTTAGCTGCAGACGCTTATGCAGTCTTGTAGTTGTCTTATATTAGTTATGCCTTGCTTATGACATGGTTATGAACAATTTATGAATTTATGTAGGCAAGTGGTTTTTTTGTATAAAAAACAACTCTTCAATTGAATAAATCTACTCAACATAAACTTGTCACCCATATGGTTTTTCCTTATGCTATGTTCGTCATTAACATTGTATATGCTGATTATGCGTACCTATAATTTTTCATTGCTCTAGATGGAGGAGCAACTTTACAATCCATTCGAGAAGATTTTATTGGAGGCAACCGAGTTGTCCTTGTTGGACATGCGAGCCCACAGCGAGCCATTATGCATTAAATGTTATTGTGAATATCATTCCCTGATCTGAAATGAAGAATAAATAATTTACATAATAGGTCCCTTAGTACAATTAAGGTTATGTATCGTGGCCATCTTAATAATCATACAGCTGTTGATTCAATAATTGTTCATAGAGGTTGGTGCTTGGATGAATATCTAAAGGGTTAGATTGAGGACTCATCAAGCACCGTCAAATGATTGTTAAGATGTTATCTCCAGCCTGAGTAGGAGATGGCAATCCTTTCTCACATAGGCTGATATCTGATTGACCTCTTGATGCAGGTCCTCTGCATATGAATAGAGATTCAGAGGTGTCAAATTAGTTAGGTCAAAGAGTTGACTTAACGAGATCGAGATAACCAAAGTCCTATATCGCATGTTGTCACGATACAGGCATGCATCCTCTGACCGGAGACGGATGCATTACTTTATGTTTATGTATGTACATTTGGCAGACCAATAGGTTGATGACCTAATCAAGGTCTATACACCGGCGTGTTGGTGTGCATATAAGGGCATATGAGTAATACGATTTCTCAAAAGGATCATACATGTTCAGTTACTGAACCGAAAGACATGAGCTCCCTCATGAGATATTGGGAAGAATCAAATTCCATGCACGGTCGTCTCGCTTTGGAAGCTTGACTGAATTTATAGGTTTGATATATACTTTTGGAAAGTATATGATCAAGACCTAGGTAAGATATGTGCTTTTGGAAAGTATATGATCGATACCAACTCCCAATGATCAAATAAGAAACTTATTGATAAAACCCTGAAGTAACATTATAAAGTTGATCTAATACTTTGGGTTTATTCTAAGTCTTCCAGTATGCAGGATGTACATGTGTTGGGAATACCTGAGGGTGATGTAATCATAAATGATTGTATAACCATGACGCTTCCATTCCTAGGGAGTGATGAAACGGGTCTGGATTTTAGTGACTCCTCTCAGTAGAGAAGTGATCTAATCTTGATCCAAATGTTGGACATTGATCTGAATGTGATTCAGATGCAATGAGAAGATTAGATTTGCGGTCTTGATTTAATCAAACATCTATGGAAGGCCCGAGATCTGGATTTGAGATGTGATCTCAATATCCAAGTCACTATACGTGGAACAATACAATCGCCGTGTCCTTATCTCCAAGTATCCGTGGAGAAAGCGCATTATCCTTGAAAGAGTTCATGGATAATTTCATTGTTGATATATGTATCCAAGCATCGAGAAATTGATAATTAAATGTGATTTAATTATCATGGATAATATGAATTTGATTCATATTATAAGGAGAGTTATCTGAGATAATTAAATATGATTTAATTATCAAAGATATGAATAATGTGAATGCGATTCATATTATTTGGGCATATGAGAAAAGAAATCCAAGATGATTAAATATGATTTAATTATCATGGATATGAATAATGTGGATAACACTATCTATATTAATTATATATATTATAAATGTGATTTATAATATATTCAAAGAGAGCATATTGTAATTTATATTTGTTGATTAATTGTTAATGTGAAATAGATTCACATTGAATGATTAATTTAAAATATAATTATATTTAGTTTTGGGTTGTGAATGAGATTCACATAATTCCAATGGCATGGTTGATATTTTCCATAAGATAATTTGATATTATTTTTTTTGTGAAAATATTGTCAACAAGAGATGATGATATATATCATGAGATAATGAGATCTCATGATAATTTGAAGAGATAGACCAAGTCCACCAAAGAGGAGTGGACGGCTACAACTCTCCATGAGGAGAAGAGTAGCCGTCCCCTCTTATGAGGAGATTGGTTTATTCTCTTCATTATCTTTTCTCTTGTCAAAGATGATTTAATTTGAAATTAATTTTTGTTGATTTATCAATGAAAATTAATTTAAATTAAATCATTAGTTGTTGTGTTTTTACAACAACATCTTAGCCATTGAAAGAAACACAAATCAATCTCAACCATTGATAATGTGTTGTCCATGGATTGGGATCCATGGACTCCCAAAACCTATATAAGAAGAGATACCCCTTGCTCTTCAGGACACGGATCAATGAATGCTCTCTCTCTCTCTACATGCCCACTCTCTCTATCTCTCATGTGGTCGTCCACCATGGATGCCCTAGAGAGATCTTCCATCACCGCAGCGTCGTCGTTATGCTGCCTGATCGTTTGCTCGTGGATCTCCGTCTACTTCGGCATGCCTTGCTTGTGAAGAAGACTTCGTGTCTTGTTTGTCGATATCAGGAGATATGTGGCTTGGATTATCAACATGGATTGCGAGAAGCACGCGTCTCATCCACGCGCTCGCAAGCGTCTCCTCCGTCGGATCGGACTTGAGACATGAGGTCTCTTTGTTTAGAGACTCGATCGCAACCACGTTTCAAGAGGTAATCCTATTACTTGTTTGTAGTATAGATGAAACGATCGGAGAAGTGTTCTTGGATCATGTGGTTTCGTCACATAGAAATTTTTAATTTCCGCTGCATCGAGCAACTAGTGCGACTAGTCGCTCCCGATTGCATACGATGTGATCCTCACGCTTTCGTGTCACAACCCCAATTCTAGAGCCATCGGATCCTCCCATAACCGGATCTGGTTACTCAGCAATAATTTATTCAGCAATCCCAACTAATATTCAGAAACAGACTGCAAATAAAGTATATTCAGAAGAAAGTATTTCAACACTTTTCCATTCACAAAATAAAGTTCAGATTATACATTGTCCCACTATAACCATTTACATGTACATCAGCTTGAAAGGAAAAATACACAAAAGATTACTAACTACCTTACAAAGAAGAGCTACTGTAACGGGTTGGATGTCTACTGAGGTTCTGGCGGTGGCTCACCGACACATGTTGGGTTTTTCATAAATCATAGGATAAAAATTAGCGAATGCTAAGTAACGAAGAAGAGAAAAGAAAATAAATTGGGTAATTTTGCAAAACTTGTTGTCATTAAAAGTTACATTCCTTCTCATTAATTTAAGTCATATTCCTTTCTATTCCACATCAGGGATTAGTACAGGGGAACCCCATCATTCTTGGACTCCGAAGTTGTGGACACTTCGGGATTGGAGATTATGTTGATCTTGGTAAACTTATGCCGTCGTACGTCGCCTCAACCAATCCTCCAATACTACCATGATAATTTTCTTTTCTTTTATTAAATAGGATCTCAAACCCTCTGTCTGGAAAACAAATGAGCACACCGTCCTCGAGGACTTGTTTGCTTAAAACCTCAGGCTAACATTTAATCATATAACTTAGCAGCTTTAAATACATATTATCGTGACCCAGCCGCTATTGAACCACCCGTACCTCCACATGGTACGGTCACATCTTCCTCGTTCAACCCGAAGATATTAGCTCCCGGTACCTCGCGTTGCAAAACATTCATTTCGTGCGCACTTATCATAACAGGGCAACCATGTACCACTTAGGTTGGGAAACGCCAATACGAATTCCTTCCGACAAACCTACAGGTTGTAGGTCCGACCTGTAGTTCTACTCCCAGTTATCCTTAACGTGACACACGATCCTTTTCAGGATCCAACTCAAACCACATCGATTCCCATGATGTAATTCTTTCGTTAAGTCTTCGATTTGCATAACCAGTAATACTTAGTATAAACTCACATATATATTATTCATATGCGTATATACTCGTATTTATGCCTATTTTAACTCCCAAACCCTAACTTTCAAAGCCATCGCATCGATTTGATGCTTAAACCTTATTTTAGTGGGAATCACAAAGCACATATTCAGACTTTTCAAAAATAGCCAAAATTAGGGTTCTTTGTAGCACAGAACATAAAATCAAGAATTTCAATAATCTCGTTTGAAAACCCAACAACAAAAGGAAGGATTTCTTATCTAATCGAGCTCTCTCTCGTGTATGCAAGGCTTTATCGTGTTTCGTTTTTAGAAAGGATGTTTTAAGGCTCCTGAAAAGATCGAATTTCATTTTCGTATAAAAAACGCTAAGGACGTGTCAAGAATGCGAAGAATGAACTAAGAACACAAAGAACGCGAAGGACACGAAGAACGCGAAGAACATATTTTCTCTTGAAATTTTAGCAGAGCTTCCCCTTATACGGGGTGATATTTCTAGGAAAATTTCGGCAGATTTTCCCCTTATATCGGGACATATTTCTCAGAAAATTTCGACGGAGTTTCCCCTTATATCGGGGCATATTTCTCGGAAAATTTCGACAGAGTTTCCCTTATATCGGGAAATATTTTTCAGAAAATTTCGACAGAGTTTCCCCTTATATCGGGACATAATTCTTGGAAAATTTCGGCAGAGTTTCCCTTTATATCGGGACATATTTCAAAATAAAAACAAAAAAAGTTTCCTCTATAAAATCAATCGTGAGGAAAACAACAACAAAACTGAAAGAATATACTCAAACACTAAGAGATGAAGAATCGGTAGATACCACGCATCTTAGGTGAGTGAATGTGTGACAAATTACATGGTTTACTGACGTGCATCGCCGCCCGCACCTAAGTAGGGTATTACACAGATTTCTCCATCAAAATAACTGTAAAAGCATAATTGAAAGAATAGAAACATAAGCGATGGAGAATCGGTAGACATCTCGCGTCTTAGATGAGTGAATGTGTGACGAATCACAGGGTTCACTGACGTGCATAGCCACCCGCACCTAAGTAGGGTGTTACACAGATTTCTTCTCGAACTACAACAGAAAATAAATCGAAAAGAAATATGAATTAAGAACAAAGCTTGGAAGAAAAGAGGATGAATTAAAATCCTATCTTACGAAACAAACTAAGAGATGATCATACATTTCTCCTCCTCGTTCTCCCAGCAGCGCTTCCCTCACCTTCCACTCCTCCTCCCGACCTCTCGACCCTAGCCTTTGGGCTGGTGGTGGTAGTGGAAATCGTAGAGAATGAATGGGTAGGGGGTCTATTTATAGGCTCTAGAAAACCACTAATCATGGTTAGAAAATCATGATTTAGACCTTAACCATAGTTTAGCGACCCATGGTTTTGGCCAAAACTTATCCCAAACTTGGGGCTTAAGTTAGAACATTCCAGATGATTCTAGATTCGTTAATGACGCTTAATTAACACTAATCGTGATTAACTTTCACTAATCGTGATCTAACTTTCGCGGTTTATGCTTATCTTTTTGCTAACTATTGATTAGTGTTGCTAATGATCAGTAGCAGTTTTCAATCCGTCGTTAGTTTCTTTAATCACACTTAATTAGTCTTAATGACAGTCATTATGTGTTAATGACTTGTTAACCCTCCTTACTTCTCTTTCTTCCGAAAATCATAACAAATGAAAACGAAGTCCGATTCACACGAAACAAATTCCGTTGATTTTCTCTTGACGAGTCGGATCTTATGATATAGGGTCCGAGAGATGTCAAGTTCATGGCTTTACAATTATAACAACCTTAAAGGAATTCTCGTCCTCGAGACTAGAAGTGCATGCATAACAACCTTAAATGGGATTGAAACATAACAACCTTAAAGAGGATGGACATCCTTTCATTTATAATGAACATATACAGAATACATAGTTATCATTCAAACAAGTACGGGTATTTCTCTCTCATTTCTAGCTCAGGTTCCCATGTGACCTCTTTAAACTCTTGGTTCCGCCACAATACTTTAACTAGAGGCACCTCTTTGTTTCTCAACTTCTTGATATCCCTTTCAAATATTTGTACAGGTATCTCTTGGTATGTCAAGTCTGGCTCAACATGTAAATCATCATAACTTATCTTATTCTCTAGATCCCTAATTTACTTTCTCAGATTTGATACATGAAAAATGTCATGTATTGTCGAAAGATGTGGAGGAAGCGCAAGTCTATAAGTGACTTTTCCAATCCGTTGAATAATTTCAAATGGACCCACGAACCTGGATGCCAGTTTCCCACGTAGGCCAAACCTCTGAACTCCCTTCATAGGCAATACTTTGAGAAATACAAAGTCGCCTACTTCAAACTCAAGGTCTCTTTGCCTGGTATCACTATAGCTTTTCTGGCGACTCTGAGCAGTTAATAGTCTTTTTCGAGCAAGCTCCACAACTTCTCTTGTCTCCTGGAGTCTATCTTAATCATAAAGGTTTTTTATCCCAACCTCTTGCCAACATAGAGCAGTAGTACACTTACGTCCATATAATGCTTCAAATGGTGCAATGCCAATACTTGTATGATAACTGTTGTTGTATGTGAATTCTGTAAGAGGCAAATGTTTAATCCATGATCCTTTCCATTCTAAGGCACAAGCTCGTAGCATATCCTCTGGTGTCTGAATCGTACGTTCTGATTGACCATCTGTTTATGGATGATATGTTGTACTCAAGCATAGTTGTGTACCTAAGGCTTTCATGAAGTTCTCCCAATAGTTTGAGGTGAATCGTGAATCTCGATTAGAAACTACTTCCTTTGGGATACCGTGGAGGCAAATCACATGTGTAATATATAACTCAGCAAGCTGGTCTGGAGTGAAAGATAAGTTTATCGGAATAAAGTGTGCTACCTTTGTCAGACGATCTATTATAACCCATATACTATCTTTACTACTGGTTGTCTGAGGTAATCCAGTAACAAAGTCCATGGAAATGCTTTCCCATTTCCATTCAGGTATAGGGAGGGGATGCAATAATCCTGGTGGCTTTTGGTGTGAAGCCTTTACCTGCTGGCAAGTGAAACTTGAATTCACAAACTCAGCAACATCTTTCTTCATTCCCAGCCACCAAAAGTATGAATGAAGATCCTTATACATCTTTGTAATTCCTGGATGAATAGATAATCTTGAGCAGTGTGCTTCATGTAAGATGTCTTTCCTTAATTCAGGTGTGTTTGGTACACAAACTATGTGATGGTTATACATTAACCTATCTTAGATCTGAAATCTCTTTATCTCATTCTTCTCAAGTTGTTGTCTCAAGTCTTTAAGGACTGGATCATCATCCTATCCTTTCTTTATTTTATCCCAGATCTCTGGTTTGTATTGGTGAGGAATAGTTATAATATCAACACTATTATCAAATGGTTTCCATTCACTTAACGTTGATAGTAAACCCCAGAAGTGGATAGCACTCACCAACCCAGGTGAATAGTTCTTCTGCTAAGGGCATCTGCTACGACGTTCCCCTTACCAGGGTGGTAAGAGATAATGCAATCACAGTCTTTCAACAACTCTAACCACCGTCTCTGTCTCATATTGAGTTCCTTCTGATCAAATAGATATTTGAAGCTTTTATATCAGTGAAGATTTCAAAAGTAATACCATAGAGGTAATGTCTCCATATCTTTAAAGCAAAAATTAAAACAGCTAATTCAAGGTCATGTGTTGGGTAGTTCTTTTCATGTGTCCTGAGCTATCGTGATGCATACGCAACTATCTTACCATGTTGCATAAGAACTGCTCCAAGTCCTTCTTTAGACGCATCAGTGTATACTGTAAACCCTTCATTTCCAGAAGGTAGAGTAAGGATGGGTGAAGATGTTAGGAATCCTTTCAATGTTTGGAAACTAGTTTCGCATGCATCTGACCATATGAATGGAACTTCCTTCTGGGTCAACCTAGTCATTGGCAATGCTATTCGTGAAAAGTCCTTCACAAATCTTCTATAATATCCAGCTAATCCCAGAAAAGATCGTATTTCTGTGACAGTCTTCGATTGTTCCCAATTCATCACCGCACTAACCTTTGTAGGATCAATTGATATACCATCCTCAGAAAAAACATGGCCTAAGAAAGATACTTCAGATAGCTAGAAGTCACATTTGCTATATTTAGCATACAGTTTGTTCTTCCTTAGAGTTTCAAGTGCCTGCCTGAGATGATGCTCATGCAGATACTTATCCTTGGAATAAATGAGCACATCATCAATAAAGACTACTACAAAGTGATCTAAGAACTCCTTGAATACTCTATTCTTGAGATTCATGAAAGCTGTTGGGGCATTTGTCAGTCCAAAAGGCATAAGAATTCTTAATGTCCATATCTAGTTCGAAAGGTTGTCTTAGGGATATCCGCATCTTTTATCTTCAACTGATGGTATCCAGATCTTAAGTCAATCTTGGACTACACAGTCGAACCCTGTAACTTGTCAAAGAGATCATCTATCCTTGGTAGAGGAGACTTATTCTTTATTGTCCTCTTGTTTAACTGTCTATAGTCAATGCACAACCGCATTGACGCATTCTTTTTCCTGACATATAAGACAGGTTCTCCCCATGGTGAAGTACTAGGATGAATGAATCCTTTATCTAATAGTTCTTGCAACTGTGCCTTTAACTCTCGTAATTCAACTGGTGCCATCCTATATGGAGGGACATAGATAGGTTGAGTATCAGGTATAAGAGAGATTTCAAATTCAATCTCTCGCTCAGGGGGGTAATCCAGGTAGTTCCTCTGGAAATACACCAGGAAACTCACACACTATATGGACATCTCCTATCATTCTTTCTGACCCTGATGTAGTGGATATATAAGCTAAATAGCCTTGGCACCATTGTTCTAATAGTTTTTGAGCCTTTAAAGTAGATATATACTTGACATCATCACTGGATGTCTTTCCAATAAATTGGAACTCTATCGAGTTAGGAATGTGAAAAGTTACTGTCTTTCGGAAACAATCGAGGCATGCAAGATGGCTTTTGAGCCAATCCATCCCAAGAATGAGATCAAAGTCATCCATTTCAATAAGTAATAGGGAAACATGTAACTGATGTCCTGCTATCAGTACTACACAATCATCTAGGATTTCTCGGATTATAAACACTTGTCCTCATGGTCCCTTGATTAGATATGATTTTTGTGCTTCTACTGGTACCTTACCCAAAGTGGGTACTAACCGTCGAGCAATAAATGAATGTGAAGCTCCAGAATCAAATAAGGCATGTACTGAAAAGCCATGAATAGTAACAGTACCTCGTATAACCGTGCCTGAATTGTAAGCGTGTTCTTCAATAATTGCATTGAGCTGGCCATTAGGAATAGGCAAGGTAGAACCCGCAATGCTTTGTGGTGGCTGTTGTGTAGGAGATGCTCCTTGTGAGCCACGAACTCTACCATGTCTTCCTCCGCGTGTTGCTCCATTGCTCGGGGTGGATGTTATACTGTTAATCGGAGTTGGTTTAAACCATGAACCTCTCAACTGCAGACAATCTTTCCTAATGTGACCTTCTTGATGACAATGATAACATGCATGTGTTCCTATCTAAGCTGAAGACCCAACCACAGAGGTACTAGTTCCTGGTGCTGAGTTACAGGGGTATAGTGGAGGTCTAGAGAAACCCCCTCTTCCTGATAATTCCTGACCTAAGGTCTGCGGTGAGCTTATATTGGAACCGGCTGGATGATAGTGACTATCTCTATGATTATAATGTGCCTTGCGTTTGGATGGTCCACCATTAAAGTGGAAACTACTTTTTTGTCGGTTTTCATCCCTCTCCAACTCAATACAAGAGGCGATGTCCATTTCTTCATCTACAGTTGTATCTCTAAAACCAGCAAGCTTTTCTCATATCCCTAAAGACCGCTAACAAATTTGGTAAGACACTCTTATGGTGAAGATTCTAGAGCTGGTGAGTAACGCAATAGCTCAGTAAAGTGGATATGATAATCTCGTATGGTCTTAGAACCATGATTCAGAGAAGCCAACTCTCTCCTCTTTAATTCTTCCCAATGAGAGGGACAGAAGTGAGCTCGAAACCTCTCTTAAAAGATATCCCATGGAACAGGATCTGCTAATTTCTTGGAAATTCCTCTCCACCATCGTGTGCGTAATCTGCTAGGGAGTAATCAACAAAGTGCACCCATGTGTCAATTGGTGCATGAATTATCCTCAACATCTTAGTAACGTCATCGAGCCATAACTCAGCCTCGACAGGTGTCTCTACACCTTTGAATCGAGGAATTTTTTCCTTTCGGTAATTATCTAGTAATGTTTGGTGTCTAAGAAGGGCCTTCTCCATTGCTCCTTCAGCCGGGGTAGGAGCATACTCAGTTGAAGGATGGTAACTAGATATTTCCTCAAAAAGATGAACAGAATCTTCAATCCTAGCATCCACAGGCTTAGATGCCTCGAGTCTCTCAACTTGTGCATTGAGCCTCTCCTCCAATGCTTGCTGCCTTTGCCCCATGTCTTGTAGCATTGCCATCATAGCCGCTAATTGTCTAGACATGTCTTGGTCTGCCATGATCCTGTGATGTGTCAAGGTCAAAGGTCAGATCCTATATGTCTTAGCATGATGTACATAAGGGACAATGACTTGTGAATGATACTGTAGTTAGCTATTAAGATCAAAGGATCTTAATACAACCTTAGTTTTCTGAATGTCGCTCATAGTTGTTAATTACTAAATAAATTACTGAAGTAACCAAGCTCTAATACCAATCTGTCGCGACCCCAAGTCTAAAGCTATCGGATCCTCCCATAACTGGATCTAGTTACTCAGCAATAATTTATTAAACAATCCCAACTAACAATTAGAAACAGACTGCAGATAAAGTATATCCAGAAGAAAGTATTTAAAACTTTTCTAATTACAAAATAAAGTTAGATTATACATTGTCTCAGTATAACCATTTACATGTACATCAGCTTGAAAGGAGAAATACACAAAAGATTACTAACTACCTTATAGAGAAGAGCTACTGTAGCGGGCTGGATGCCTACTAAGGTCCTGGCGATGGCTCACCGATACCTGTTGGGATTTTGATAAATCATAGGATAAAAATTAGCGAATGTTAAGTAACGAAGAAGAGAAAAGCAAACAAATTGTATAATTTTGCAAAACTTGTTGTCATTAAAAGTTATATTCCTTCTCATTAATTTAAGTCATATTCCTTTCTATTCCACATCAGGGATTAGTCCAGGAGAACCCCACCATTCTTGGACTCCGAAGTTGTGGACACTTCGGGATTGGAGATTGTGTTGATCTTGGTAAGTTTATGCCGCCGCATATCGCCTCAACCAATCCTCCAATATTACCTTAACAAATTTCTTTTCTTTTATTAAATAGGGTCTCAAACCCTCAGCTTAGAAAATAAATGAGCACATCGTCCTCGAGGACTCGCTTGCTTAACACCTTAAGCTAACATTTAATCATATAACCTAGCGACTTTAAATACATATTATCGTGACCCAGCCGCTATTGAACCACCCGTGCCTCCACATGACATGACCCTATCTTCCGTCGTTCAACCCGAAGATATTGGCTCCCGGTACTACATGTTGCAAAATATTCATTTCATGCGCACTTATCATAATAGGGCAACCGTGTAACACCTAGGTTAGGAAACACAAATACGGGTTCCTTCCGACAAACCTACAGGTTGCATACTCGACCTGTAGTTCTACTCCCAGTCATCCTTAACGTGACAACGATCCTTTTCAGGATCCAACTCAAACCACATCAATTCCCATGATGTAATTCTTTCGTTAAGTCTTCGATTTCCATAATCAACAATACTTAGTATAAACTCACATATATATTATTCATATGCATATATACTCGTATTTATGCCTATTTTAACTCCCAAATCCTAACTTTCAAAGCCATCACATCGATTTGATACTTAAACCTTATTTTAGTGGGAATCACAAAGCAACTATTCAGACTTTTTCAAAATTAGTCAAAATTAGGGTTCTTTGTAGCACAGAACATAAAATTAAGAATTTCAATAATTTCGTTTGAAAACCTTACAGCAAAAGGAAGAATTTCGTTACCTAATCGAGCTATCTCTCGTATATGCAAGGCTTTATCATGTTTCATTTTTAGAATTGATGTTTTTAAGGCTCTTGAAAAGATCGAATTTCATTTTCGTATCAAAAACGCTAAGAACGTGTCAAGAACGCGAAGAACGGACGAAGAACACGAAGAACGTGAAGGACACGAAGAACACGAAGAACGCCAAGAACATATTTTCTCTTGAAATTTCAGTAGAGCTTCCCCTTATACGGGGTGATATTTCTAAAAAAATTTCGGCAGATATATCGGTACATATTTCTCGGAAAATTTCGACAGAGTTTCCCCTTATATCGGGACATATTTCTCGGAAAATTTCGGCAGAGTTTCCCCTTATATCGGGACATATTTCTCGGAAAATTTTGACAGAATTTCCCCTTATATCGGGACATATTTCTCGGAAAATTTCGGCAGAGTTTCCCCTTATATCGGGACATATTTCAAAATAAAAATGAAAAGAGTTTTCTCTATAAAATCAATCATGAGGAAAACAACAACAAAACTGAAAGAATATATTCAAACAACAAAAGATGAAGAATCAAAAGACATCACGCATCTTAGGTGAGTGAATGTGTGATGAATCACAGGGTTTACTGACGTGTATAGTCTCACGCACCTAAGTAAGGTATTATACAGATTTCTCTATCAAAATAACTGTAAAAGCATAATTGAAAGAATATAAACATAAGCAATGGAGAATCGGTAGACACCACGCGTCTAAGATGAGTGAATGTGTGACGAATCACAGAGTTCACTGACATGCATAGCCGCCCGCACCTAAGTAGGGTGTTACACAGATTTCTCCTTAAACCACAATAGAAAATGAATCGGAAAGAAAGATGAATCAAGAACAAATTTTGGAAGAAAAGAGGATGAATTGAAATCCTAGCTTACAAAACAAACTAAGAGATGATCATACCTTTCTCCTCCTCATTCTCCCAGCAGCGCTTCGTTAGCGCTCCTCCCTCGCCTCCCACTCCTCCTCTCGACCTCTTGACCCTAGCCCTTGGTGTGGTGGTGGTGGTAGTAGAAATCGTAGATAATGAATGGGTAGGGGGTCTATATATAGGCTCCAGAAAACCATTAACCATGGTTAGAAAACCATGGTTTAGATCTTAAACATTGTTTAGCGACCCATGGTTTTGGCCAAAACTTATCCCAAACTTGGGGCTTAAGTTAGAACATTTCAGATGATTCTAGATTCGCTAATGACACTTAATTAACACTAATCATGATTAACTTTCACTAATCGTGATTTAACTTTTGCGGTTTACGTTTATCTTTTGCTAACTATTGATTAGTATTGTTAATGATCATTAGCAGTTTTCAATCTATCATTAGTTTCTTTAATCACACTTAATTAATCTTAATGACAATCATTATGGGTTAATGACTTCTTAACCCTCCTTACTTCTCTTTCTTCCGAAAATCATAAAAAATCGAAACAAAGTCCGATTCACACGAAACAAATTCCGTTGGTTTTCTCTTAACGAGTTGGATCTTATGATATATGATCCGAGAGATGTCAAGTTCATGGATTTAAATTCCGTGATGTGTTGTGGATTTTTCCCATATCCTTCAAGTGGTATCAGAGCCAGGTTTACGGAGATTTTTGATATGATCCATGATCCTACGAAAATTTGGGCTCGTTTGGGTTCGTGAAGATTTTAGCATTTCAATTTTCGCAGCCCTGTCTTGTGATAATTTTTCGACCTTGTTTAAAATGTTTAAACATGAGTTTATCATTTAGAGAATGTTCCCCATTAAATAAGGAAAATGTGAAATTTGAGTTTGCGTAATTTGGATTCCGTTTGCTTAATATATGATCGTTTTATTGACCATATGTCCACTGTTTCGGATGGCGATTAGAGACGTGATTAAGATGTTAATTACGCTTTTAAAATGCTTGGAAATGCGTGTTTATCCAATGGTTTCGTTTTTAAATCAAGTTATCAATCTCTGGAAATTGTTTTTGCTTAATTTGGATTTAAAATGAATGAGATATGCTATTTTTAGTTAGTGAGGATCACTGCTGAAATTGCATCATTATCCAAAACCTTATGATTGTCGTTTAAGAAAATTACGAAATTAATAATTAATTTCCTAGAATAATTGTGGATAATATTTTATAAATATTAGAACAATAATTATTCCCTTAAATAACATTACCTCAACCAATGAATGATTAGATTAGATCTAGATCACCAAATTGGTTGCTTAATACACTTTTAACAAACGTGTTACTTGAAATAGGCTTTGGGAATTTGTCTAGCAAATTTTCTTATAATTAAAATGGTTTTGATTATTACTATATGGTATAATTTCGGTTGAAGAACCGATTATCATCTCAAATACAAAGTGATTGGCTCGGCATTATTTTTTCCCGAGGCAGATATAGTGTCTATTCGGGGAGCGTTGGGGTAGCAGGTTGCACCGTGTGCGGTCTGTCCTACTCCTGCCGGTACTGGCCATGACAACGAGTAGGGAATGAATGATGCCTGAGCGATCATGATGTATTTTCTAATTATTAAAATTCGAATAATACGTACTTTGAGATAATAACACTAATTCAAGTAACAATCAAGTTTGATGATTAAATTGGATTGATAATTGATTTAACGAGATTAAATTAATTATATCCAATTAATTATAAATAGAGTTATTATTTCCCTTGCAGAATTGATCATAATGAATGTGATTCATGATGATTAATTAGAATTTGAATATAATGTGGAGGATCACGTAAGTGACATCCATGGTCTCCCGTTAAGGTGAAGGGTTCCGTCACCAGATATTGTATGTAGGAGATGCATGTCCGAAGTGACAGCTCCTGCATACAATACATTTGGATCGGGCTCTTCACTTCTCGAAAGAGTAAGGTCGTATACGTAGTGACCCCAATATCGAGTCCTCATATTATTGGGGCAATATTGGATTGCGTATAGCGAGTATTAAGTCTGTTGACGGTTGGTTCAATTAATGACGGGTCAACATCACTTTAGGAGTGGTGGGCCCGGATGTTAAAGACCGAATTGGGAGATGCAAGTTGGACTTGCAAGGTGGAATGTGTTCCCGCTTCTTTTTATAGGAGTCACACGTTCTCATATTATTGGATGTGACAAAGATAAGGAAGGAGATCCCAGATCTTGCTTGAGATATAATGGTAAGTATATCTCTTACATTGAAAGTAATTAAGGGAATTAACTTTCAGTGTTAACAATGCAAGACAGCTTTGATATAAAAACTCGTAAATCAAAGTAAAATATGTATATATATAAATATATATACACTTATGCAAATTTCTTATTTTAGATAACCCTTCATTGAACCCACTCAATGTTATACTCAATAATAACCAGTAAAATATCATGGATTGGACTCATTATCCAGACATTCTACTTGCAGTTGGACACATATTGTATGTGGTTGCAATGTGCAAGTTTCCTCATAATAATGAGGAATGACAATTAAATAGACAATAGATCTACAACCTTAGGGTTTGTATGTCTCTGGAGTCTTAATCTCATCGAATATACTTTGGAAGTGACATGTTGATGATGATCGCAGTTGTCAAATTAATCTTTATAAAACTCTAAGAAGATTTTCTGGCATACATATGTGCTCTTGACATTTAATCATGAGTGACATGGCTCTCTGCATCAAGCAGAATGGTAGCTCTATAAGAGATGATGTATTCAAAATATTTGAATACCTACATGAACCAATGTTTTAAGAGTTTAGATGGATGTAGATACGATGAGTGTCATCATTCTACTGTCTATACTCTAGTCATTCATGAAGCTTCATAATATTTATATTGTATGAATTTAATGAAGCATGTATAAATGTTGAAATGCTCTTACATTGAATTCTTTTGAATTTAACATAAGAGATCCTTAGTCTTAAGCAATGGTTGTTTATAGATGAAGGGAGCGCAGTGGAAGCATGGGTCAGACCCAAGATGAGAAGGATAGTCAAAGAGTTGACCGTACTTCTATGACTTCCATATGACATCCAAAGAGTTGTATGAATGTCAATACTGCAATAAGTTGATGTGTTGATAGTATGATTATCAAGTCTGTCTAAAATCCTTAGTGAAGGACTCAGATAGAGCATCAGAATAATCTACCTATAATCATTGACTTTGACTTATTTATTTCATAAGATAAAGTCTTATAATTGTATCTCATTCTTCTAACAACACTTGCAATGGATTGCATATGTTTTAGAAGACTGGAGAATTTGATCTTCAGGTTTAATAGTTATCTACATGGATTTTGATGCAATTGTTGTAACAATCTTTATTGGATAGATAGACTTCATATTCTCAGTGGGAGAGCCCTTAGTCTAGAGAATGTCTCTATGACCTAGATATTAGAATACACTCATTGTTTGTTTCTAAGTGTTGGAAATAAACATGAATTCTTGAATAAACCTATCATAAAGAGTTATGATGGATATATTTCAGATAGTAATCTAACATCTAGTGGACTCCACAAAATTAGAAAATAAATGAATGGTTCATTGAGATTTCTAAAACTGAAAATTAAACCTTTAAAAGATTAATAGGAGGATGAATATCATTTGACATTGATTTGGAATCAAGTTTTGGACATATGTCTGTTGATGAGATCAATGGACTTGTAAGATATGAAACTTTAGAATGTCTAAAATTTTAAATCTTACATACTTGTGAATATAGTATTCAAAGTAAAATGTCCAATACGCCATTCTCTGGGAATGGTGTTAGATGTCAAGGTATTCAGGATCTCATACATATTGTTGTATGTGGATCATCTATATCATAATGAACATTGATGATATGTAATATCATTTAATGATTATTTGTGATATGAGATTTCTCCTATTCACCTTAGAAAGCTTTGAAATGTTCAAAGATTTCACAATTTCGGTTTGGAACCAAAGTTTGAAGCAAGATGGAATGAATTTGATCTAACTTAGGTAGCAAGTACCTGTTAGATGAATTCAAATAATACCTTATGGAGATATTAATTTCATTCCTATCTCAATCCTCCTAATGCATCTAAACTCAATATAGTTATAGGAAGATACAATTGATCATGTGTGACATGATTTCATCAATGATTAATATTAGCATAATCACCCCTTAATTTCCAAGGTATATATATGTAGTAGAGAATACAATATATATCCTCATAAGGTTCCATGCTGGTAAACTGGAATCTAGCACCAGAGAGTGCTACTTCATTAGGAAAATAAAGGATGGTATTGGATACCTACTTTATGACCTTGAGATTCTTAAAAGATCTCATCTCTAAGGATGTGATTCTCAAAGGATGAATCTCTTGAGAATCAAGATGAAAATGAAGTAAAGGGACTCATTTAATCTTGATAAGATAATGAGGCTCCTGAAACTGAAAACTAAAAGGACAATTAAAGATGAAACACTAATACCTCTTCAAATGAGTTTGAGGATGTATTCCATGTGTCAGTTAAGTCTGATAATGATCGGATTTCATGTGATGAAACTCCTGAGGATCATGACATGGAGAGATGGATTTTAGCAATAAATATCTAAAGTAGACTTCATACACATGTGTTGTATGTGAACCTTCGAGGATCCACCTATATGAGTAAGACCCGTTAAGGTGTAAATGGATCTTCAAGATAAAGAGGGAACCTGATGAGAAGGTAGGGACCTTCAAAGAACAGCTTGTAGCCATGAGCCACACACCGAAGAGAAGATATCGCTTGCGATGAAACCTGCTCTTCAGCGACCATGCTTAGACCCATCAGAATATTGCTAACTATAGCTGCACAACTTGAGTTTGAAATCTTCGAGATGGAAGTCAAGATTGCATTCTTCTATGAATGCCTCTCCAAGGATATTCATAAGTCGTAGCCCCAGGGCTCATGGTTGAGGAAAGCAAGGTGTGCAAGTTGAATAACTCCATCTATGGACTCAAATAAGCTTCTTGTAGTTGGAACATAAGATTTGATGAAATTATAAATGTTATGATTTCAAATAGAATCTTGATGAACCATGTGAAGCTTAGTGGGAATACCAATGTGTTCATCGTGCTAAATATAGATAATATCCTAATCATTTGGAGTGATATAAGGATGATAATAAGTGTTTTATAGACTGGTTATTCCATATCTTGAAATATGATTTCAAGGATATCCCTTAGATCTTAGTTCTGAAGTTGTTCAGAGGCAAAGAGAAGAGGATATTAGGACTGTCACATTTGTAGTACACCTTGGACATATTCCATTCTTAAAAATTCTAAGAAAGGCTTCCATCCCTTAAGATATGGTACTGACCTATCTAAAGGGATAGCACCTCAAAGAGTTGAGGAAGTGAATGCTATAATTGCTTGCACTTGTGCATCAGTTACGAGAAGCTAAGTGTATGCAAGATGTGTACAAAAGTCAGATATCTGCAATGCAATGGGAGTAGTAAATTGTTGCTAATCCTACTATGGAGAGAAAACACTTGATTGCAGTAATAACAAAATCTTCATAGATGACAAGATTTTTTGAGATAGTGATCTCAAAGTCTTATCTTCAAAAACTTGAGACTTTATAGATAGAGATCTAAAAGGTCTTAACTGTGGATACCTTAAGAGATAATGATCTCCAGGAATAAGGGTATTCTGGTAAGGATTATGGAAATACTGGTTATGATAATTATTAAGCTGTAGTGTCAAGGACACTATAACTAACAAGATTGAGTATTGGTTGCATGAGATGCAACATTCGCATTAGATGCGAGCACTGTTACTCGAGATATGCAAGTGCCGTAAAAGGACTTGGCATAGTCTTGCGAGAACAGAGTGACTAATCAGCTTACCTAGCTATTTTCTAAATAGCCTATGATTGTCACATGAGTGTGGGTTTAAATGATTCGCCCATTAATGGCTCTTTGGGCTAGTGGGAGATTGTTGGACATGCGAGCCCACGACGAGCCACTATGCAATAAATGTTATTGCGAATATCATTCTCTGATCTGAAATGAAGAATAAATAATTTGCATAATAGGTCCCTTAGTACAATTAGGTTTATGTACATGGCCATCTTAATAACCATACAGCTGTTGATTCAATAATTGAATCATAGAAGCTGGTGCTTGGATGAATATCTAAAGGGTTAGATTGAGGACTCATCAAGCACTGTCAAATAATTGTTAAGATGTGATCTCCAGCCTGAGTAGGTGATGGCAATCCTTTCTCACATAGGCTGATATCTGACCGGCCTCTTGATGCAGGTCCTCTGCATAGGAATAGAGATTCGGAGGTGTCAGATTAATTAGGTCGAAGAGTTGACTTAACGAGATCGAGATAACCAAAGTCCTATATCGTATGCTATCACGATACATGCATACATCCTCTGACCGGAGACAGATGTATTACTATATGTCTGAGTATGTACATTTGGCATACCAATAGGTTGATGACCTAATCAAGGTCTATACACCGGCGTACTGGTGTGCATGTAAGGGCATATGAGTCACACGATCTCTCAAAGGGATCATACAGGTTCAGTTACTGAACCGGAAGACATGAGCTCACTCATGAGATATTGGAAGAATCAAATTCCGTGCACGGTCGTCTCGCTTTGGAAGCTTGACTGAATTTGTTGGTTTGATATATACTTTTGGAAAGTATATGATCAAGACCTAGGTATGATATATGCTTTTGGAAAGTATATGATCGATACCAACTCCCAATGATCAAATGAGAAACTTACTGATAAAACCCTGAAGTAGACAGTATAAAGTTGATCTAATACTTCGGATTTATTCCGAATCTTCCAGTATGCAGGATGTATAGGTGTTGGGAATACCTGAGGGTGATGTGATCATAAACGATTGTATAAACATGATGCTTCCATTCCTAGGGAGTGATGAAACAAGTCTAGATTTTAGTGACTCCTCTCAGTAGAGAAGTGATCTAATCGTGGTCCAAATGTTGGACATTGATCTGGATGTGATTCAGATGCAATGAGAAGGTTATATTTGCGGTCTTTATTTAATCAAGCATCTATGGGAGGCCCAAGATCTGGATTCGAGATGTGATCTCAATATCCAAGTCACTATACGTGGAACAATACAATCACCCTGTCCTTATCTCCAAGTATCCGCGGAGAAATCTTTGTTGATATATGTATCCAAGAATCGAGAAAATTGATAATTAAATGTGATTTAATTATCATGGATAATATGAATTTGATTCATATTAAAAGGAGAGTTATCTGAGATAATTAAATGTGACTTAATTATCAAAGATATGAATAATGTGAATGTGATTCATATTATTTGGGCACATGAGAAAAGAAACCCAAGATGATTAAATGTGATTTAATTATCATGGATATGAATAATGTGGATAGCACTATCCATATTAATCATATATATTATAAATGTGATTTATAATATATTAAAGAGAGTATATTGTAATTTATATTTGTTGATTAATTGTTAATGTGAATTGGATTCACATTGAATGATTAATTGAAAATATAATTATATTTAGTTTTGGGTTGTGAATGAGATTCACATAATTTCAGTGGCATGGTTGATATTTTCCATAAGATAAATTGGAATTATTTTTTGTGAAAATATTGTCAACAAGAGATGATGATATATATCATGAGATAATGAGATCTCATGATAATTTGAAGAGATAGACCAAGTCCACCAAAGAGGAGTGGACGGCTACATAGACTCTTCATTATCTTTTCTCTTATCAAAGATGATTTAATTTGAAATTATTTTTTGTTGATTTATCAATGGAAATTAATTTAAATTAAATCATTAGTTGTTGTGTTTTTACAACAACATCTTAGCCATTGAAAGAAACACAAATCAATCTCAACCATTGATTGTGTGTTGTCCATGGATTGGGATCCATGGACTCCCAAAATCCTATATAAGAAGAGACACCCCTTGCTCTTCAGGATATAGATCAATGAATGCTCTCTCTCTCTCTCTCTCTTCTCTCTACACGCCCACTCTCTCTATCTCTCATGTGACCGTCCACCATGGATGCCCTAGAGAGATCCTCCATCGTCGCAACGCCGTCGTTATGTTGCCCGATCGTTTGTTCGTGGATCTCCATCTGCTTTGGCGTGCCTTGCTCGTGAAGAAGATGTCATATCTCGTTTGTTGAGATCAGGAGATCCGTGGCTTGGATCATCAACATGGATTACGAAAAGCATGCGTCTCAACCACGCGCTCGCAAGCGTATCCTCCGTCGGATCGAACTTGACACAGGATGTCTCTTTGTTTAGAGACTCGATCGCAACCACGCTTCAAGAGGTAATCCTATTACTTGTTTGTGGTTTAGACGAAACGATCCGAGAAGTGTTCTTGGATCATGTGGTTTCGTCACATAGAAATTTTTGATTTCCGTTGCATCGAGCAACTAGTGCGACTAGTCGCTCTCGATCGCATACGATGCGATCCTCACGCTTCTGTGATGCGCTTGTGGATTTTCCCCATATCATTCAGTCCTATGGCCTTGCATTATACATCTTCGTCTATGCACACAAGATCAAGAATCTCCACGTGCCCCCATATCAACACAAGGACATGGTCTGGACGTATGTGGATTGATGATATCATGGCATGCCATGTGAAGCGATCATATAGGTTCTTCCGGATGGAGCTTGTGACACTGATGAAGTATGTGGAGTTGCTGGAGCAAGGAACACGGTTATCTAACACAAGATCCATGGACATGATAGAGCAAATTTGTATTTTTCTCTTCGCATTCGGCCATAGGCAGTTGAATCATGTGATATAGGAGTGGTTTCAAAACTCAAGATCCACATATATACACACATCCACATGGACCTAGATAAAGTGCTCTTGTCAGAGGATGTACGAGTTCTCCTTCATGCAACTAATACACCACGCCACATAATAGCGGATTATCGTTTTGCCAATTACTTCCAGGTATGTGTCCCTGTGTGACGTCTTTCGGTGCCCAATTCCCTCCAAAGCTTAATTGATATTTTTTTGTAAGGTGTGATTGGTGTTATCGATGGTACACACATAAAGGTATCGGTCCCATCTGATCTAGAAGCTGCCTACCGCAACAAGAAGCAGTGCATATCGCATAATGTGATGGCGGTTGCATCTTTCAGTTTTTTGTCCGCATACATTTTTGCTGATTGGGAGGGGTCTGCATCAGATATGTTTGTTCTGAGAGATGCCATCGACAGAGGTGGCTTCATCATCCCAGAGGATTGCATGTATTTGGTGGATTGTGGTTACACCAATACTGATTCATTCATCACACCATACTGAGACATTACATACCATATATCAGAGTGATGGATGTTAGAAAAATCAGAGCGCTATATTTCTCACGAGCACTTGTTCAATCACAGACACTCACAACTGCAGAACGACATAGAGAGGACATTTGGAGTTCGGAAGAAGAGGTTCAAGTGCTTGACGTGCATGCTCCCATATGTTTGAGACATAGAGGGACGTTGTTAAGGCCACAACCATCATTCCCAACTTTATAAATTGTATTGTAGTGACAAGTGGTTCGACCGAGTCGAGAAATATTTGATTTCAAACCCTCCTAAGTTAGAAGTCGAGCTCAATGTAGAGGTGAGAGTCACATGTACCGCGATGCAGCGGGGTGAGTGACAACATGGTGAAATGGCACGTGCAATGTACAATGATCGGATGGGGCATATGTGTTAGAGATGGTGAATTTTGAGGGATTTGGAAAAAGAACTCGATCAAGTTAACATTTTTACATTGTAATGTTTGTTTGAACTTGTTCTATGTATTTGGTTATGAGGACATTGGCCTTTTTCATTTCGAAACGAAGTCATCTCGCTCATGTGTTGCATATTCCTCTTGGCCAAACGTCAACATTTCTAATACAGGAGCTTGTCGCAGCAACAATGTTAATGCTACGGTTGGATATTTCCTTTACCCACGAACGTAGTTGCTCATGTAGACTGCATGTGCTACTGATGTTTGATGAGTCCTGCCGCTTAGAGGACGTAGACGACCGCATGTGGTACATGTGCTCGCTCGACGTAAGCCCTTCCACAATTTCACAATCAATTTCCACCGCTCTATTTAACTCGAACTTCCACTAACATACCTTATTTTCGCAGCAACCGTGCCGGTAAATAGTGAAGGCACCGCCACTCCCTCCAACTATCCAGTCCTTGATCACGAAGGAAATGTTCTTGGTAGACCTGCATCACATATTGGAGTTCGCATTGAATTTCAAGGATGAGAAGTTAGAGCAGAAGAAAAGCTCAATCAAGGAGAAGGAAAGAACGATTATCCACCACTCCGACAGATCAACTTCCGCACTTGATCCTATTGATGAATCATTGGTTGATAAACATGTTGTGATGCATCTCTTTTAATTTCATTGTAATTTTAGAACCCATCGGATATTTTCTCATGTTAAATTCAAGGAATCCTTGATTGTCAATCATCATCGACTATAGTATGCTTAATTTGCAACGTGTGGAGATGGTGATATATTACATAAATACACATAACGATTTAGTATTAACCCACGATCCCAAAAATATGTATTTACAAATCCAATCTTACTGATTTTTTATTAAATACGGATATTTCCCATAATTCGGAAAATAGAAAGAGTAACTTATAAAATAAATACTTTTGGAGTCCCGAAAAACTTCTTTTTGGACTTTGCTTTCATTTACCTCTTCTTTTTTATCTCTTCCTCCTCCAAATTAACTCCAATAACGAAATGCTTCAACGATAAACATGATATACCGATCAAACTCAGCTCTGACGATCTCACTATTGTGCTCCATAACGTAATTGTACATGGAATTTCTCCACATTTTATAATTCTGAGCTAAATAAATTCATGTGAAATAAAATACGAACTCGTTGGAAATATTGCTGTTTGAGAAAATTTCAGATTTATGGCCTGAAAGGTTTATTATGCCTTGAACATCTAAAAGCACCAATGCATTTCAACTATATACCCATGAGCCAAAGAATTGTATTTAAAAATCCAACCTTACGGATTTCTTAATTTAAATACATGTAGTTCACATAATTCAGAATAAATTTGATGATATAACATGCATACATAATTGATAGTAGAGACGTATCGTGGGTATATACGTGTATTTCTTTGTCTCGTGGGTAGATTGTAGAGATGGTAACATGCGTATATAATATATATAAATATAAAAGTATACATATTATTCCATGAAGTAGCTAATCTTAGCTACTCTATGAACATTTTTCGCCGTGTTTTATTTTGTTGGGAAAATATCATCATGTATTTTCATCATTATATCCATCTAATATATCATTCCAATTTCGTCAGAAACAGAGACGACTCTCCATATAGAACAAGTCGATTATAACAATTATAAGACCGTTAAAATTACTTCTTTTGGATGGAGGGTATATGAGTTTCTGTTTCTAATGAAATTAGAATGACATATTAGATGGATATAGTGATGAAAATACACGATGATATTTTCCCCAAAAAATAAAAACACGGCGAAAAATGTCCATACAATAGCTAAGATTAGCTACTTCATGGAGTAGCTTCTCTTTCCTCATATATATATATATATGGGATTGGGGAGCCTACACCCATGTGTAGGTAACTTACCTACACCCACCTCTTGTTTCTTGATTTTTTTGATTTTTTTTGAAATGGATCTTTAGGGGATTTACTTAGAATATTAAATGGAATATGTGTTTCAAATTTCATGTAAAACAAACATTCCTAACAGCTCCATCGGAAGGGGCCGATTTCAGCAAATCTCAGACCGTTAAAATTTGACTGTCATGATGGATAAGTTAGAAGTCTCAAAATAAGTTGAAATTTGAATGACGATATGGTGATATATTGTGATCTAAATTCCCCAAGGAATTAATTCAAAAAAATAAAAAATTTTGAGGGAAAAAGAGTTGGGTGTAGGTAAGTTACCTACACATGGGTGTAGGCTCCCTTTTCCCTATATATATATATATATATATATATGAGGATGGGGAGCTTGCACCAAGGTGCATGTAACTTTACATGCACCGGCGCTTATATCTTCCACACTTTTTTACTTTTTTGAAAAATACCACCATGTATATTCATCTATATATCCCTCCAATATGTCATTCGAATTTCGTCAGAAACAGAGACTCATATGACCTCCATCTAGAACAGGTAATTTTAACGGTCTTAGAATTGTTGTAATCAGCCTGTTCTAGATGGAGGTCATATGAGTCTCTGTTTCTGACGAAATTCGAATGACATATTGGAGGGATATATAGATGAATATACATGGTGTTATTTTTCAAAAAAGTAAAAAAATGTGGAAGATATAAGCACCGGTGCATGTAAAGTTACATGTACCTTGGTGCAAGCTCCCCATCCTATCTCTCTCTCTCTTTCTCTCTCTCTCTCTCTCTATATATATATATATATAGGACTCATCCAATGAGCTCTGTGCCCATTAGCATCTTGGTGAGCATCTATTCTGGACCATACACGTGTATTAGTAATAACTATATTTCTAATTATAGGCTAACACATATTTAACAATTACTATATTTCCAACTATACAGTGTCCTTAAAAAAATGGAAAACGGTTTTGGAAAGAAAAGATTCAAATAAATAATTTCGTGCGGATGATTAAGATCCAAACGATAGGATAGTAATATATATAGTCCGACAAGTAAATGCTTGTTGTGAGATCGGTAATATCAAGACAATGATCAGTAATTTACATCTAAATAGTTACCTTATATAGAATTTAGTAATATGTATACAGTGGTCAAGTAAATGTATATTGCGAGATCAGTAATAACATAACAAATGATTTGTAATGCCGGTATGTATTTAATGCGCATTGCATTCATTGTATAGTATTTTTTCCTTTTTCGTCAACGAAACATTCTATTTATTTCATTAATTCGATTTTCCTTATGTGCATGTATTTAATAACTTCTTTTTCAAAGTACTATTTCTATATTAATCGTATATAAGGTGAATATGTTAGTGATTATATGTTACTTTCTTACTTGAGTAATGTTCGTGACTTACTAACCATTTATTTTATTATTACTGATCTCATAGTAGCCATTACTTGAGAATTGTATATATATTATTGAACATGTGATATAAGACATAGATATATACATTACTAAACACACAATAAACATTTACTTGGGAACTGTATATATATTACTTGAGTATTGTCACTAAAATACCGAATTCTGTTTAAAATAATAATACATATGGAAATTACTAACCATTTGTTATGGTTTTACTGACTTCACAACAAGTACTTACCTGACCAGTGTATATATATTACCGAATCCTGTACAATATAATAAAATGAATGTAAATTACTAACCGTTGGATATTACTGATCTCGCAACAACCATTTACTTGACTATTGTATATATATTACTGACCTGAGTATTTGGATCTCGATTTTCTGAAAGAAATTACTGATTCGAACGTTTTCTTTTCAAAATGATCTTCCTTTTTTAGGACACGATATAATTGGAATACCACTTATTGTTAAATTGCTTTGCATTTTAATATGCTTCCAAAAATAATGTCCTTCAAAATAGGTAAGCACTCAATTGGTAATACACGTATGTGGCGTACAAATGGTGCTCACCGAAACGCTAATGGGCACATGGCTCATTGGATAAAAATCTTATATATATAGGAAAAATGGGGCTGCCCCTGCCCCATTTGCGCGCAATTTTTTTCTCTTTTTTATAAAATATCACCATGTATATTCATCTATATATCCCTCCTATATGTCGTTCGAATTTTGTAAAAAACGGAGGCTTCTATGCCCTCCATCTAGAACAGATACGTTTAACGGTCTAAACATTATTGTAATCGACCTGTTCTAGATGGAGGGCATATGAGTCTCTGTTTCTGACGAAATCCAAATGACATATAGGAGGGATATATAGATGAATATACATTATGATATTTTAAAAAAAATAAAAAAATTTGCACGAAAATGGGGCGGGGGCAGCCATGCAGCCCCATTGCACCCATATATAGAGAGAGGGGGGGAGAGGGGGGAGTGATCCCGTGAGAGCATGAGAGCAGTGATTCTGGAACACTAGATTATGTCTTCTCTCTCTTGATTGAATCTAATAGACTAGAGTCACTGCTCTCATGCTCTCACAGGTTTTGGCTCTCACAGGATCAGGTTGTCCTTTGAGAGACAAAATCCGTAAGAGCGTGACATCAATGATTCTGGACCACTAAATTACGTCATATCTCTCTTCATTTATTGCAGGAGGAGAGAAAATAGCAGAATCTAGTGGTCCAGATTAACTGCTCTCATGCACTCACATATTTTGGCTCTCACAGGACCAGGTTGTCCTTTGAGAGCCAAAATCCGTGAGAGCATGACATCAATGATTCTAGACTACTAAATTACGTCATCTCTCTCTTCATTTATTGCAGGAGGAGAGAGAATAGCAGAATCCCGTGGTCCAGATTAACTGCTCTCATGCACTCACATATTTTGGCTCTCACAGGATCAACCTTATATATATATATAAAGAGAGAGGGGGGGAGGGTTGATCCTGTGAGAGCCAAAACCTGTGAGAGCATGAGAGTAGTGATTCTAGACCACTAGATTCAACCAGGAGATAGAAAACAAAATCTATAGTCCAGAATAACTGCTCTCATGCTCTCGCAGTTTTTTGCTCTCACATGATCACTCATATATATATATATAGTGTTAAATGAGGCTACACCCTGGGTGTAGCCAATTGGCTACTCCGGCCTCCATTTTCCCTCTATTTTTTTTATTTTTTTGTAAAATGAAAATAAATATATTCATCACTATATCCCCCCAACATGTCATTCTAATTTCGTCAGAGACAGAGACTCATATGCCATCCATCTGAAGGGGGTCTATTCCAGCAATTCTGAGACCGTTAAAATTTGTCAGTCTTGATGGAGGGAATAGAAATTCCGAATTAAGTCAAATTTTTGACATATTGTGATCTAAATTCCATTAGTTTCATTTCATAAAAATAAAAAAAAAGGGAAAAGGGGGTGGGAGCATGTAAGTTAGCTACACCCAAAGAGCAAACTTCTTTTTCCACAGAGCAAACCCTGGGTGTAGCTAGCTCTCCTGCATTCAATGAGGTTTGAAGTTTTGAACAATGATTTGCCACCACTATTAAGCATGAGAGTAGGGCTGATCCTGTGGTGGCAAGTTCAGATCTGCCACCATTCTTCTCTTCTATCATCTCCGACAAACATAGTTGGGTGTCTTATGTATAGCGTAGTCGCATTATGCCAAAATTCCATCGAATTCTAAAATTATGTAGTTTGTGTATAACTCAAAGACTAGCCATCAGTACATGTTTCAAGTGAACTAAGAATCACATGTGGGTACATGTTTCAAAATAAGAGGCATCTCCGAAGGGGTATAACCTAGAAATATAAGTGAACTTATTTCATAAAAATTATATTCGACTCTATGAAAGGAATAATATTGGATAAGTTTATAACTAAATTTAAATACTAAAATAAATATATGAATCCATATATGAGTATTTACTAAATGCTAATTGAATTGGATCATTCTAATTCGATTGAGATTCATTTGATAGAAATTCAGAAAAGTTCATCCAGAAATAAAATGAATCGAATATGAATTTGACTAATTGATTCGATTTCTTATTGAAGCTGGTCTAAGTTGAGCTGAATTCGTTCGATTATAATTCGATTCAATATTTATATGCATATATACACGTAAGTACACACACATGCGTATGTTTGTTTACCTATTGCATAAACATATGTATGTCTGTATGTACATACATTCATACCTACCTACCTACATGTGTATGCGTGCACATGCGTGTATGTATAATTATATCATTTAATGATTGAATATGCAATATTATAATCTAATAGAAAATATTAACCATAAAAATCTAGTAGGAAAGACACCTTACATTTACTTCCATGTACCAGCATTAGCTGCCACACAATTTCTCTTCTCCTTTTCATTCCTTATTGATGATCCATCAATCACATGGTAGATGGTGGTGCTCCCTCTTCTTGCACATGAATACGTTGGTCACACTACGCGGAGTTCCTCATCCATGCATGTCGTGTTGTAACATATCCGAATATTCCTCCTATGCCTTCTTGTTTTGTGGTTATCATTGCAAGACAATCCATCATGGCAACTATCGTTGTTGATCATCATATGAGTAATTTACAAGGTCTTCTCGTCATCAAGTTGGTTTTCTATGCATGTTGAAAATCATGTGTCAATTCATAACTTTTGTTTTTAGATATCGATGATCATCATGATGCATGAAAGAATTTTATCTTGCTAAAATAATTAATTGATATTCTCGTTATTTCAAATAATATGATCAGTTTGTATTAATTTCCTATAGATATCGATCTAATCTTGCTTCAATATATAATAGTAAATATAAATTTTCAAAATTTTTTGTCACTGATATTCTATCCCATTAACAAGCCTTATGAAATTATATTTTATTTATATATTGCTTTTGCCATGGAAAAAAGAGAAACTTTAGATTGGAAAGGACAATATCCGCAAAGTTGGTTTTTTGTACATATATTACACGCTGTTCATCGTCATTGATTATATAGTTTTTTTTAGCTTACATTAGTAATTTGTATTAAAAATTGTAAAATAAATATTGAAAATTACAACACACTTTGTCTAAATGATTTATAAAAGCTTTGTAACATCAATTTAAAATTTGAAAGAAAATGAATCAATTTTAGATATTTCGAAACTCAAAAATGGAATTGAACCTGACTTCAAATTAACAAATTCATTCAAAATTTGTTTTGAGTTTGAATTTAAAAATTAAAATGAAACGAATTTGAATCCTGATGGATTGAAAGGTATTTGATTCAATAGCACCCATAATATTTACGGATCCAAAGTGAAAACTTACATCCGTGTATCATTTTAAAGCAGATCTAGATATTAATGTATAGTGGGTCAGATATAGATATATCGTAAATATCAATAACTTTGTTGTTTTAAAAACATAATTCTCGATATTTATATATAACTTTTCGATTTTTTTGATTTTTAAATGTATTCTTTCTCCTTATTAACAATCTCATAAACGACACATTTATTATTATGATGATAGTTTCAGTAATTTTACATGTTATATATTTTTTATATCATGGGTTGTGCACTCCTGAAAATTATTTGGTGTAAAAACATCTTGATAATCTTTGAGTTTACATCAACCAACTAGTAGCCTCTTGTCAAAAGAGAATCCCATGTTAGCATTCGTTAGTGCCACCCTTTAGAGAGTAATGATTTCCAAATACAAGAGAAAAATTTAGGGTAAATTACATATTGGATCCTCATCTATTGGCCAAATTCTAATATGGGTCACAATCTTTCAAATATAACAAAATAGATACTGACTCCGTTTCTATAAACGGCACCGTTAGAAAAAAGAGAGAGATGAACTAAAGTATCTATTTCAAAAGTGGTATTCTTGGAAGTGCTCATTCTCGGAAATGGATAACATAGTCAATCTCTCTCTTTTTTGCTAATGGTGCCGTTTATAGAAATGGAGTCAGGACCTATTTTGTTACATTTGAAAGATTGAGATCCATATTGCGATTGAAATCATAGATGAGGACCTAATATATAATCTACCCAAAAATTTAACCTTCAACGACTAATTATAAGGTCATGTTCGGTTAGGGGGGTAAACCTCCCTCGGGGTGGTTTACCCTCCCTAGCCCACTCCTTTCTCTTTCTAAGTGGGGCCCACTTTTTATCTTTTTAAAAAATTAAATAAATCAATTCCCCGTCATCAATTCCATCAAAAAATAATATATTATACCATCATATTATATAAAAATTATAAACTACTCCACTTCTACGTACTTTTTCAAACTCCAATATAATCACATCACAATAGCTATTCACTTTCTCAAACTTTAATACAATCATATCACAATAAACCCACTTCTAACCCACTCCCAGTTTAACCCTCTATCCAAACACCAAAACCAAAAAATGGGTTACCTGCTACCAGTTTAACCCACCTAAACCCACTATCCAAACACACCCTAAGGTAGCGTTTGGTTCGCGGGTTACCTGCGGGTTAGGGGAGTTTACCCCCCTTAACCCACATCCCCCTCTCTCCCCATGGGCCCCACTTTATTCTTTTTTAAAAAAATTAAATAAATCAATTTTACATCATCAATCCTATCAAAAAATAATATATTATACCATCATATCATATAAAAATTATAAACTACTCCACTTCTACTTCCTTTTCCAAACTTCAATACAATCACATCACAATAACTACTCACTTTTTCAAACTCCAATACAATCATATCACCCCAAACCCACTTCTAACCCACCCCCAGTTTAACCCTCTATCCAAACACCGAAACACAAAAACGGGTTATCCTCTACCAGTTTAACCCGCCTTAACCCACCAACCAAACGCACCCTAAGGGTTAGTCCATTATATGATTCGACACAATAGTCTGATTTTTTTAGTATGCTAATTACAAAGATGCTAAATTATTCAGCTTGCTTCGTAAAGAATTTCTGATGCGGAAGAGCTTCAACAAGATTAAATGCATATATGTATATCGAATGCGCGGGGAAATGCGGTACTATGTTCTTAAAATGGATACATATATGGGATTAAATTACCTATCGATTTTTTAGTTTAACTTAAAACCTCAGGACTGAAGATGGCTAATTTGCTTTGCTTTGCCTATAGGTCTATATCATAAAAAAAAGGGATCCATGAACATTCACTCTAGAGGGAATATTTTACGCTGCCTGTCAATTATCTAACGCAACCCCTACAAGGGAGGGGGGGATTTGAACCCTGATCTTTTGACTGGTAGACACACTGCACTACCACTAGACCATTTGAACCCTGATCTATAGGCTTCTATGGACCGTAATCCAACCAAAATCATAATAGGATCAGATCACCAAAATTGTAAACATAATCATATTTGATGGAGTTCATGTTTTCATCTTGCTAAATATTATACACGTGAACAAGAAACCTCCAACCTGATAATTTTGGCAGGAGGCAATGTGGAACTTGAATGATCGTTTTCGATCAACGAGTTGAAGAAGGATCATATCGTTCATCATCTGCAGTTCATCACGAGAGCAGTTCTCCAGTACAAATCTTTTTCAGCGATCTAGGACTAAGAATGGAAATGCAGGCCAACCATAACAGAGTTTTCAGAACTAGACCAAAACATAAAAAAAAAGAAACAGATAATCATGAAAGTAGTTCTTGGGGTTGCCCTCAGAATGCTTCATTTGATGTTCATAATTTCTGCATATTCTGATCATCACAGCTTACACACAAAGCGAGCTTAGCTAGTTTGGGTATTTTCATTAAAGATCAACATAAAAGAAAAGATATCATGAATAATTAATGCAATGTGATATACGTATTTTCTAGTAGCATCATAGCATCAGGCTTTTTGTATGAATCAACGAATTGTCATCATGTTAGCACAGTTGTTCCAACAATCCCTGTTCTTACTGGAAGTGAGTTTTCACGGTAGGAAAGAGGATTAATCGTCGAAATCAGGTTCGATGATGTCATAATGGAGGAAAAGGTGATCTGCAATATGGTCTGTTGATTCTTCCTAGCTTTCACTTCGGGAACGTCTATTTGTTACTTGATTAGGGTGGCTTGTGATAAGTTCGCTATGCCTGAGCGGTCGTCTCTTACTATCACTCTCTGATGAAACATTTCAGTTCATAGATGATCAGGGAAAGGGAATAAAATTTTAAAATACCCCATTGCTGATGGGCATATACAAAGTTTTTAGCAACTAAAAGTGCGGCGAGTTTCACAGCCAATGAGGTCGAGTCTGCTTCATTTGCGAGATCAACGTTTGCCAGGATCACACATAAATATTCAAATTCCTGACTATAGAGTAAACATGTTCTATTCTTAGCCTAAGAAACTTGTATAACATGCTCAATAAGGCAGATAGATTCTTGTAACAACATTCAGACACTTTAATTAGCTAAACATTCTGTAAGACGAAAATACAAGTGCCAAAGAATGTGGGATCGCCGGCAACTAGGCTGCATCCGCCTAACATTCTTTCTGAAGTACAAAACATAGTAACATGCTGAACTGACACTTCCACAGCGCTCCATAGATACCACCTATTACAACAAGAAGCAAAATATGCTGTATAGTACAGTACAAAGACCCCTGAAGTTGAAAATCAGGTGCTGATAGTCACAGTCTGAGGCACTTGAGCGATTCCCCGCATCTTGACTATGCTGTTTGTCGGGATCTTGCCATTAGTATGAGCACATAATTGGGGATCATATGCTGAAACATGGACGCCCAGAGCAGCTCTTCCAGAAGGATCGAGGTTGCCAGACCATCGGGCATCCCACTCAATCGCCTTCGCCGTGCTGCAGGCAATGCTGGGCCCTCCAGGGACACTCAACCTTGCCGAGTTCTGCGATAAAGAGATGACAATGTTGGTCCAACAGCCGAAACAATTGCCAACCATCCAATGATAGAAGGGACCAAGATAATCACCTGAGGGAAAAATCTTTCAAATATCATCCTATAATAGTAAGCCTCTTTTGTTGTAGGTGTGTTGTGGGGGAAAATACGCCCAGCATTCTGCATCATCTTGTCAGTAACCTGAAATTTATGAGACGGATCAGATTAACAGGAAAATACATGTGAAAGGCAGAATGGTGGGGGACTAAAATAGCAGGTTCGTCAACTAACATGATCAGCTGCATGAGCTCTCAGACCGTCAATCCAGCTATAGCCAACACCGTCGCTGAACTGTTCTTTCTGCCTGTAGAGAATATGCTGTGTGTACAAATGAAGAACTTCTTAGCACATGGCGTTGCTGTTATAGTTGGATGTAAGAAAAGAAGCTGAAATTTTGATCAAACCTTTGGGAGATAGGGTTTCTCATCATCATCAAAGGCCTTCCTCAAGACCCACTTCTCAATTTTCCCCTCGCTAGGATTAATCTGAATTGAAACGAGAAAGAACATTCAAGAATAGAAGAAAGAATCTGTGAAAAGATGCGAGAAGATAGAATATGTACCATCTTCCACTCGGGGTCAATGCTCATGGCAGTGCTAATAAAATCTTTATCCAGGAATGGGACCCGAACTTCAACACCCCATGCAGATGTAGCTTTGTTAGCCCTCAAGCAATCGTATTGATGCAATGCCTTTATCTACAATCACAGAAACACGATTATAATAAATATGACCACAACACATGGTTGTTACCCAGATGTAGGAGATAACAGAGGTTGTTCTGTATGCTTCTCGAAAGAACTGCTAGTACCTTGTGGCATGTCTCACGGTGAAATTCTTCCTTGTTAGGTGCCTTGTGGAAATACAAATAGCCACCAAAGATCTCATCAGCGCCTTCACCAGAGATGACCATCTTTACCCCTAGTGATTTTATCTTGCGGGCCATGAGGAACATGGGTGTGCTCGCCCGAATTGTAGTCACATCATACGTTTCGATGTGGTAGATGACATCTTCAATGGCATCAATGCCATCCTATATTTGCAAAATCAGGAAACAGGATGAGAACAAAGTAAGAGTTAAGCAATAAAGTTAAGAATCCAGAGCAGTGTTTTCTTCATAACATTACCTGAACTGTGAAGTGGAACTCATGGTGAACAGTTCCCAAATAATTTGCAACCTCCTTTGCAGCTTTTAGATCAGGAGATCCCTGCAAATTCAACGCAAATTCAGTTTATTCTATAGATCCATCCATGTTTCAGAGTTTTCAAAGATTAACAGCTTTAAATCTCAACTAACCTCCAGCCCGACACAAAATGAATGAAGCTGAGTTCCCCACTGCTTGGCAATTTTGCTTCCCGCCAAGTGCCGAGAAGTAACTGATGCAACCAATGACGAATCCAGTCCCCCGGAAAGAAGAACTCCGAAAGGAACATCGGTCATGAGCCTCTTAATGACAGCCTACACTCACATCAACATATATCATAAGTCGGAAATAACAACCACCATGATCACATAATCTCTTAATAAGTCCGATAAGCTTACGTTCTCGAACGCCTTCCTCAGAACTAACGCATCATACGGCGTGGACGGAACGACCTCCGAGTACCAAGGAGGGTTGTACCACCTCCTGAACCCTCCCATCTTGCTGGAGTACAAGTGTCCAGGAGGGAAGAGCTCAAAGTGCTCGCAGTCATCATTCAGACCCTTCATCTCGGACGATATCCACACAGAACCTGTCAGACGCATTTCAACAAACACCTACCGGTCATTCCCACTATGCCACACCGATCAAGAAACACCCACCACAGGAAAATCCAGAATTCGAAGAATTCTTCAATTACCCATCATCCAAACATCCACCAAGGTCAATAAAAACGACTATTTTCCGAGAATTAACGGCAAATCATAGGCGTACCGTCGAGCCCCCATCCGATATAGAGCGGCGTGATTCCGATGGCATCCCGCGCCGCGACGAAGCTGTTGTTGCGGGTGTCGAATAGCACGAAGGAGAAGATGCCGTCGAGCATGTCGACGAAGTCCTCCCCATACTCCTCGTACTACGAAATCGGGGTATTGATGGTGAGATCTACGAGCAAGAAAGACCCACTTGGGATCGTTGAGAAGGGAAATATCATATCAAAGCTTTCTCACCAAATGGGCGATGACATCGCAGTCGCTGCCGGTCCTGAAGGTGTGGTGCGAGAGCTTCTTCCTGAGCTCCTCGTGGTTGTAGATCTCCCCGTTCACCTACACCCATTTGTTTGGAGAGTTTGACAGAGAAGACACAAAGCAAACCCAATGACATCATCTATTATTATATCTTCAGCATTTATTCTTTCATTGTCTTCTAAAATAATCCAACGGAAAAAGAGTGAAATAAGCTTTTCTTATTCATTTTTCATATCTATATCTTCTCTCTCGTCCAAACCAAGCTTACAAATTATAGTTATATATGCGGATCCAACCCAAGGACCGAATGAGTTCTCCAAACAATTTGAAGATACGTCATACCGTGACGACGATGGATTTGTCTTCATTGTAGAGAGGCTGGTCGCCGGAGGCCGGGTCGATTACGGCCAGACGTTGGTGCGCGAGGAAGCAGTCCCCATGCTGGTAGATCCCGCTCCAATCCGGACCTCTGTGCTTGAGCCTGCGGTCGCCCAAAGAGGAAAACTAGCTTCTTTAGTTGCGAATTCAGTGATACTTGAAGTGGGAAAGAAGAACAGATCATGAAAACGACATGATTAATACACGAATATTTTCCAGTAACATTATCCAAAATCAAACTCGAACAGTCTTATAGTTCTTTACGTTCAACAAATTTTACGTCGTATCGTATCATCGTCCCTTATCATATCAGACTCTACATAGTAACAACACCAAATCAGGTATTTATGATCGAGATCATTGCCTGCGAGAGAGCTCCAGCACACGGACCCGCTTTGCCTGCGAGTCGTCCGAGCAACCCAACACGGCCAAGATCCCACACATCCTCTTCTCAGCTTGAAGAAGTAGCTCAAGAACAAGAGAGGGGGAGTTAACAGATTAGATTCAGAAGAAGCAAAGGGAAGAGGATCTCAAAATAGAGAGAGGAGAGCAGCACACATGGAAGTGGAGAAGAAGAGGAGGCCGTTGCCTCGCTATTTATAGACCTCCAGTAGCCGCGGCGCACCCTACGCGAGCGGCGTCGGCACATCGCGTCGTACGATCGCCGCCGATCCGACGGTCACCAATTTCCGCAACTCAAAACCCGACGCGTGGAGGATACCCATTGGCGAAAAGAGCTTCTATGTTTGACCTACGAGGCATCTTACGCGCTTCAGTTCTTTACGCAAACGGATCCGGCCTCCGCGTCTTGCCACGTGTCAACCGTGAGCAGGTGATAACGACACGTAAGCGTTGGGATCTGAGGAGGAGGATTTGGATGATTCGAAGCGATTCCACTACGAGGTCACTCCGATAGTTGTGGACTATTTAGGGAGTTTATTAATACATGAAAAATGGAAAGGGTAAATTTATAATTTTCTTAATTAATACTAAAATGTTTAGAAACTAATTTGAACTATTTTTTGGTATTGAAAAATATACCTAATTAAATAAATATTAAATAGCAGTTTAATAGCTGTATATTCGAATGTTTTGGTTATCAAATGCGTTCATATTTTTCTTGGATTCTTTAGAGAACCCCCTAATCTTTTTAATTACACAACAAAGGATGTTGTTTTTTGTATAAATTATATTGAAAAAATATAATTTATAGGCGTCTGAATGAAATTTTTCCGTATAAGATAGCTTTATCCGGTATCTATGTAGGATCGAGAATGATATTTTCGAATATACCAAATTAGATTCGTATGAAGCATATAACAGAAGCACATCTTAGGGGAGTATCTGGTCTTTTTCCAAAGGGAATTTTATATTGATGCCCCTGAAGAACATTGATTATAGACATACACAGATAAACTTTCTGAATTTACACATTTCTTTCCACCCCTTTTTTTAACCCATAACTGTTAAACTTGCAAGTAGGAGAATTAAAAATATTGAATAAATATATAATCTATCCTTAAAAGTGGTTATGACTTTAAGTTATTTTTTTGCTTCAAATGAATGCAGCCGTTGGATCGCCCTTGGACGATTGAGATCGATATCACATCTTAGCGACTAGTTCGCTCACAACTGTTTTCATATGCAACTTGGGTGATCAATATTATTCCCTAGTTAAAAAAATAGAAGGTTTTTTCACACCATGTCCAATTACGCCACAACCCCGGTAAACTTTGTAATTACAACACAATCCTTTTAAGTTATACCACGACCCATGTAATCTTACTAACTATTACACCAAGATCCGAACACGCGGACATACGTGTTCGATAGAGTTAAACTATAGGAGTCAAGGTGTAAGTACAAAGATTACATGAGTTATATGATGTAATTTAACTTGATTTTAAGGGCAAATGGTGTTAAAATCCTAAAAATATAATTATGATATTCCTCAAGTGGTGGAGATGGAAGGGAATTAGGTTAACCCCCTATGCAAGTAGATGTTAATCATGTGATTATGATGCACATCCCACCTACATCTTTGACTAAATAAACCATATTAAATACATGAAATCGAAGGAGGAAGCAATAATGCACATATTAAATCACATTAATCCCCATGATGAAGCTCAATTATATTATTGATCTCCTCATGTTTAGTTCATCAGGATTGTAACGAGCACCCTCGTTTTTACACATGTTTATTATTATTTTGAGTAGAATATTTATTTATTTATTACCAATGTTATATCATATTCTTGTTATTGATGGTCATTTTTTCACAAAAAACATGCATCATTATTTCTATGAATGGCGTATTTTCTGTTTTTGTAAATTATCATTTCATGTTACTTAAGATAAGGATATGATATAACATTTGTAAGATGATAAATATTTTCAAAATGAATATACTTGTAAATTTGTGTTTGTGCGTGTGTCACGATCCTAATGAGCTTAGAGCGTATTGGAAAATTCACACAATGGTGTTTTAAAAAAATAAAGTAATTAAATTACATAAAATGCTTCAAACTTTTAGGTCAATAATATTACAATGCCTTCAACTTTAATAAAGGTCAATAATATTACAATAATCTTGATTACAATACGATGATATAATATATATGAGTGTAAAAATTGTACTACATTAATAATCTTCGTAATCCAAGGTTTTAATAATGTAATGTCTCGGACTTATATCTCCGATCTGTTATATAGGAAAACTGCTCCTGATAACTTATTGGGTTTGGATTCAATTGGATCCGTTGACAACAACCCAAAATGCTTAAGTCTAAGTTGTCAAATAGTAATCATTACCACTTATAACTCACACCCATACTTCGTTAGTTTTAGATGTGAGATTATGTTTGGGGTTGGGACGTTACAACCTCCCTCAGTTATATTCGCAACATCCTCGTTGCGACATAGCCCATTACTTATTCTCAGTGACAGTGACAGTTGCACGCTCTAGGCTTAGGCTCCTTTAGGTAGTCCTTTCCACTATCAGGGGAACCCGCGCTAGTAACAATTGTAACGTCCCAAGCTAAGGTCCCTGGTCCATTATCGAGGAAAACTGACCCTGACAACTTGTTGGGTTCGGACCCAATTGGATCTGTTGACAACCACCTAAAATGCTCAAGCCCAAGTTATCGAGTAGTAATCCTTATCACTTATACCCACATCTTCCACTACAACAAAATTAAGCTATAGTGACATTTTTTCAAAATCTGTCACTAAATATATAACGACGATATTTTTCGTTATTAATTAAATATATAACGATGATATTATTCGTTGTGAAGTGAATTTTCGTACTTGAAATTAGCAACGAATATTATATATGTCGTTATATCATTAGCAACGGTCCATATAGCGACGCTTATTCATTGCTATTTTTCAAGTTGTTTTTTTGAAAAATAGCAACAGATAAGCATCGCTATACGGAACATTGCTAATGATATAACAATATATATATAATATTCGTTGTTGAATTCAAGTACGGAAAATCATTTCACAACGAATAATATCGTCTTTATATATTTAACAACGGTTAATTTAGTGACGGATTTTGAAAAAGCATCACTATAGCTCAATTTTGTTGTAATATTCACTACGTGAATTTTAGACGTGAGACTATATTTGAAGTTGGGATGTTACAGATAAATAGCTTATGATCCATTGTATCATGCTCTAGTCTTCGTCATCAAAACCTTGGAAGCATGTCACATTGGTCGCAACCGATTTTTTTTCCATCATGGACTCCATACCTAATAATATAAAATGTTATTTTCCAATAATTTAATATTATACCATCATTCCTGACAATCTAAATTAGGGTTTTTCACACTTGTACCCTTCAAGATTATACATTACATTTATGCATGCTCCTACTTTTTTTTCCAATAACACTTGCGTTTGTATATTCTTACGAAATTCGAAGTAATGCGAAACATCTGAAGAGCACAAGTGTAAAAAATCCTTCCAATTACATGAGTTTTGCGGAATTTCCTTTAAATTATAGGCTCCAATAATACCAACCCAACAAGTCAAATTTGAATCTTGATCATATGTGTGAAAAAAGGGTTAGGTATCATCCATTTAGGTACCATTTTGACCATCAAGATTGGATACATAAATAATTGGTTGGTACCAATTAATTAAGTTTGCTGAGATCATAGTGTAGATGTAGATAAGGATGAATAGAGTTTGCACATTCAGCATTGTACCATTGTGGTCCTTCCAATGTGGTGTCTTGTTCTTCAACTTGCCCTTTCTTCATCTTTCCATGGAAAGTGATAGATATCTATATTATTGTCCTCCTTGTCCCCCAATCTAGATCTTTTTGCTTAATCCACATCCACCCCATCCATATAATCAATGACCTAGGGTAAGAGCTTAGAAGATCCTCATCAGTTGTTGCATCGGTAGTTGAATAGTAGACGACGTGATAGGGTCGACACGCACGCGCAGGCTAGCACGGTATGGTTACTATGGTGAGGTCCGTGCATCCTCTACCGCATCCCGAGCTAACCCCAAGCAACTCCACATTTTTCAAAGGCAGATATGTGATTAGGTTCTGTATGACGCATACAGTTGATCCTGATCAATACGAAGAAGAAGACAGAGGGAGAGCGCAGTGTCTCCAAAAGAGAAGGGGAAATAATAGAGAGGGGGACCAAGAGATGTAGAACAATGTCTTGACACAACACGTAAACGTGGGCGACCGCGTTAGAGAAAGTTGGCATGGGAGATCTTTCGAGGAGATGGAGGAGTACAACAAGATCTATTCCGAATGAACTACGTCAGTGTGGATTGAATTCGAGACATTTATTTGAACGAACCTAAAGTCGAACATATGCATGAGTCCGAAGTGAAGGGGTGTGGTTTTATGTATTGATGTGTGTGTAGAAAAAAGGAATATGTAGCTGAGCTGCAGGGAAGTTTCAAGCAGATCTGTTATAATTTGAACCTTCTATCGATCTTGTTATAATTGTTGTACGTAGGCGTTGACATACTATAGCATATACGCAAACCTCATACAAGTTCTGCGCGCACTATGATATAAGTGTAAACCTGTTATGTGTGACATGCTATAAGCACGATATGTTGTATGTGCGACACGCTACAAACTTGGAAACATGATATAAAAGCGGACCTTCTCTAGCTATCGTTCGTAGCTAGAGGGATCCAACTGAATCCAAGCTTTCGTTGATTATGTATCTGATAGCAGCTACTCGACAACTATCATGTTAGGCAATATTTTTCGAAGAAATATGAATTTATACTTAAAAAACGAATGTGGTGCACACGTGTAAATTATATTGTATGATACAACATGTATGAGTAAACTTGTCGGTATGCCAAATTTATACGATATTATATTTGTCGTTATGCAAATTTATATGATATTTTTGGTACATGAGATTGGAAATTGTTTAAACTTCATTAATGGGGGAAGTTACGATGACATAGGATTGACGTGACACTGAGAACGGTCTCGTGCGCCACAACCGTATGATAGGATGGTATCTCACCATCACCAGATTTTTTTAAAAAAAATACTAATTTAATATTAATTAATTAAATAGATGTGTATGAAAATAAAAAATTTTAAAATTTAATCGCACCTCAGCTGATTTAAATGGGAGATTTTGCATCCAACCCAGTCCCAAAATTCATCGATATAAATAGCCTTTCCAGCTATACTATTAAAAGTAATTATATTTAAATGTATTCTTTTGATTGACGCATTAATTTTTATAATCATAATAGAAGTTAATCAGCTCTTAATTTCATAATTACGATAATGAACATTAACATTTTGAATTTAATTTATTCATCTGGATACATTTAGATCTATACATGTAGATTTTTGGATACAGATAAATATTTTTTGGAAGTTCGTTTATGCATTTAATCTCCTATCATAACAATAAGATCGGATAATTTTTATACACACGCTATTATATCCATTTTTAGATGGATATTGATATGTGTTTTTATTTTGACAAGTAGAAATATTTATTTTTTAAATGGATATGGTTATATAAAATAATATAAGTTTGAATTATTTTAGCAGATACCAAATGATATCACTTGCATTTTTTGTAACAGGGAGATCAGATAATTTGTATCATTCTGATACATTTTCGTTTTTTTTGCGGAAATGAATATAAATACAAATATCATTTTCCTTTTCTTTTGATATAAACGCGGAAAAAAGTATTAGTTGTATGTCTATATAGACAAATACTAGTATCATTTTATTTTTTGTTGGTTTTTTTATATAGACAATACATATATCTAAGTTCTTTTGAAATTCTTTTTCTGACCATTATTCATATGCGTCAAAATAAATAAATAAAAATATCCATGCAACAATAAATCTAACTTATCTGCCATCAAAATGTTACTTTTTCATCATCGTAGTTGTGAAATTAAGAACTAGTTAATTTACATTAATCTTATAAAAATCAATGCATCGAGCAAAATAATACCTTTATATATAGTTACTTTTAATATTATAAATGTGATGGTTATTTATATCAATGATTTTTGGGATAGGGTATGAATGCAAAATGGTGGGACACAAGCGTAAAATCCCTCGCCCAAATCATCATTTGAGGTACCGTTTTGGGCATTCTCTCCAAATGAGGTGCCGATTTATACTTAAATTTTATTTTTTTTATTTTCATACATATCTGTTTAATCAAGATTAAATTAGTAATTATTTTTAGAAAAGTCTCTCAATCACCATCATCCCTCTCTCTTTCTCTCTCTATAATTGTTACTTTCCACTTGTGGATTGCTTCACGCATATGCATGAGGGAGAAAATGATACCCCCTTGGACATGTCAATGCATATGTACCCATCACCAGTGCCAATGAAACAGACCTCTCTTTGTTACATTTGAAAAATGATAGGCATATAATTGGGAATTGACACATAGTCAAGTTCTTTTTTGTAATTTACCCTAGCTTTTATACCACCACTCAAAATCACATAATAAAAAAGATATGAGAAAGAACCTACATTATTTCGCATTTCGCATCTTTATCCCACCTTTTAAATTCTTGAGAAAAGTGGATATATACATACAAAAATTAATTAAAAATAGAAAAGAAGATATTCATCATAATATAAATAATTATATAAAAATGAGAGATATCTTGAGATGAAGGGGCATGATGTGCAAAAGTGCACATTCTTCGTTAGAACAATATCTCTCGTTCTTGTTCGATCAGAGGGTAAAAAAGAAGGTGCAAGTACAGATAAGCGAGGTTATCTCTCGTTCTTGTTCAGTTGTATTCACCCTCAGGGTTGTCGAAGGGACAAGTATCGCGGACGGGGACATGATAGATAAAGTAATTGTGATATGATCGCTTATCTTAGGAAAGCTTAATCGTGGATAAGGTTCTCTTATCTTGAGAGCGTATATGGACGACAATTCTTGTACTAAAGAGCCACAATAAGAAAGCAGTAGTCGAGCTTCTTTCTGATTCAGAAGGTGATGATACGGGTTAAATGTCGTAAATTACAGGACCTTCATGTAATTACAAAGATTATGTTGATTGCAATGTAGCTGAACAAGATTTTAGAGATCATGGTGTAAAAAATCCTCAAGGTTAGTTTAAAGACTTGCCAACTATAAGTATGATATGTAATTTTTATAATTTTTTTTTAAAAATACTAGGCCTCAAAGTCAATGGGGGAAGGGGTCATCTAGGTGAGGCGAAATCTTAATAAGTACTTGGTAATATATGCTAATTAATCAACCCTTTTACATCCTTATGCTATTTTATTATTATAGATATTAAGTCAAGTCGATCAGAAGGAACCAACTACGAGAACTTCAGATCCAACATCTAGAGAAGATACTCTGCTGTACAGCAAAGGACTGCTGTAAACACAATCCTCTCCCGAGCTGCTCGATCTTGATCGAGCGATTCGCGCAGTAAAGACCCACAAAAATCCTGATTTCGTGTGAACCGCTTGATCAAGATCGAACGGCTCGGAAGATGCCGAATTTACAACAGTCCTCTAATGTACAATAGAGGATATGCCATCGTCCAACATCATCTTGAAGACACCAACTAGCTGAGTCAGACACGCTTCACGGTGGGAGAGTAAATTATGCAGTAAAATATATTAAAGTCATAAAATACTTAATAAGTTTATTTAACTCTAAAAAGTGAAATATGTCAAGCTTCATGAAATTGTATAATTGTAAAAAGAACAAAAATATAGTACGGAAGTTCTACTGCTATCATGAACATGATGTGTTCGAAGATATGTTATTCTAGAAAAGGAAAGCGAAAGTAAATCGATATTAAATTTTTCTTAATTATAATTTGCTCGATACAGATTCAATCATATTATTAAAAGCTTGTGGTAAGAACGGATTTCATTTTAGTGTCCGAAAATAATATTCCAAAGCCTTTGTATGTTCCAGTTGCTTGTACGTATAAGTTCTATGTTATAGAGTATATAACTTCGATCATAAGGATCGATTTCTAGTTGCATAGCTTCATAATACTGTTGTAAAGTTTCCGCATAATTTCCTTCGGATTGAACTGACATCCGCATGTCTTGTTGTTGATGATGAAGAATTCAGCTATAGTTAATATCGAGATATCATCCACATGAACCAAAATGTTACTCTGATCTTCATGCTACAACTTACCCTTTTGCTATGGGATTTTTACATTTGTATCCTTGAGAGTTTTTACAGTAACACTTACACCTTGAACTTTTTTTGCAATTAAAACTACACTCATATTCTTGCAAATTTCACAGCAGTGTTTTTATGAAGGAAAAAATGGAGCTGCCCCCACCTCATTTTTCGATGTTTTTTTTTTATTTTTTTCCCAAAAATATAGCTATGTATCTTCATCACTATATCGCTCTAATATATCATTCACTATATCGCTCTAAAAACAGAGACTCATATATCTTCCATCTAGAACATGTAATTTTAACGGTCTTAGAATTGTTGTAATCGACATATTCTAGATGAAGAGCATAGAAGTCTCTGTTTCCGACGAAATTGGAATGACATATTAGAGGGATATAGCGATAAAAATACATAATTTTATTTTTGAAAAAAAAATAAAAGAATACGAGGGTGGGGGTAGCTCCATTGAACCCTTTTATGAAAGGGCATTATTATAATTTTTCTAAAAATATAAGAGTAAATTGTAATTGCAAAGAAGTTGGATGTATAAGCCAATGTCGTTGAAAAGATTCGGAAGGATATAAATGTAAAAATCTCAAAATAAAGTAAACCCATCTAATCCTTTGAACTTTGAAGACGTAATTAGATGCGGATGTGATGAAAGGTACTCGTTCTTCAACTTCAACCGTTGCTAAATATAGATGGGGATTTTACTTCAACTTCTAAGGTAATCTGACCGACCAATCAATAAATTATATATTTAATGTATAATTGCATATATTAAACGATTATGGTCTCTCTCATGTTCTCAAAAAAATCCGAATCAAGGAAACAAGAAAACGTCCGTGTAATTTTTTTTAATAATTAAGCGATGCATTAATCTAACTTCACTCCAGTCCTAATTTTAAGAATTTTCATACTTCTATCTCTCTAAAAATTTTCCAATAACACTCTTACCATTTTTTAATTACATGGGCGCCCTTATAATTTTACAAAATTCGTAGTATCATTCTTCCGTTATTAAGAAATCAGAGACACAAATATTATTAGAACAACTACGGAATTTGTTTAGAGATAATTTTATTTATTCATTTAGATGATTTTACATGGATATTCTGATCAGGGTTAAAAAGACGGATTAGACCGGACTGGTTGGTCGAATCGGTTGGATCGGGAATCGGCCTTGACTCAGTCGATTCAGCCGATTTCATGAAATTAATTTAAAAAAAAAAAGAAGAAAATAAAAAAAATTGGGTTCTACCGATGACCTGGGTGGTCGGATTGGGTTGACCTGAATTGCTCAATTTTGATGGTTTGGTAAATTTTCAAAAATAAACGTTTAAATTATTAAATAATAGAGTTTTATCATTAGTGCTCTTTTTAACTTTTGTAATATCAGTTACATCCCCCTCTTTTTTGAAATATTAGTTGTGTCCATACCTTCTTAGAATAGTGTCAATCATCCTTTTGTTCTCGTTAAGTCCTCCCAAACTACTCACCAAGCAACACATATATTATTATTATTATACTTGTAGATTTCCAGTTTTCTTTTACGTGTCTTTTTTTGCAATTATATTTGTAACAATGTATTTTTACAAAATTTACCTTATTATCCTTCCATTAATACTGGAAAAACGTTACTATTATTTTATAAGAACATATAAACACAAGTATAATTGGAAAAAAAGACAAGCGTTTCTGAAAAAAATAAATCGAAACACTTGTAAAAATCGTTGTAGAAATTTCAATGCATTATTTATTTATTTAGATGATTCCAGTACCATGAATATCACTTATTCCTTAATCTTTATGTTTTTATCAGTTGTGTCTTTCTGAGATATTGCAATATCAGTTATGTTTCTCTTTTTGGAATATCAATTGTGCCACAGACTTCTTCCACAATGATCACTTGTGCCCCTCGGGTTAGTTGACGTCCATCCCCAACACAAACGGACGTTAACTTTAGGGACACAAGTGAAATTAGATTTTAAAAATGGTTAGAAAGTCTCCTCACTCTTCCCCCTCCTCCTCTCCCTCGTCCCCCTCATCCTCCTCAATGTCTGCCTCAACCTCCTCCTCCTCGACCCACTCCTCCATCTCCACCCCATGCTCCTCCACCGCCCCCTCCTCCCCGTTCTCCTCTGCCATAGCCTCCTCCTCCTCTGCCCCAACCCCTCCTCCGTCCACTCCTCCATCTCTGCCCCCTGCTCATCCACCACCCTCTCCTCCTCGTCCTCCTCCGACTTAGCCTCATCCTATTCCTCCGCCCCAGCCTCCTCCTCCTCCTCGGCCCCTGCCTCTTCCTCCTCCACCACCGCCCCACCAAGTTTATCCCCAGATTGCTTCGACTCCAAGAGAGGCTGCAAGCGATAGTCATCTTCTCAAGCGAAGGTGAACTTTGATCTCCGACGTGTGACTTCATATCAAACGTGGATCCAGGCAGTGATTCCTTGAGTACATTAAAGCTTGGATCTGTGATCATCTTGGACAGGTGTTGGTGCTAACAGTGGCTCTGGTACTTTGCATCGATGTGCTTAAGTGATGCGAATGCACGATAATGAAGGCAGAAATGCTCGAAACTCTGGTGCTAAGGTTGTGTGATGAGATCAAAAGGTGAAGCTTGATGTGCAGCTACAGGTGATGGTCTAGATCTCCAGTGATTCAGCACACTTCTAGCGATAGCTTCATTTTACTTCATATATGGTCGTAGCTCAATGATGATAGTACGGGAAGGTGGAGGACATGGATGGGAGCTGCATGGACATGGAGGCGAAGGTGAAGGTGGTACGGAGGATGAAGAAGTAGGAGACAGGAGGACGTAGGGCAGAGGAGGAGGATGGGTGGGGAGTCTTTAGACAGTTATGCCCCTCTTAATTGCACCTGGCTAGAAAAAATCATGGTTAAATTCAACTCATTGACGGCTAAAGTTACGGAAGGACACAAGTGTTAGAATGACAAGAAATCGAGAGCACTACTGATATTTCAATAAAGGGAGGAGTATAATTGCTATTGCAATATTTCATAAGGTCACACGTAATAAAAACCCTATTCTTTATCCATTGTCCCAACGAGGCCTTAGATGGAAAATAATAACAAGTTTTATTTGGTATCTATGTTTTGTTATCCATCAAATATGGTGCATGCCAATATCTGATACAATAGATACAAACGGAAAAAAGATATGATTAAGATGCGTGTGAGTAAACGAGTCCTAAGTATTTTTCCTTCCTACTTAATTAGCTTCTTTCGTAAGTGGTGGAATTCGATTACTTTCCAAAAATAGATCAAAGGAGAGTTTAAGATTGTTGGATTAAGGAAATTTCTTTTGCTCATTATTCATCCGTGGTTGTTGTGGCATTGTTCTAATTTTATGTCGAATTCATGATAAGAAAACCAATAAACTTGTTGGAGTTATATGCCACTTATCTATTGTATGGAATTGGAAGTAAACCATAGCTATGATAAATGTAATAACCTCAAGTTAGTGATGTATGTTTGTTCTCAAGAAGAAGGTAAAATATGTCTCCCTTATTTTTTATCAAAACAAAATCTCCAATATAAATTTTACTATACATGAATTTTTACATATAAATACACCTAGTTATGCATATTTACCATTTCTAGGGAATCACAATGATCTTTAAAGGCTAAGTAAATTATAGTTGGGAATTGAATTTGTAAGATCTCTGATTGTTAATATTTTCATGTTTGCATTATTTGGTGTACATTAACAACTTTTCAATGAAAATTGTGTACATGTTTTCAAGATTTTCATTAAATAAAGCTAGTGCAAACCATGTGCAATGCATGGGTTGTTATATCGGTATATATAGTATGTTTGATCTAATATGTGGCATTTATATGTTTGATATTTATACCAGAGATTTTTACAGTCATAATCCTAACTTAAGAGTTGAACCCTTCATAATTGTGAAATATACACAAAACCCTGGATAAAGACTTTCGTATACACATAGACCCATCTGTTAGTTTAATCCATTATCCCAACAGATAAATTGCTATTATGCTATATTAATATTGTATCGTTGTAAGACCTAAAATGGTTGAAATCACATTAAAAAGATCCCGGTGAAAAGAATATGACTTGTTTTTATCCTGGGTAATTCTAGGGTCGAACTCAAGGACACAAACAATTAAATTATTTAAATTAGGCTTAATATGTAAGTTATCTAATTTAGTGCTATTAGATCAAGGTGCAGATGTAAAATGCAAGCAATTTTATTTTTTTGTATGCACAATATCATGGAACAGAATGAATAGTTAATAATACAAATAACCACACACAAATGCAAGAGGACTCCTGAAATAAATTCTAAGCATATAATTCAATTAAGTATGACTTGGTCTCAAATACTATTCAATTTGAAGCTTCAATTTTCTTGTTTAAGTCAATGCACTTAACTAATAAGGCACCTACATCACTTAATATACATTTAGCAATTAATCAGCAAATTAATGATGTGGATTCAAGAAATAAGTCACCTAATTAAGTTGTAAATGCAATAAGCTAACCAAGGTCTATTTAATTTCACAATATGAAGTTGGGTTAATTTATGGCATTTAAAATAGTTTTAAAGAATCACTAAGACTCTCCGACTAATTAATGATTAAATACATGCAATAACAGAGAACTAATTATGTCATTAGATAGATAATGAAGCTTTAAAACAAGATCGATTTCATTAAATTTAAATTTAATATGCAAAAGTTATTAAATAAACACTCCGGGGGTCTCTTTACAATAAAAACATAATCAAAACTAATTAAAACATTACAATAGGGTCCAAATGGGCTTATTTGTAAATAAAATAAGATGGAGGGGCTTATCGATAATACTTCAAGCATGCATAGGTATAGATGCAATATTGGAAACCTGGCAGCGTTGGTCTGCAAATTTCCCAAGACGACACACGTGAGGACTAAAATGCAATTCCTCAAAACTTGGGATGATATGCTATAATTAGCCCAGACACATGTGCATGGCACGTGATGGGCAGGCTCGGATGGAGTTCTGGTAAGTAGCTAGGACCACGTAGATTGTTGATGCAGTTACAGGCGAGGTGTGGGCATGTCGAGGCTCAAATGGTCGTAACAAGGCTCAAACATGATCATGATCGCATGATTAAAGTTGAGGAGGCTTGATGCGATGGCAATTGTACGCCATTAGGGGGACTACTACTCCGCGAGAGGTAGGTGTGGGCAGTGCTCCGATGGAATCCTAGGAGCTCCTATGTCGTTCTCCGATCCGACTGAGGGTCGGGGAAGATAGTTGAAGTACCAGCGAAGGCGGAGGATGGTCTACAGTGAAGCGAAGATGGTCAGAGCAGCGAGTCAATGAGGCCTCATCGAAGGTGGAGTTTGAGATCGGAGAAGGTTCCATACCTCCGATCAGTGATGCCTCGAAGTACATGCAGGTGTTAGATCCATATAGTCGAAGCACGTGGGTGGATTATTGGGTGTGATTTGAGGTCGAATAGACGACTGTCATGAATGAAGAAGGTGGAACCGGATTTGATCCTTCTTCCTTGCAGGAAGAAGAATTAGATCGATGTAGGGAGAGTTTTGGAGGAAGAGGAGCAGTGAACAGAGTGTTGCGTAAAGGTGAGGTGTGTACGACGATGGTGTGGAATCAAATAAAGTGAGGAGAAGACGTGTGTGTGATTTATCTCCATTTCATCGCCTTTATTCTATCATTTTGACCTTAAAAACCCTAGTAAATGCGTGTAAATAGCCTTAATTCATGCATTTTATCATTCGTGTATTATGGTGTAAATAATGTATAAAATACAGTTTTTAATGCTAAAATTATATAATAAATAAAAGAAAAGAAAAAATAATAAAATATTGAAAATATTTTATGACCTGAAACCCCGAGACCTAGGCATCTTGATGACTAGGTCGACAAGGAATAAAGTAGGGGGAGATAAGGGTCAAAATCCAATAAAAATTCCCTTTTATTTTATTCATTTTCCTTCATTTTTGGGACCTATTTTATTTCCACTTTTTATACTTCAAATAAAGAAACTTTGTACATGAAAGTTGTAGATAATTAAATATAGAAAAAAACAAAATTTATTTCATACAAAAATAATGTAGAGATAAAAAGTTATGATATGAATAAAATTCCAAAACCCCAACTTTCCATACCCATATCTCTCAAATAAAAACTAAAATATATCAAAATCACCTTTAATTGTATATAACTTTTAATAAGCTATTTAATGAATGTAGTTTCATATTTTTTGGAGTTACAGTGTGAAAGTTAGGTTTTGGACCCATATTGTATACTTATGCCGATTAAAATATTCATTTTAGCATTTTTATCAGTTGTGCCCCTCTGAGATCTTGCAATTTTAGTTATACCCCTCCCTTTTTGGGAATATCAGTTGTGCCCCTGACTTCTTGCCGTCTATCACTTGTGTCCCTCTATTAGTTTAACCGTCAATGAGTTGACTTAACCATGGTTTTTTCAAACCATGATGCAGTTAAGCGGGGTATAATTGTCCAGACTACTTCTTCATCTTCTTCCTCCTCTATCTGTTCTTCTTCCTTTCTCTTCATAATTTCTCTCTCTTAGTTACACCTTCATGCATCCATTGAATCTCTAAACTTTTTGCATTTTCACAGATATATCACTCATTACGGATCAAATGGTTAATTTTATTGAATTTTTTGGTGAATTTTATGAATCGATTAGTCAAAAAATTATCTTAGCTTAACAAATACCGAAAGCACTCCAGTTTCAGCCTCCTTGCTCCTTCTCTTCCATCGCACCTCCTCCTTCATTCCCTTCCTCTCTAGGTTCTTTATAACTGTAATAGGGGGATAAGTTTGGGTTGGGGGCGACCTGGGGGCGGCGGGAGCAGGGGAAGGCACGGGGGCAGGGGGTCGACCTGGGGGCGAGGGAAGAAGGCAGGGCAGGGGCGGCAGGAGCAGGGGGAGGCGCGGGGCTGCGAGGGCAGGGGGTCGACCTGGGGGCGAGGGGAGGAGGCAGGGCAGAGGGAGGCACGGGGGCACGGAAGCAGGGGGCGAGGGGAGTAGGTTTGACAGAGGGAGGGGGAGGTGCGAGGGTGCAGGGGTGGCAGGGGCAGGGGGCGAGGGGAGGAGGCAGGGCAGGGGTGGCAGGAGTGGGGAGGGGGAGGCGTGGGGCGCGGGGACAGGGGTGACCTAGGTGCGAGGGGAGGAGATAGGTGATGAATCCACATTTCATCATCTTTATTCTATCATTTTGGCACCAAAAACCCTAGCAAATGCCTGTAAATAGCATTAAAATCATCATCTTAGCATCCATGCATGTGCATTCAGATAGTGTCTAAAATACTGTAATTAAGGCCAAAATTATAGAATAAATAAAGAAAAGAAAAAGAATAAAATATTGTAAATATTTTATGACCCAAAACCCCCGAGACCTAGGCATCTTGATGAATAGGTCGACAAGGAATAAAGTAGGGGGAGATAAGGTCAGAAATACAGATAAAATACCTATACCTTCTATTCATTCTTTATTCATTTTGGGACCTATTTTTGGTTTCACTTTTTATACATCAAATAAAGAAACTTTGTACATGAAAGTTGTAGATAATTTTATAAAGAAAAATACAAAATTGATTTCACAGAAAAATAATACACAGATAAAAAGTTATGGTCTGAATAAAAATCCAGAATCCCAACTTCCCAGACCCGTATCTCACAACTGACAACTCCAAATGCAGCATACTCACCTTTAATTGTATATAGAATAAAATAATCTATCCAATGACGGTGGTCTCGCATTTGGCGGAGCTACGGTTGGAAAGTTGAGTTTTGGACCCACCTTGTATATTTGTACTGAATAAAATATTCAATTTATTATTTATTCATTATTTATTCATTTTTATATTTTTATAATTTTGTAAATATTACTTATAATATATATGTGCATTAAAATTAAAATAAAATGCAAAGAAAAATAAAAATAAAAATACTTGTATAAAGACTACATAGGTATACTGCCTATATCTATACCTGTACAAAATACTCTTAGCTTTTATTAAATATACAAAATACATCAATAAAATAAGATAAAAATATATTTATGTGTATAAAAGTATTTTATAATTTTATAAAATTATAAACAAAATTAAGGAAAGTAAAATACATAAAATAGAAATAAAATACTAAACTACATAGGTATTATACCTATATAAGGTTAAAAAGGCAACTTGTAAAAATAAATATCATAAAAATAAATAAAAATCAGAATAAAATACTACATAAAATTCTAAGCATTTTTTATTTTATAACTTTTATTTAATTCGGCCATTTAGTATTTTAAATTGAATTAATAAAATGTTTTTCCAGGGTTTTTCCTGGTTGGTCCACGTGGACCAACCAGGAGGTCAGGACTTTTGACCAAGGTCAACAGTCTGACCTACACCCTGTAGCTCGTGTCAGACTATGTTTGACCCCCATTTTCACCATGATTTCGAGGAGCGAGCTTTCATCCTTTCGACTCAATTCCTTCTGCAAAATCCTTCCTCGCTGGACCGTCTTGCACGCCTAGTGTTTGCATCGGGACGTGCATCACGCCAACCACCTCCGCACCTCGTTCTTCCTCCTCTGACCGTCAACCCTTTAAAACCTAAAGCTTGACTTCATTTGAAAATTTGAACCACATAATCCAGCAAAAACCTTCCCCCCAGACCTTGCTTGAGTTCCCGGAGGTGACAGCTCCAAGGAGCGCTCGTCAGGGCGGTGGATAGGACACTTTTGGGTGCGTTCCACAACCTCCGGCGACCGCCGTCGAGGTACCCTCTTCCCTCGCCTGACCTGGGCTCGAGGCAGTGCTAACCATTAGTTTTTCATCGTCATTTTCTTTCTCGCATTCCCCTCTTCATTTCCCCCCATAGAGTTATCCCTTGCGTGTATCGATTCGCCAAATCGATCACTCGCCGGAGACACCTCCGGCCACCGTCACTCTTTGCGTCCACCGCCGCCGCACATCATGCATCCCCACGCCTCCGCGAGGTCCAGGCAATTTGCCCTGGGCCTTTTCACCACTTCTTGCAGGTCAAAGAGCCCTGAACGAACCTGGAGAGCATTTTTGCGATCTTCGCCGGAGATACCTGGAGCTTCGAGCTCCGCCGCCTCCGCGCCAGCACTTCGACGCTTCTCCGGCGAATCCGAGCCATCCAGTCCACAGAGTGACCTCCTGGGAGTCTGCAGCTCCATTTTGGAGCCCATCCACCGCCTGAGAGCGAGATCGGAGTCAGGGAAGTGCGCCTTCGCCGGTGCTCTTCCCTGTTCTTCCTCCTCGCTTTTCCACCGTCTGATCGAGCCGCAGCTCCAGATTCTCCACCGACCGTCCGATCAAGCCGCTCAGCAGCCGTCGATCTCCTCGCGGAGATCTAATCCGAGGCGTCGGATCTGAAGGGGTATCGCGGACCCAGGACCCGCCACGTGGATAAGTGGGATTCATCCCACCGTCCGATCTTCCGCCGTCGAGGGTATTTTGCAGTCAACCCCCGCCATTTTTGAAATTTCTATTCAGTCCAAAAACTTTGTTGTGTAGTTTAAATATTTTGTAATATTTGCATAGAGACCCCCAAGCTTTCAATATTTGCATCCAGGTCCTTCGCCACGTCACCTCACGTGACCTGTACACGTGAGGTGTGGGCATTTTGCAGAAGGGCCCTCGGTCAGTTGTGTATTTCGTTTTAATACTTAAACTTGCGTATCACATGTAAACTTTTTGGATAATTTGCAAGTAGGCCCCCAGGGTTTGAGATATTACGTTTCAGTCCTCGCCAGGCGCGTGCAAGTCACGCGCCCTGGTGGGAAAATTGCTAGCGTGCCCAGGCGGCTTTTGTAATTGCATTTTGGTGCTAGAAATTAAATATTCAGTTCAATATTTTGTGGAAAATTGCGTGTATGCCCCTGGATGTTTTGTATATTTGCATGTATGCCCCTACCAGGACTGTTTAATTTTTGTATGCTTGTTGTAATTATTTGAAATATTATTTTAAGTCCAAAAATTCCACAAAAATAGGGTTAAGCTCCTGGACACGTGTACTTCCACGCCACAATTTTAGTTTTTGATTTTATTTTATTTTTATATTTATTAAAAATCAAAAACTTGCTATTTGTGCACTGTCTAGCTTAGAAAATACCAGAAAAATATTAAAACCTCTCCAAAAATTCCAAAAAAATTACCTATTGTCTATTTTATCCTATTTTAGTGTCAGTCCAAAAATCATTAAAAATTTCAAAAGAAAAACACTAAAAATTTAAAAACACTCAAAAACTTCAAAAAAATATATAAAATAGTAGAAAACTCCAAAAATCAAAAACTCAGTTCCTGTTTGTTCCTTATTTTGTCCTTTTTATTTGAAAAATAGTGTGAAAATTTTTAGCTACTGGTTTCTATTTTTAAATCCCATTTTATTCACAGCCAGCACCCTTTCCACTGTTTTGCCTTATTTCAGCCTTTAAAAATACCAAAAACACCTTGAAAAATCCCCAAAAATCACAAAAACAGTAAAAAACCCTAAAAATACCAAAAATATTTAATTTCTGAATTTCTGGTTATTTTTGCACCTTTTTATAAATATTTTAGCTTGTCCTTTATTATATTGTCTTTACTTTCCAATATTGAAAAAAAAGAAATAAAAAAATATAAAATATAAAATTATAAAAATCAGAAAATTAAAAATCAAAATACAAAATTAAAAATTAAATTAAAAAAATTAAAAATTAAAAATTAAAAACCCACAAAAATTTCCTTTCCTTGCTTGCTTAGTGTAGACACACACACACATTCATTGTCGCACACACTTGCTTGAACTACCCTGCTTGCTCCCTGTGTTCGAACTCTCTGCATACTTGACACTATACACCATTTGTGCAGAGTTAAAAATAAATTTGACTCCACATTTGCTTGTCACTGTTTGATATTTGATTGTGGGTTCATTGTTGATTAATTACATTTTATTGTGGGTCGCCACAGCGACGTATTTAGACCCTCGATAGAGTGTGATTATCAAATGGCGCCGTTGCCGGGGAGCAACAGCGAGTAGTTCTCATTGTCTGATTGATTGTGTGTTTGTTTATCATAGCTTTAGTTTTTATCTCTCTTGCATTTTTGGCATCTTTTGATTGAGATATTCTGACCACTCTTCTTTGTCTTCTTGCGAGGGACCGCGGAGCAAGGCGGATTGCTTAGGTGATTCGGAGCATCCTTGGGAAGCGGAGCCGGCCTTCTTAGGTCACGCCGGCAGGAGAGAGCAGGAGGAGTGAGGGAGAGTGATTAGATTAGCTTACATTTATTTTTGTGAGAGAGAGACTATTAATTTGTAATAAGACAGGTACACTTGGACTTGGACACTCAGACTATCGAGCCTAACTTCCGGGTGTTTGTTCACCCGGGGGCTCACCGCGGTTTTTTATCGCGTTTTACCGCCGTCATTTTCCGGTTTTGTTTTCATTTTTTACTTCCTTTTGTGGATTGAGCTCTTAGTTCTAGGTGCTGCTTGACTCGATTAGAATAGGTCCAAACACCTAATTATCTTTGCATGCTCCTATAGATTCGTATTTGGACTTAGACTAATTAAACAGTTAGCTAGTAGCTTCCGATCCACACGCCGCGAGCTCACACCCGAACAAGTGCTTTCTCCTAACTCAAATGTGTTGAGCAGAGGAGGGGTGAGCCTAGACCGGACACTCGGATTAGGAGTTAATAGTTAGCTTGTGGTTCTTCACGCTAGCAGTTACCTGTTCTAGGACGATTTCCGCTTTCATATCGCCATATAGTTTAGGTTTAAAAATTCTGCTTTGCATCCCGCATGGAGAGAGCTGGGATTCGCTGTAAGTCCTCTTACTTTGCACGCATCATCTAGGCACAAAGGTGAGATTTCCACCTTGGTGTCGACTTGTACGGCTTTTCCGACTCTATTCTCCCTCTGTTTTTGGAACAAAGTAGGATAAAGGAAAAATACAAAAAACCGTTAGGCGCTTGTTTTGAATTTACTCAAAAGAAGCGATAACACTAAAAAAATTAAAAAAAGGGACTGCTAAAGAAAACTTGACTAAAATAAAAACGGTAATTGGATTCATTGCTTGGGGAGAGTAACACCCTCACTTGTCTTCAGGTTGCATGGGAAGGTTTCCTTCCAAGTGAGGTGAGCGCTTCGTAAGAATTAGAGCCAAAAACCCAACTTGTGGCTGCCTTGTGTATCGCCTGGATTTCCGAAGTATTGGCGCTACTATCGTACGTAGTCGAGTAGGACTTGGTCACCATTGGTGACTCACTATTGTGTGAGCACCGACCTTGTCCGAAGTACCGAGCCTAGGCCACGCCTTCACGGATGTGTCTGTCTCACCGGCTGCGTCCGAGTAGGACCTTGTACGCTCACGGGTGATTCCATTGCGAGCGAGGTCCGAAGTATCGGTTTCGCCTATCGGCTTCCTCCCTCTATTTCTTTGGCTGAGTAGGGATCCAGGAAGGGTTACAAGGACCTCAAAAAGCGCAAGTTACAGGTTACACAGGAGGAGGACAAGTACGGGGACACTTTCCTGGCAGTACTCTTGCTCCTATAGGCGTAGCGTTCTAAGGACTCGTGATAAGACAAATACCTGAAAACAAGCTAAAATTGACAAGATTAGAGCCGAACCTTCACGGCTTCACGAGTTGAGTTGGTGAATTCACCCTTGCTTTGCGTTTGATTGCTAGATTTATTTAGGTCAAGATCAAAAACACCGCACAATTGTGCACAGTTTTGCATATCATCTTCTTCTTCTCTTGCATTATCCCCACTCTTCTCGAATAATCAAGATGATGGGACGGAGATCTCTTAGGCCGACCTTGTCGGCACCGCTATCTAGCACTCCTCCTTATTCATCTAGGAATGCCTCGGAGAGTCCGCTCTCCGAGCTTGAGTTCACATCCACCCTGTTCCCCCTCGACCACCCTTCCCATTCTCCTTCTCTCAGTCCAATTGTGTCAGAATTCAGTGCATCACAGAGTTCAGCTCATTCAACTGCACCTGAAATGGCCTCTTTTGCGTTTTCAGAGAATCCAGCAATGGCAGACAGAGGCGAACACCCAGATGACCACGATCACCCTCCGTTCATAATCGATCAGGTGGCCATCAACAACTCCTTGTTAGCATCCCTGGAGACCATGCAGAGACAGATCAGGGACCAGGGGACATTCATGGGTGATCTGATGAGAGAAATAGCGCAGATGAGAGAAAACCGACCTGGGGGCGGTGGCGGTGGCGGAGGAGGAGGAGGACCCGATGCAGGAGGAGGCGATCCAGACGCTGAGCGACCGCCGCAGACCATCATGAGGGAGCTGCACAACCCAGCTGCATCCCTCACTCACCGATGGATCAGACTTCCACCCATTCATGGAGACTTCGAGCTTCGGCCCCATACGATCCAGCTTCTTCCCAAGTTCCATGGGTTGCCGACCGAAGAGCCGCACCTCCATCTCCAAGAATTTGAAATGATATGCAGTACTATCCATGATCGGTTGATGATCGAGGACACCATCAAGATGATCGCCTTTCCATTCTCTTTGGTTGACAGAGCCGCCTACTGGCTCAAACACCTTGGGCGATTCGTCGATACTTGGGCAGATCTCCGGACCGCATACCTCAAGAAGTATTACCCTCTCGGCCGGACCAACGCAGCTCGGGCCATGATCAGCAATTTCGTCATGATCCCAAACGAACAGTTCCATGAAGCCTGGGATCGATTCAGAGAGCTCATTGATCGGTGTCCACATCACGATATATCCAAGCCCAACTTGGTGCAGAGTTTCTTCTGTGGGCTGACACCGGAGCTGCAGGGGCTTGTGAACGCCTCTTGCGGTGGGTCCTATTTCTCCAAGGGAGAAGACGACGTCTGGGCCATCTACGAAGGAATGGCAGAAAACTCCACAGTGATGACCCAGGCCCGAGTCTATACACAGCAGAAGCCCCCGCAAGGAGCGGGATCATTTCAGAGGATCACCCGCATCGATGCCGGTCCCAGCACAACGTCGGTAGCCGCAGCCCAAGCCGAATCAGCCACAGCCGACATGGGCATCATTAGTGAAAAGTTGGACCGCATGGAGATCCTGGAAAAGAAGCAGAACCAAGGTCTAGCTCAGATGGACCTTCTCACCAAAACCATGAGTGACCTGAAGACTCAAATTCTATGTATTCAGGAGGCACAAGCCCATTCCCAACAACCTCCCAGGTCATAGGTTGCTTCCAGCAGCAGCAATCCCAACCAGGCCTCTACCTCATACCGCCAGGTGAACCATATCCAGGCGGAGCCGGTTCCATTGCTGCAATACCATTCAGAGCAACCGCCATCTTCAGACACGCAGATGGTGGTTTATCAGCCAGAGCAGCCACTGGCAGTTCTTCCTCCACCCTCCTTTGAGCAGGAACCATTGATGGAAGTCAATGGGATTTGGTATGACTGATACCCTCAGCCCGCAATTCGTAGGGATCACCTCGGATTCCGTTGGGGCAATGGTGGATCCTCATCCCAGCAGCATCCTCCTGCCCAAGGACAGCAGAACAGCCAGCCGACGCAGCACAACCAGCAGCCCCAGTATGCCCAGACATCTCAGTATCAGAGTGGTCCTCGTCCCTCCTATCAGGGACAGCAGTGGAGGCAGCGACAGCCGCCTCAGCAGTCTTATCATCATCCTTCCCCCCAGTATCAGCAACAACACCAGCAGCAGCAGCCCCATTTCCAGCAGGGACAAACATCCGGTTCTCAGGGTCCCGCCTTTGAGAATCCAGCCCTCGATGATCTTGCCCGCTTGCTATCTGAACAGCGAGCATCTTTCAGGCAAGAAATGGATGAATTCCGGCAGGAGATGCGGGATATCATAAAAGGCAAGGCCGCCATTCCCGCTCAGATCGAACCTAACCCTAATAACCTAAAAAGAAAATCTGAGCAGGTAGAGTTCACAGAGGATACCTCTCCTAGTGACTATTTGAGTGACATGTCTTATTCCTATTATGATGCTGATTTTGTTACTACTAGGAGCGGTAGGATGCCAGCCGGCAGCGCCTCTTCTGAGCGACAACCAGATGCTGAACCAGGAGCGCCAGAGGAGAAGACTAGCGGTGCTGATGCCGCTAATGATGATGTTGAAGACGGTGGTGCTGAAGCCACCAATGATGGAGAGCCAGACGACGGTGCTGATGCCGTCGAGAGATCAGCTGCAGACGGTGGTGCTGAAGCCACCATTTTGGATACTGAACCAGAGAGCGGTGCTGATGCCGCGAAGATCGGTGCCAGTGGTGGTGCTGAGGCCACCACATCTACTTTTGTTGAGCCACCTTCTATGATGTTGCCACATTTTGTATCTAGAGACTGTGGGAACAAAAACAAAAACAAAAATATGAATAAAGGAAAGGTTTCTGTTCAAATTGCAGATCCATATGTGTTGAATGATGATCATTGTATGGATTCTCCGTCTTCACAGGCACAGGGACCGATTCCTAGTCCTCCATCTGAGGAGGCCCCTACCATCCCCTTTCCCGAAGCACTCCGCCGGGCGAAGGGGAACAAAAAAGAAAATCCAAAAAAGAATCAGCAGGTAGAGTTCGGCGACCAAATGATTGATAGATTTCACATTCAGCTGACTCTACGGGAAGCACTTGAGCATATCCCCTTCTTCAAAAAGAACTTGAAAGAGACAACTATTGTTCGAAGGAAGAAGAGGCACAGAGATCAAATCCATATGCTCACTCATGACACATGTTGCATCATCCAGAACAAGCTGCCAGCCAAGCGACCAGACGCAGGAGCTCCCTATGTCAGATGCGAGATTCAGGAGCAGCAGTTTGATCGTACTCTATTAGACAGCGGCTCTTCAATTAACCTCCTTCCGGCAGCCTTACTCAAGCAGTTCGAGTTTGGTCCTCTTCTTCGAAGCAGAACCGTCCTTCAGTTTGCTGATAGGTCGATTAAGAGGCCGAAGGGGTTATTGAAAGACGTGGTCGTTACCATTCAGGGCCTGAAATTCCCCGTGGACTTCGTTGTGTTGGACATGGAGATCCCTGAGTCGGTAACTGATGCCCCCATCATTCTCGGACGTCCATTCTTGGCCACAGCCAAGGCGGTGACCGACCATGATAGTGGGAAGGTATGCTTTCGCGTAGAGGGCGAAACCATACAAATAGAGACGATCGAAGAGATCAGAGCCAGAGAGGTAGAGTGCTCCGAGCAGTCCAGCGAAGCAGCTCAGATGACAGAGGAGGAGCTAGACATCCACCAGGTTTGTGATTTTGAGATGACTGATGATGAATCCAACTGGAAAGATCCTGTAGCACTGACCCTCGCCTTGCCTACAGATTCATTATATCTCAAGCTCATGGCAGTTGAGAGCCGGGAGAGCACATCCCTGGAGAAGGATACATCTGAAGCTGACAGTGTTGTGATGAGTGGTGCAGATGAGTTCCATTCTTGCTCATCTTATTCTGATCCCTCGGATTCAGACATAGACTGGGATGACTTTGATGATTATTTACCTTGTCTGATTCCTTCTGAGCCGACAGCCATGACAGAGTGCGAGCCAGTGCAGTTTATTGATGATTCAGCAGGCCGCCCTTCGTCAGAAATTCATGCAGAACGAGAGTTCTCCCATGCAGACCTGGTCGCATTTACACAGACATATCAGAAACCAGATCTGCCACCGCCTAGTTGTCCAGAACGGAAACCTCTGCCGCAGTCAATGACATACAGATTCTTTGCAGGTGAGCCAGAAATGTACCCAGTCATTATCTCAGCAGATTTGACTGGAGAGCAAGAATCTCGTCTGATGGAGGTTCTTGAAAGAAACCGCAAGGCAATAGGATGGAATATATCCGATCTCCAGGGGCTGAGCCCAAATCTTTGCTCTCACCACATCTATCTTGAGGATAACGCTAAGCCGTCGCGTGAGTTCCAACGACGGCTGAACCCGAATCTTCGAGACGTAGTCATGAAAGAAATTTCCAAGTGGTGGAGCGCCGATTTTATCTATCCCATCTCCGACTCCAAATGGGTAAGTCCGCTACATGTGGTACCTAAGAAGACGGGTATCACTACAGTTGTCAATGAGTCTGGAGAGGAGATCGCGACCAGAGTACCGACTTCTTGGAGGGTCTGTGTGGACTACAGACGATTGAATGAGGCCACCAAGAAGGATCACTTCCCGCTACCTTTCATTGATCAGATTATCGAGCGGTTAGCCGGGAAGAGTCATTACTGCTTTCTTGACGGGTACTCTGGATACAATCAAGTGGCTATTGCGCCCGAAGACCAGGAGAAAACGACATTCACCTGTCCGTTTGGGACTTATGCTTTAAGACGGATGCCCTTTGGTCTATGTAACGCTCCGGCGACATTCCAAAGGTGCATGTTGTCCATCTTCTCGGACATGGTGGGTGACTGTTTAGAGGTCTTCATGGACGATTTCTCGGTCTACGGCGACGGGTTCGACGCTTGTCTTGACTGCCTAGACCGTGTGCTCAAGCGCTGCATTGAGGTTAATCTTGTTTTATCCTGGGAGAAGAGTCATTTCATGATGACTCAGGGGACGGTCCCTTGGTCATATCGTCTCCAACAGGGGCATGGAGGTCGATCCGGCTAAGGTGGACATCATCAGAAAACTCAATCCGCCGTCCAATCTGCGTCAGCTACGGTCTTTTCTGGGGCATGTCGGTTTCTACCGACGGTTCATTCAGGACTTCAGTCGAATTGCCCGACCGCTTACTGACTTGCTGACCAAAGACACCGAGTTTATTTTTAATGATAAGTGTCTTGAATCATTTGAGACTCTCAAGAATATGGTTGTCTCAGCTCCTGTCCTTCAGCCACCCGATTGGTCTCTTCCATTCGAGATCATGACGGATGCTTCAGATTTTGCCGTTGGGGCTGTGCTTGGACAGAGGAGTGATGGTTTACCGTTTGCCATTCACTACGCCAGCCGGACTTTGGATGCCGCGCAGCGGAATTACACTGTGACTGAGAAAGAGATGCTGGCCGTAGTCTTCGCTCTTGATAAGTATCGATCATATATTCTCGGATCTAGAGTAACAATCTATACTGATCATACCGCCATCCGGTACTTAATGGCTAAGAAGGATGCCAAAGCACGTCTCACCAGATGGATCCTTCTACTCCAGGAATTTGATATTGAAATTAAGGATAAGCCCGGAGTCAAGAATGTGGTGGCGGATCATCTCTCCAGATTGGAGAATCTTGAGGAATCTGAGCCCAGCGCACCTATCACTGAGACATTTCCAGACGAGGCGATCTTGGCTGTCACCTCACTCCCGTGGTATGCTGACTTTGTAAACTATCTTGTTGCCAAGACAGTCCCTCAGGGTTGGCCCAGGCAGAAACTTGAGACCTTCCTAACTAAGGCCAAGTTTTACCATTGGGAGGATCCCGTCCTTTATCATGAAGGAGGGGATAGTATCTGGAGGAGGTGCATTCCTCAAGAAGAGCAGCATAGCGTCCTCACATACTGCCACAAGCTTGAGGCAGGAGGACATCAATCTAGAAAAAGAACAGCACAGAAGGTGCTTCAATCCGGCCTATGGTGGCCTACTCTCTTCAAGGATTCTGATGAGTTCGTGAAGAGATGTACTGACTGTCAGAAAATGGGAACCTGCAGACAGAGAGACATGATGCCCATGCAACCCATTCACTTCTGTGAGGTTTTTGATGCATGGGGGATTGATTTCATGGGCCCATTTCCTAAGAGTCAGGGATTCGAGCATATTTTGCTCGCTGTAGATTATGTCAGCCGATGGGTTGAGGCCATCCCCGCCCGAGCCGCAGATGCTAAAACCGTTTGCAAATTTTTGAGGAAAAATATCATTTCACGGTTCGGGGTACCTAGAGTCTTGATTTCAGACGGGGGGTCTCACTTCATCAATGACAAAGTCAGGGCCCTTGCAGACGAGTTCGGCATTGACCATCGGGTTGCCACTCCTTATCACCCTCAGACTAATGGTCTTGCCGAAGTATCGAATAGGGAGATAAAGACTATCTTGCAAAAAGTTGTCCGCCCAGACCGAAAGGATTGGTCACAGCTTTTGGACTCGGTCTTATGGGCTTATCGGACATCTTTCAAGAATCCATTGGGGACATCTCCCTTTCGTCTCGTCTATGGCAAGCCGTGCCATTTGCCAGTGGAGATCAAGCATAAATCTTTTTGGGCAGTTACTGAGTTGCTTCTAGATCCCGAGAGTATAGGAGAACAGAGAAGAGCTGAATTTGCAGCCCTGGAAGAACTTAGAGATACAGCCTTTTCGAACAGCTTACAGTACAAAGAGAAAGTGAAGACATGGCACGATTCGCATATCAGCCATAAACAGTTTGAGCCAGATCAGAGAGTATGGTTGTTTGATTCCAGGCTGAAATTATTCCCAGGGAAGTTGCAGAGCAAGTGGAAAGGACCGTATGTGGTCAGGAAGGTACATGACAATGGCAGCATCGACATATCCGAACCGTCATCTTCCTCTACCTTCCGCGTCAATGGTCAACGCTTGAAACTATATCTTGATCATGATCCGCCGACCATTGACGTTCCCCCCATTCTTCTGGTATGAGATGTGTCCTTTGACTCTCATCATCTACATCTCATACATGGTGATCAAATTCTATCTTCCGCTGTACAGATCCATCTGTTTATATCACTCTGTTGTCTGTTGATTTATTTTCTTATTTTCTTCTTTTCTTCTTTTCCTTTTTAATCTTCTTTATCTATCAAAAAGGTGTCGCCCTTGTAGATAGTTTTCCATACTTAGGACGTACTTTGTCCTAAGTATAGGGGGGCGTGCACCCCGAGTTTTTCTATTCTTTTCGATCCTCTCCATTGTCTCCTTTTCTTGTCTATACTTAGGGATATCTTACCCTAAGTATAGGGGGAGACAGTCTGAGTACGATCTGTTCATTCCCACCCTTGACCCTCCCTGTGTTGTGTACAGTCTGCTATACTTAGGATTATTTGATCCTAAGTATAGGGGGGACGGTCAACTTCTCATTCATTGATTCATTCATTTATTCTTTTTTATTTAGACTTGTCTATACTTAGTACGAGTTATGTCTTCTCTTTTCTCTCCGATCTATGAGGACATAGCTCAAGCTAAGTATAGGGGGGTCGTATATACTATGTATATACTTTAGCCATAACTCGTACTTTCGTATTTTCTTAATAATATGGCTAATAATTCTTTAAAATTCATTAAAATTTCTTAATAAAAAGATGTGATTATTCCTCAAATTCTTTTTGTATTTACTGATTAATAAATCATGTGAAAATGTTTTTTTGTAAAATGTTTGAAAAATAGTTTGAAAATCTTTGTGAACATTTATTGAAAACTATTTTGAAAATATTTTGTTACATGTTTTCAACCTGTGTGAAAAATGTGTGGTTTGTAAAACTTCTTTTCTTTGTGTGAAATAAAATGTTTGAAAAAATGATTTGCAAATGGTTTGAAAAATGGTTGCAAAAATGATTTGAAAATCCTATATATACTATTTTGAAAGCCTTTGCAAAAATGATTTTCAAATGTGTGTAAAATGTTTGTAAAAACTATTTTGGACTATAGTTTTCAAAAATTGTGTGAAAAACTTGTGTCAAATAAGTTTGAGGAATATACACATCACACCAAAATCCACTATATGTATATATGTATAAAATTGATCACTCACCCTTGTAAATTCTTAAAATCCATTTCTTGTTCATATGAAGAAGCACTCCCGTGTACATATTTTCACCTAGTTTTTAGCCAAAACTTTTTGTTTTCAAAAATTCCCAAAAACATTTGCAAAACTAAAAACCAAAAACATTTGAAACATCTTTTTGAAAAA